>JAJDFG010001196.1:0-44077 GCA_021039105.1 Scomber colias | reverse complement strand
TAGACAGACAGACAGACAGACAGACAGGTGTGTTAGATACGAGCAGATATGAAGCAACGTGCTGGACGACAGATCAGAACAGAAATAAGAGCCGAAAAGAAGAAGAAAAGACGTCACGCTACGACTTAGTGTGAACAGAGGAGGAGGAATGCTGCAGGACACACACACCACACACACACACACACACACACTCACACACACACGAGGAGGGTGGAGCTCCATGAATAATACAGACTGTCAATCATCATCAGCTGTAGAGTGACGACGCTCTGCTCTGTGCTGCAAAACCAGGTGGACAAAATAATGGAACACTTCAGAAGACACAATAACATTCCAGTTGAATCTAACAGTATTGTTATATGTTCCTCAGCAGTGAACCAGTTGAACCTGGATAAGAACTTCTACTTTCTTTGTTTCAGAGCTGAAATATGAACATTAGGGTTAGGGTTAGTCTTTTTCATGGTTGTTTGGAACATTCATGAACTTTCCTTCCCATTCATCACCGTTCATATCTATACAACCAGCAGGTACATTACTAAAGCACAAAATTGTTTAGAGTACAATTATTTGTCTTTATAGATATAACCTCTTAATGTTGCTCTCAGAGTGAAACCAGAATGATGCATTTGAAAAAAAAAAAGTACTACATTTTCTTCCAGAGGTCAAACCATCATTCCCATGCTTTGTGGGTGTGTCATCATCATTCATATCTATACAACCAGCAGTTAGATAAAGATAGTGTAGAAGCTGCGCCAATGCTTTAAGCCACTGAGGCATTTCAACAGGAAACCTAATTGATGTGCTTTACTTTACCATGATGGATGAATGAGAGTCCAGTTGCTTTTCAGTTAAGATGCAAACAAGTCCATTTATTTTACATCTCATGCTTTAAATCACACATCTCACACACACACACATCCGCACGGAGCGTAACATGATGCTGCACAGCGGTCAAAAATAGCTTTTTCCTGTTCCGGTTGGAAACACCTAACGAGCCCCCACAGGTTCCTACACTATATAGGCTGACCCGCCAATCACAGCCAGACCATGACACACAACAATTAACATAAATCTGCTCTTACAGATAGATATAACCTTTTAATGTTGCTCTCAGAGTGCAGGACAATGATGCATTTGACTTCAAAATGTACAAAATCCTGTTGTTATTGTGTTGAGGCCCAAAAATGTAGAGTCCGGTTCTTGAGGTTTCTTCCCGTTAAAGGGAGTTTCTCCTCCTGCTGCTGCTCATGAGTGAATGTTGGGTCTCTTTAAAATGAATGAAAGAGTTCAGTCTGGACCTGCTCTATATGTAAAGAACCCTGAGATATCTCCTGTTGTGATATAAGATATAAATGACTTGAACTTGTTCCTGCAGATCTTCGGCGGTCTGGTGTGGATCTTGGTTGCGTGTACGCTGGTGGTGCCGGCGAACCCTCAGGGCTGGGTCATGTTCGTATCCGTCTTCTGCTTCATCATGACTTTCATCTGGTTGGTGGTGTTCGCCTGCGGGGGGCATCACAACAGCGGCGGCTGGGCTGCAGCGGTGAGATCACACTTCCCGCTCTCTGCCTGTTTTATAAGATCCTTGTTTGCTTCTGGTTTGATTTTAACTCGTCTCTTTGATGCTTGGCTTGTTACCTGCTGGAAACCATCACAGTATTGATCTATGAAGTCTCAATGTCTTGTTTCTTCCTCCTCTTCCTCCTCTTCCTCCCAGGACTTTGTGTACCACGGCCTCGCTGCCTTCTTCTACCTCAGTGCTTCGGTGGCTTTGGCCAAAGTGACTATTGACATGAAAGACGGGACAATCTTCCAAAACTACCAGCTGGACATTTCTGCAGTGGTGAGTCAAAGTTTTTCACGTCTCGAACCATGAAAGAGGACATAATCTTTACATCTCAGCTCTATATTAATATTCTGAGTCTCTACTGGAATATCTTTGCATGATTTCCAGTTAAAAACGTATTTATCTTCTTCTGGTGCTTTATGCAGCCGCTCAGTTCAGCCTCTGTCTGTTAACAGGACGTTTTAGCTCCTGTCTCTTTAAGCTCTGAGTTATGAGATTGAGACCAGAATGACTCGATAAAAAACAATGACTGACTGAAGCCTGAGATATACTTTATAACTAATAAATAATGGCTGCGTCACGTATCCTGCGTCCTTTTATGAACAGCAGAGGCAGTGTAGAGACAGTATAAGGACATGGCAGGGTCAAGGTCAATAGGCACTTAAGCAACGACAGCAATAGCGGAAAGTTTTGAAGAGAAGTTAATAGACCAAGTTTGCATTTACACAAAAATACCATGACTAGTCTGAGATGTTACGTCTAAATATATCCTGAGGTCTTTGCTGCACCCTCTAGTAACACTTTAACCCTCCTGTTGTCATCGGGTTCATTTTAACCCAGAAGAGGCATCAATCAGTCAATCAATCAATCAATCAATCAATCAATCAATCAATCTTTATTTGTATAGCGCCAAATCACATCAAAGTCATCTCAAGGCTCTTTCCACATAGAGCAGGTCTAAACCGAACTCTTCAGGTTTCATTTAAAGAGACCCAACATTCCCACATGAGCAACACTTGGTGACAGTGGAGAGAAAAAACTCCCTTTAACAGGAAGAACCCTCAGAACCAGACTCAGAGTGGGAGAACATCTTTTAACAGGAAGAACCCTCAGAACCAGACTCAGAGTGGGAGAACATCTTTTAACAGGAAGAACCCTCAGAACCAGACTCAGAGTGGGAGAACATCTTTTAACAGGAAGAACCCTCAGAACCAGACTCAGAGTGGGAGAACATCTGCCTGGACCGGTTGGAGTAGAGAGGAGAGAGAGGAAGGAGAGGAAGGATAGGAGAGAGAGGAAGGAGAGGAGAGAGAGAGAGGAGGAGAGAGAGAGGAAGGAGAGGAGAGAGAGGAAGGAGAGAGAGGAAGGAGAGGAGAGAGAGAGGAAGGAGAGAAGAGGGAGAGGAGGAGAGAGAGGAAGAGGAGGAGAGAGAGGAAGAAGAGGAGAGAGAGAGGAGGAGAGAGAGGAAGGAGAGGAGAGAGAGGAAGGAGAGGAGAGAGAGGAAGGAGAGAAGAGGGGAGTGGAGGAGAGAGAGGGAAGAGGAGTAGAGAGGAGAGAGAGAGAGAGGAGAGAGAGGAGAGAGAGAGAGAGGAGAGAGAGGAAGAGGAGTAGAGAGAGAGAGAGAGAGAGAGAGAGAGAGAGAGAGAGAGAGAGGAGAGGAAGGAGAGGAGAGAGAGAGAGGAAGGAGAGAAGAGGGGAGAGGAGGAGAGAGAGAGAGAGAGAGAGAGAGAGAGAGAGGAAGGAGAGGAGAGAGAGAGAGAGGAAGGAGAGGAGAGAGAGAGAGAGAGAGGAAGGAGAGGAGAGAGAGGAAGGAGAGGAGAGAGAGAGGAAGGAGAGGAGAGAGGAAGGAGAGGAGAGAGAGGAAGGAGAGAGAGGAAGGAGAGGAGAGAGGAAGGAGAGAGAGAGAGAGAGAGAGGAAGAGGAGTAGAGAGAGAGAGAGAGAGAGAGAGAGAGAGAGAGAGAGAGAGAGAGAGAGAGAGAGAGAGAGAGAGAGAGAGAGGGGAAGGAGAGGAGAGAGAGGAAGGAGAGAGGAAGGAGAGGAGAAGAGAGGAAGGAGAGGAGAGAGGAAGGAGAGGAAGGATAGGAGAGAGAGGAAGGAGGAGAGAGAGAGAGAGAGAGAGAGAGAGAGGGGGGGGGGGGGGGAAGGAGAGGAGAGAGAGAGGAAGGAGAGGAGAGAGAGGAAGGAGAAGAGAGAGAGAGAGAGAGAGAGAGAGAGAGAGAGAGAGAGAGAGAGAGAGAGAGAGAGAGAGAGAGAGAGAGAGAGAGAGGAGGAGAGAGGAGCCCAGTGCATCATGGGAGTCCCCCGGCAGTCTAAGCCTATAGCAGCATAAGCTAAGAGTTGGAACCGACCCCAACTATAAGCTTTATCAGAAAGGAACGTTTGAAGCCTACTCTTAAACGTCATCAACTCAAAAATGAGGTGTGATTTAATTTAAATGAGGCCTATTGACCAAAATTTGAGTTGACCAAAAGAGTATGTGAGAAGTTCCTGGATGGTTTACTAGATTCTCCAGAAATGCAGAGTATGCATCAAGAGCTGACTACTCACACTCACATTACCAAGATGCAACGCTGCTACTCACACTCACATTACCCAAGATGCAACGCAACTACTCACACTCACATTACCCAAGATGCAAACGCTACTACTCACACTCACATTACCCAAGATGCAACGCTACTACTCACACTCACATTACCCAAGATGCAACGCTACTACTCACACTCACATTACCCAAGATGCAACGCTACTACTCACACTCACATTACCCAAGATGCAACGCTACTACTCACACTCACATTACCCAAGATGCAACGCTACTACTACTCACACTCACATTACCCAAGATGCAACGCTGCTACTCACACTCACATTACCCAAGATGCAACGCTACTACTCACACTCACATTACCCAAGATGCAACGCTACTACTCACACTCACATTACCCAAGATGCAATGCTACTACTCACACTCACATTACCCAAGATGCAACGCTACTACTCACACTCACATTACCCAAGATGCAACGCTACTACTCACACTCACATTACCCAAGATGCAACGCTACTACTCACGCTCACATTACCCAAGATGCAACGCTACTACTCACGCTCACATTACCAAAGATGCTACGCTACTACTCACACTCACATTACCCAAGATGCAACGCTACTACTCACACTCACATTACCCAAGATGCAATGCTACTACTCACACTCACATTACCCAAGATGCAACGCTACTACTCACACTCACATTACCCAAGATGCAACTGCTACTACTCACACTCACATTACCCAAGATGCAACGCTACTACTCACACTCACATTACCCAAGATGCAACGCTACTACTCACACTCACATTACCCAAGATGCAACGCTACTACTCACACTCACATTACCCAAGATGCAACGCTACTACTCACACTCACATTACCCAAGATGCAACGCAACTTCTGAAAAAAAAACTGGTGGTTTCAAGTTAGCTACAGCGAGGGTATGTTCGCTTCCTCTGTTCAAAATAAAAGCACCAATTCTATCGTTATGGTTTTCTTAATAATAAAAAGTAACGGGTGTTTTATTTTGTGAAAATGACAGGAAGTGCATTACTCGCTACGGCTAACTTGAGCGGCTCCAAATTCTCAGGAACAAAACTTTAAACAGGTGTTTTATTGTGAAAATGACAGGAAGTGATTGTAAACAGGTGTTATTTGGACAAATTAGCGTCACATTGTGGATCTAAAGGGTCTGCTTTACTTCTTCCTAAAAAGATTAGAAATGTGGATAAAGTGGTTTATTTACAGAGTTAGCCTGATGATTTCAGCACGGGTAGGAACCAAATGCATTGTGGGTAATCGTGTAGTTTACTACAGTGTAAACGGTCTGCTTACTAGCTGGTCCTTTAGTGTGTAGTATAGAAGTATGTACTACACACTACACACTAAAGGACCATATTTAACTCTTTAAAGCTCACTGATGTTCTCTTTTCCTCCTCCAGGTTTTCTCTTACATCGCGACTTTTCTCTACTTCATCCACACCGTCCTGTCAGCCATCCGATGGAAATCCTTCTAAGGTTTCCTCCCCGCAGAGCCTCACGAACTGATTTATACTCTTAGAGCTTGTACATAGAGGCGCTCTGACACTCTGGGAGAGGAAGTGAACGCACCATCCATCGTCAGCCTGGTGGAGGCAGGAAGAGTTTCAGGGATTAAAAGTGATGGATGACAGTCGGAGCTTCACTACCTGATGGTTTGTGTCACGGAGCTTCATGCAGCTAACATCACGTATTACACCGACGCTGTGAATACGACAAACACAGAATAACAGAACGACTCTGATCGGCTCGGAGGGTTTCTATTATTTTGTCCACCCCCATGTTGCAGCTGGGACGTATTCTGTTATTTCTCTTCAGTTTGGTATTTACAGCGTCTCAGCTCTGATGTGGCTCGTTTTTATATTTTTATAAGTTTATTAATTCTGTCAAATAAAATAAAAGTTAATTAAATTGAAATCAGAGCAGGAAGTTTCTGGGTTGTTTTTTTTTTTTGTAAAGTTAGCTTCACTTTTGTAAACTTTTGAAAATACTGAATGACTTGAAAATGAATAAATGTGTTTGTTCTGAAACATTTGAGAGAGAAATGTTTTTGGATCTTTAAATGATTTAACCCTTAAACAGACAACGTGCACCAGGAGATACAGACTCTTTAACCTTCCTGTTGTCCTCCCGGGTCCTTCCTCTGTCCTTCCTTCCTTCCTTCCTTCCTTCCTTTCCTCTGTCCTTCCTTCCTTCCTCTGTCCTTCCTTCCTTCCTCTGTCCTTCCTTCATCTGTCCTTCCTTCCTTCCTCAGATCTAAGTTCAGCTGTTAGGGTAAATGTTCCCTCCTTCTGTCCTTTCTTCCTTCCTTCATCTGTCCTTCCTTCCTTCCTCCCTCCTTTCCTTCCTACCTTTCTTCCTTCCTCCCTCCTTCCTTCTTCCTCCCTTGCTTCCTTTCCTCCCTCCTTTGCTTCCTTATTCCCTCCTTTCCTTCCTTCCTCCCTTCCTTCCCTTCCTCCCTCCTTTCCTTCCTTATTCCCTCCTTTCCTTCCTACCTTCCTTCCTTCCTCCCTCCTTCCTTTCTTTCCTTCTTCCTCCCTTGCTTCCTTCCTTCCTCCTTTCCTTCCTTCTTCCGTCCTTTCCTTCCTTCCTTCTTTCCTTCATTCCTTCCTTACTTGAGGTGCAAATGACATAACTCGTAAGGTCTGTTTAAGGGTTAATTTACAAACTGTTTGTTAATGTAAGTTTATATTTTCAGAAAAGGTTTCGCAGCATATCAAGTATTTAAAAACTGTTGGAAGATTATTTCCTGTTTCCATGAGTGTTGGTCAGTGATTAATAAATGTTGGTAAGATGATGAATTCATAATCAGTTAAACTAGATTTAAAAGCAGCATCAGGTTTGTTAAAATGTACATTTAGTATTTTTGTTGGTTTTATCCGTCCTGTTGTCCTCGAGTCAAGGAAGGAAGGAAGGGAGTAAGGAAGGAAGGAAGGAAAGAAAGGAGGGAGGAAGGAAGGAGGGAAGGAAGGGAGAAGGGAAGGGACGAAGAAGGAAGGAAGGAAAGGAGGGAGGAAGGGAGGGAGGAAAGGAAAGGAGGAAGGGAGGACCGAGGAAAGAAGGAAGGAAGGAAGGAAGGAAGGTAGGAGCAAGTGAGGGAGGGAGAAAGGAAAAGAGGAAGGGAGGAAAGAAGGTAGGGGGAGGAAAGAAAAGAAGGGAGGAAAGGAAGGAAAGAAGGAAGGAAGGAAGGTTAAAGATAACTTGAGACTGAACTCAGCGGCAGCAAGACATCATGGAGGTTACACCCAGTTCAATATAATCAATATATTAAAAAAAGATCAATAAGAGAGATTTGAAATGACATTTGACCCATTTTATACCAAAAGACTGAATGCTCCTGAAAATGTCAAACGGTGTATACCACAAAATGTCAAATGGTGTAACCACAAAAGAATGATAGATATTAAATATTGTATCAGCTACAGTGTGTTTAAGTGGACTTATACTAATAATGACTTCATTTAAAACATGTAAATGTTTCCTGGTCTCCATGGTAACCAGATGAAATGTAATATTTAGAACAATAGTATTCCATTAGCTTTATTTAATATAAAAGTTATAATGTAAGATCATGCCAAACTAGTTGATATGGTGTTAGGTAGGTAGGAAGGAAGGAAGGAAGGATGTAAGATCATGCCACACTAGTTGATATGGTGTTAGGTAGGAAGGAAGGAAGGAAGGAAGGAAGGAAGGAAGGAAGGAAGGAAGGAAGGAAGGAAGGAAGGAAGGAAGGATGTAAGATCATGCCAAACTAGTTTATATGGTGTTAGGTAGGAAGGAAGGAAGGAAGGAAGGAAGGAAGGAAGGAAGGAAGGAAGGAAGGAAGGAAGGAAGGAAGGAAGGAAGGAAGGAAGGAAGGAAGGATGTAAGATCATGCCAAACTAGTTTATATGGTGTTAGGTAGGAAGGAAGGAAGGAAGAAGGAAGGAAGGAAGGAAGGAAGGAAGGAAGGAAGGAAGGAAGATCATGCCAAACTAGTTGATATGGTGTTAGGTTAGGAAGGAAGGAAGGAAGGAAGGAAGGAAGGAAGAAAGAAAGAAAGGAAGGAAGGATGTAAGGATGTAAGATCATGCCAAACTAGTTGATATGGTGTTAGGTAGGAAGGAAGGAAGGAAGGAAGGAAGGAAGGAAGAAAGGAAGAAAGGAAGGAAGGATGTAAGGATGTAAGATCATGCCAAACTAGTTTATATGGTGTTAGGTAGGAAGGAAGGAAGGAAGGAAGGAAGGAAGGAAGGAAGGAAGGAAGGAAGGAAGGAAGGAAGGAAGATCATGCCAAACTAGTTGATATGGTGTTAGGTAGGAAGGAAGGATGTAAGGAAGGAAGGAAGGAAGATCATGCCAAACTAGTTGATATGGTGTTAGGAAGGAAGGAAGGAAGGTAGGAAGGAAGGAAGGAAGGAAGGAAGGAAGGAAGGAAGGAAGGAAGGAAGGAAGGAAGGAAGGAAGGGAGGTGTTTTATTTGACTATTTACTGTTTTTAAGCAAGTTGAATTATTTGGTACAAAGTCTTTATGGTTACACCACTTAGACATTTTTACCATAATCCTCTAATATATTCTCCTTCCTTCCTTCCTCCCTCCCTCCCTCCCTCCCTTCCTTCCTCCCTCCCTCCCTCCCTTCCTTCCTTCCTTCCTTCCCTCCTCCCTTCCTTCCTTCCAAAGTTTTTTATGGTTACACCACTTAGACATTTTTACCATAATCCTCTAATATATTCTCTCTAAATGGATTAAAAGCAGAAATTTGATGCTGAGTCCACAAAAAAAGAATGTGTGAAGTTATTCATACGTTTATTTTCACATTTTAACCCTTTAAATTTAAACTAGACTAAACTCTGTTGGTGACATTTAGACCTAATCTTTTTGGGCTTGTGGGAAATGAAGTCTGTTAACCCTTAAACAGACCTTACTAGTTATGTCATTTGCACCTCAAGTAAGGAAGGAATGAAGGAAAGAAGGAAGGAAGGAAAGGAGGAAGGAAAGGAGGAAGGAAGGGAAGCAAGGGAGGAAGGAAAGGAGGAAGGAAGGGAAGCAAGGGAGGAAGGAAGGAAGGGAGGAAGGAAAGGAGGAAGGAAAGGAGGAAGGAAGGGAAGCAAGGGAGGAAGAAGGAAGGAAAGGAAGGAGGGAGGAAGGAAGGAAGGAAGGAAGGAAGGAAAGGAGGGAATAAAGAAGGAAAGGAGGGAGGAAGGGAAGGAAGGGAGGAATAAGGAAGGAAAGGAAGGAGGGAGGAAGGAAGGAAGGTAGGAAGGAAAGGAGGGAAGAAGGAAGGAAAGGATGGAGGAAGGGGAGGAAAAAGGAAGGAAAGGAGGGAAGGACATATGAAGGAAGGACGGAAGGAAGGACAGATGAAGGAAGGAAGGAAGAACAGATGAAGGAAGGAAGGAAGGACAGAGGAAGGAAGGAAGGAAGGAAGGACAGATGAAGGAAGGAAGGAAGGACAGAGGAAGGAAGGAAGGAAGAACAGATGAAGGAAGGAAGGAAGGACAGATGAAGGAAGGAAGGAAGGACAGAGGAAGGAAGGACAGAGGAAGGAAGGAAGGAAGGAAGGAAGGAAGGACAGAGGAAGGACCCGGGAGGACAACAGGAAGGTTAAAGAGTCTGTATCTCCTGGTGCACGTTGTCTGTTTAAGGGTTAATGTGTATAAAAGCTGGATTGTTATATAGTCTGTAATGAACGCTGCAGCCTGTCTGAAGACACCAGCAGGACTTCACGCTTCACAGACTTCAGAACAACAAATACAGTCGTGTTAATGCTCCGTCACAAGGCGCCGTGTGCTGTGCCGTTGTACGCGTCTCCATGGTTACCGAAGCGGGTGAAGGGTGATGCTGGCGGTTGACACGCGTAAATATTTAATCAGTGGCAACATGAGGTGAAGCAGGGAGAGGTCAGAGGTCAAGGGGGTGGAGGGGGGGGGGGGGGGGGGGGGGTAACTAACCTGTTGAGTCTCCACTGTGTGTGTGTGTGTGTGTAAGTGTGTGTGGTGTGTGTGTGTGTGTTTGTGTTTTATATGAAGAAATATTGTATTAGCAGCAAGAAAACACACAAACTATAACAAGAAATGATAAATTATGATGTACATTTCTTTATAAGAGGTCAATAATCCCCACTTCCTGTTTAAACTGAAGTTATGAGACCAAACAGCACTTCCTTATTGCTGAATTGGATGAGGTCAAAACTTTAGAGCTGTCAGCTATTAACACTTACATACTTTTCAGGGTCAAATTTGCACAATTTTTACATTTGAGAGCTGTAAAAACACCTTTTACACATTTCTGTAAGGTGAACTTTTCGTTATGTGACCCTGAAAAAAGGACCATTTTTAAATTTTTATGCAGCTGATACATATTTTTGTTTAAGCAAACGTCCAAATTGAACCTGTGATTATTAAGAAATGCCAAAAATCACCATTCATCATATTCTATCAGCATGTAAAGTTGTTGTGAATGTCTATTTCCCCCCATAATTAAATATAACCCACTCTCTTTACTCTCTGGCAGCTTCATTAAGCATTAATCAAACATTCAATAATAACTGATGGTGAATTGGTGCAGAGACTAATTATGAGTCAGAGTATGAACAGTATGTGAAGGGTTAACTTTTTTGGAGCTGTAAAAAGAGTTAAACCGTTTTAGCTTCATTACTTTGGAACTAGACTTGTTTGTTCCACTGAGAGCTCAGATCAAATAAAACCAGGTTTAATGGAGTATGACAGCAAGTAAATACAGGGCAGGCCGACACACACACACACACACACACACACACACACACACACACAGGTATGGCAGGTCAGTAAACTGTAGCAGTGTTGTATTATAGATGAGGGGAAGGCAGCAGGTGATAATAGCGGAGCATCTCCATGAAACTGAAGACGCTGAACGCTCTGAGAGGCTTCAGCCTGTCTGAGTGACGACGGCGACGTTCATGTCAATCAAACACAGACGACACACAACACCGACGAAGATGACACAACAGTATGTGGTCGTCTCGTTACTGTTTAGACAAGATAGATAGATAGATAGACAGATAGATAGATAGATAGATAGATAGATAGAATTATTGATCCCAGCCACCACATGCCAATATGACAAACACTCATAAAAGTTTGTGTAAAGTAAGAATAAATGTGTGTTCTGAGTTTGACATACCACAGAAAAGTGTGTTGTTAACCACCCTGCCAAATTTGAATGATCAAAAAAAATCGCCAAATATATGAAATTAGGCTTCAAAGTTGTGTAAAAACCAAACGCTGCGGGCGTGGCCGCCGAGTCCGCTGAAGCCCCGCCCCCTACCAAGTGTCACCTGTCAATCAAAGCCACCAACCTCTACAGAAACCGACAAAACCAGCCAACCCGGCGGAACACACAAGCACCAAGCTACAGCTCTGAGAGCTTTCTGCTAGCTAGCTCAGCTGCTAGCTTGGCTGCTAACTCAGCTGCTCGCTCGGCGGCTAACTGGCTAACTGTAGACTGTAGTAGTAGTAGTAGTGTGCGGTGAATGTAACTTATACCTCTACAGCTGTATAACTGAATAATGAAAACTAAAATTAGGATTAGAGGGTTGTTTACAAAGATAATCCATAAGGATGCAGCGACAGAAACAATTTGCCTAGATTAGACCAAACCGTCCATCTGCTGCAGGACTCTTCTTGTGCTTTTCCTCTCTACAGTTCTAGCTCTACTCGACTCGGTTTGGTACCAGGGACCTTTCCATTACTATAGTTCCTCCTCAACGTGAGCGGGACGACATAGCAACGCTGTGTTAAACTGCCGAGACGACACAAACACATAACCAATGGAGGACATGGAGGCGATGGTGAAGAGAAACCAATCTCTGTAATGATGTTGTTTGGATTTAAAAATGCCGGCTTTGATTCTTGTCTGGGACGACTCATGACTCTTCCAGTGACTCTCTGACCAATCAGAGGCCGGCAGTCTGATGACGTCACATTTAGTATCGGCTCGGCTCGCTTGGAACCTCAGTAGAGCAGATACTGAAAAGGTATCCAAGAAAACAGAGTCAAGTAGAGCTAGAACTGTTTAGTGGAAAAGCTCCATATGAGATGCTACATCTAGAGGGGCTATCGTTGTAATAAATTCACAGAAAAACTTTTGGGACTGAGAGGTGCCTCCCTGATGTTGTTGCATTATGGAGAAGAATCTAAACTTTTGCACCATGCTGTACATACGTGTTCTTCTGCTCATGCACGGGTCTTAATAGAAGTCAGCTGAAGCCTGAGGCCACAAACAGCACAATGTTAACCGTCCAGGCAGAGTTAGCTGGTGGATGCATCTTTAAAGTGTGTGTAAGGTGAACACTGCGTTTCACGGTGGTTGTTTAGGTTGTTTAGGTTGTGGAGGGGGGAGCTGGGTCTTTGCTGAAGGGTCACTGTCAGGAGGCCTGGTTTATCTAACCACACACACACACACACACACACACACACACACAAATCAAGGGGGTCTCTAAATTCACAATGTGAAATTTTGTTCTTTGCAGTGAAGTTTAATGAGCTTGAACAATGTTTATCTGAACAACATGTGACAGCTACCAGCGGTTTTAGACTGCTGTAAAACTAAATCTGTCAGCATCATTTAAAAACCAAGATCGGCAGCTGAGTCAGGATGACTGTGGTTGAGGGTTGGCACACATGACTGTGATTCAGCATCATGGGATCAAAGCACAGCTCAGAAAGGTAAATAACAACAAAAGTTAAGCAAATACAAAATAAATAAAGTGTCATGGAATAAAGAAATAAAAAAGAATTAAAGCTATTAAATTAAAGCCCCCCCCCATGCATGTTGGTTTACAGATACAATAGGGCTTCACGCTGGTCAGCGCTCGGGCCCTAAATACAGTTTTGATGGACATTCCTGCTGACGTATGATTGTGCAGTGCAGACTGGCACAGAAACCACAAAAAACACTGACAAAAACAGGAACATGAAAGAACTAAAGATTAATTTCACTTCTTCAAACACAGTCTGAGTGTAGTTCAGAGATCATTTCTCTCAGACTGCAGCGTGACCGGACTTATTCTCTGAACCTGAAACAGGTAAAAGTCGAATCTTGTTTCAAAAGGAAATCTAAAATTTAAAGTCCAGCTAAATTAAATTTTCTTCTACAGCAACAGATTTCTGATATTTTTCTAATTATTTTCATTTTTAATGACAAAAACTATTAACTATACATTTAAAGATACGTAGCAGTGATCACTGAGTGTCACCGACTCAGCATGATGGACTTTATCCTCCGATACTGTAATGGAGAATGTCCTTCATCACGTCATTATTTCATTGTTAGAGGAACATTTCATTTATAATATTTATTTTTAATATCTTGCTGATATTTATAATCTAATGTTGTATTCCTCTTTTTATCTCATCATGTCATATATTTAAAAAGGTTTGTAGCTTAAAACAAAAGAAACAATATGACATGATTAATGTTTAAAGGTTGAATATGTAGAATATTTATTAAAAGCTATATATTTTTTAAATTAATACAGCCACGGGGCGTTTTGAGGGGTACAGAATGAAAGTATTGCTTTTCCATAAAAAAAAAATTAGTCTGAATTAATATTTTTAAATTTTTTTGACGGGTTCGACATTGACGTTCTGACACAATTAGCGGCCGGAAGTGCGGGTTGCCAGGGTTGTCTGTTGTTCCGGTGCAGCTACTGTAGGCTGGCACTGGGTGAAATGGAGTTGTAAACAAACACGGCCGTGTTGGACTTACTAAAACCAGCGTTTTTTGCTCTCAAGTACAACTTTTCATCACAAAACTTCGAAGGTAAGACAGAATATCTGTTAGTCGCTGTAAATAAGTGGTTGTTCACCTTTGTATTGTTTGGCTGCTGGTTCAATGAGTTTTTGTCGTAGGGTAATAATAGTGGTACTGTTGAACTCGCCAGGGTCTTAGCTTTCATATGAGATGCTATTTGTTTGTGTACCATGAAGTATCAAAACGGTAGCAATGGAAATGTGGAGAGTGGGTTGACTTTCTGACGCTATTCGGATTTTGATATTTGATCATTAACCTCTTAACGCACGCTGTTCCGTTCACGGGACGGGACGGATGTTAGGAGGTAGCCACACGTTCTTCTGAATGTTTTAAACACCAACCCTTAAACATATATATTCATGCCGTACATTGTTAGAAAGCTTAGATTCTCTTGATTCATTCAAGACCACTCACGACTTATATGGTTGCTCACAGCCGTAATAGTATTAGCGGTTAGCTCGGCTAGCCACTCAGCTAAAGTAAGCTAACAGCTATAATACTACATACCTTCAAAGTCTTCCCTTTATCCACAACGATCATCTTATGACTCAGGACTTTCTGTACAGCTCGCCAAGTATCCATTCTGCTGAAATATGAAATCCGTTTCCATAAAACCGAAATACTTTCCTCAATATGTCAACATGTATTTAGTCCAACACGTAACGTAATAACACAAATAACAAACCATATACGGTCCGTTTACGTCATTTCCTGACCTGCGCGTCCATCTCAGAGTACACGTGACTAGATGTTTACGACCGTGAGCCTCTTCTGCTTCTGACGACACCACACACCAGCCAATCAGTGCTTAGGATTAGGCAGCACGTGCAGAGACATTGCTGCTACTCCCACTGGCGTTAAAATGTAATGTACCTCGGTGGTTTCAAGTCAGTTACAGCGAGGGTATGTTCGCTTCCTGTTTTCAAAATAAAAGCACCAACTCTATCGTTATGGTTTTCTTAATAATAAAAGGCAACGGGTGTTTTATTTTGTGAAAATGACCGGAAGTGCGTTACTCGCTACGGCTAACTTGAGTGGCTCCGAATTCACAGGAACAAAACTTTAAGCAGATGTTATTTGGACAAATTAGCGTCACATTATGGATCTAAAGGGCTACTTTCTCACCTAAAAAGGTTAGACATGTGGATAAAGTGGTATATTTACAGAGTTAGAGCTAAAATAAAATCCGGCACCGGACCTGGCAACCCGACTGCTGGAATTACTTTTTGGTTGTTGCGACTACGATCTCGAGACATTAGATGGCGTTGTTCTGTTCATTCTACATATTCTACCTTTAATTTCAGTTTAATGAAGTGATTCAATGAACATCATTTATTGTCTCAAAGCAAACAATTAATCGTTGAACATAACACTGTGTTTTCAACACTTTAGTTGTCGCAGTTTATTCGGTTGTGGTAAAGACCAACAGGATCACCAACAGGAAGTGATTATTGTCTGAAATCACAATGGTACATTTTCTGGAACACCATCTTAGAAACTGTTAATAGATTAAATACTGATATAGGAATGTCTCTGTTTTAGAACTTCTAAAATTACAGCATTTTATCACATTGACAGTCTTGATCATGATTTACAGCCTTACCAACACAGACCTAATGCGGTCAGATATATTAATGGGGATGACTATACAAGAAGATGTTATGAAATAATGTCTCTAAATGGTCTTAGTGTTCTCAGGTTAAACAAATCTTATGACGCTTTTCCACTACACAGTTGTAGCACTACTCGGCTCGACTCGGTTCCAGGAACGACCTTTTCCATTACAAAGAAGTACCTACTCAACGTGGGCGGGGTCGTCATAGCAACACCGAGTTAAACTGCCGTGATTTCGTTTTATACACGACACAAACACATAAACAATGGAGGACATGGAGGCAGTGGTGTACTTGCTGCTGTATGTGGCTTTCTGTCTCACACAAAGCAACAAAACGGAGCCGTATGGCTGTAACACAGTTGCCGGTATTTAAAAATGTGCCGGGTTTGATTCTTGTGTGGGACGGCTCATGACTCTTCCAGTCTGTAGACATCACATTTAGTAGCGGAGTCAAGTCGAGTTAATATCACCAGAAAATGGTGATGAAGTTTTTTGTGTCATGCACTTCAGGTGGGCAGAACCTCCTCTGATAAAATCAAGTAAATGCTGCCCCCTAGTGACAACAGTGCTTTCCTACAGTACTGGCATGCGTGTGTTGAAATGATCTAAAACCTGACAATCAAGCAGAAAGCAAACAGATGATGAACTTCCTCTTGCACAGATGTTTTGTCTGATTCAGAGATTTGACCTGCTGAAAAATATCTGCTGTCAGTCCTGTGTGTTGGAGCCATTTCACTTCATTACTTTATTATATTATTATATTATTGTTTGATTAATTACTTTGGTGGGTGTAAGAGCATTCACCTAATTATATTATTATTACTTGTGAATATGTATGGTTGAAGATCTCCCCCTGCTGTCCTTAATAAGTATTGCATCTGTGGTTGGGAGGTGGCAGTGACCAATCCTATAAATGAATGAATAATTGGAGACAGGTGGGTTGAACTCATGATGAGAAGGAGAGATCAGTGATGTCTTTTAACCACACACGTGAGCCCTTTTGTTATTTTTGTAAGGAGAAAGTTTATGTTCCAGTTTATGTTTGTGATACTGAACGCAGTGCATAATAAAAATAAATGGATGTGATGCAACGTAACACAGATCTCCATGATTGATTGAAACAAAGGTGGTACATGTCTATATATATTTTT
The DNA here is from genome assembly GCA_021039105.1 of Scomber colias. NCBI lineage: Eukaryota > Metazoa > Chordata > Actinopteri > Scombriformes > Scombridae > Scomber > Scomber colias. The sequence goes on along the minus strand of JAJDFG010001196.1, from coordinate 27,376 downwards.
TAACTCTGCTGGACTTCTACGGATCTCTATATTTCTATCAGGGTTCCTGAGCAGAGACCAGACTCTCCTATAGAGCTCTGACAGCATGTTGTTGTGTTTGTGTGAAGGTGTTTCTCTGCTATGGATCAGTGTGAGGACAGAGAGGAGGGAGTCCCTCCCTCTAAAAGCTCTCTGTGTGGGGAACATGACAGCCAGACCAAAGCTCAGAGGTGAGATGAGGATCTCTAACTGTCCATCACTGTTCTCCACTCACATCACTCCACCATCATTATTCACACTCAAACATCTGTGTGTGTTGTGTTGAAGCCCAGAGCTGCAGAGACCAGACTCTGCTGGACCAGAACCCACAAAGTCCATGGAGACAGCTTTGGAGTTTAAAGGAGAACTTCCTGCTGAGATACTGTAAGTCAACACAGTCCATCTAGCAAGTAAAATTCTCACATTTCATCATGTTGACGTTCAAACTGTCCTCCTGTTGTCATTCCTGTGTTTCTATCAGGGTTCATCAGCAGAGACCAGACTCACCTGTACCTAGCTGTGTGTCCATGAAGAGTAAACGGTCCATGTCTGCACCTCTCAAATTCAGAGAGGAACATCACTCTGCTGAAGAAAGGTAAGAATTTAAATTTAAAGTTATTTTTCTGCAGCTCTCCTTAAAAACAAGTAACAATGATCCACCTTCAGTGTTTGAAGTGAAGAACTAACTGTTGTGACTCAGTAAGTAACCAAACATCTATAAACATTATTTATCTGTCATAATGATCAAGAGTCTGATGTTGCATCAGGGCATATTTTTTAATAAAATGTAGATCAGAGTCAAATACTCCAGGGTATTTGAATAACATTAAATCAGGACATACATGACTTTTTCTCTGCGCATACTGTGAATAAGATCATATGGCACTTCAGTGAACATCTGAACATTTTATTGGGTCCAGCAGTGGAGGTGGCAGCAGTCACTGTTTATCTAAAGGTACCTGATGCTTCCTCTGGCTTTTACTTTTAGATTTTTACTTTGACTTTTGATACGTACAACCATGAAGGGTTTAGTTGAAGGTTTGAGGGGAAATATTGTCTGACATTGTTCTCTACTTTGTCAAATCTGTACAGCCAAAATGTAACTGTTTCAACAAGTTATTTTAGCTTTAATAAATAGGACATGCTGTATGAAGTCCCATGTGGGTCAGCAAACACAAACATACACAGATAACCTGTATACCTGAGATTTTACCTTTAAGGGAGGTGTGAAGGTTTTATACATTTTAGTTGGGTCTACTGAGCTTCTCAGATGTCGATTCAGTCCTTTGGTCAGAAAGCCATGTGTTTTGCTGTGAACTCACAGAGAGGGGTCACCCTCTGAAAAACAGACCCCCCATGTCCAGCTACACAGCTCTCCTGAAAAGTGCTATCAAATAATGATACAATAGTTCACTATATGGACAGAAGTATTGGGGCACCTGGCCATTACACCTACAGGCAGGCCCGCCGCTCCCCATACGCAGAGTACGCAGAGCGCGTAGGGCCTCAAGAACCTGGTGGGGGCCCCCAAAATTAAGGTTGCTAAAAAAAATTTAATGATAGTTATTATATTATTACATTAAAGAAATGATATAAATGAGTTATGAACAGTTAATTGTGTGCCCTATTATTCAAAACACATGAATGAGCTCGTTGGCTGCGTGCCGTGTAAAAGAGGAATTATCTCTGGTCTTCGGATGATTCTTGAACACTTAAACACCTCGTAACCATGGAAACTGGTCCTTAACTTTCCCTGACCATTTATGCTTAGGCCCCCCAAAAGCTTAGCAGCGGCCCTGCCTACAGGAGCTTTTATGACATCCCATTCTAAATACATGGGCATTTATTATGGAATTGCCCCCCCCCCCCCCCCTTGGAGCTTTAACAGCTTCCATTCTTCTGGGCAGTGGCGGTTTTTGCTATGGGCAATGTGGGCAACCGCCCAGGGCGCAATCTACTTGGGGCGCACGACGCTCTAAAAAAAAAAAGAAAAAAAAAAAAGAGTGCGTCCTCAAAAAAAAAAACAAAAAAACGCCAGTTTTCTAGACTAATAGACTACTACGCTCATTTCCACATCCAGTTAGTGCAGTGGGAGATGAGGCGCGCCTACTACATACTACATACAGGATGTGTGTGTCAGAAGATAAGGCAAAGGGGAAGGGGTGTAACCGGGGGGGGGGGGGGTCGTGGGGGGGGGTCAACTTGCGACTGCAGAGGCTGTGAGCAGGTTGTGTGTGAGTCTCACTCTCAGAGGAAAAGCAAGAGAGTGGGGGGGAGCGGGGGTTAGACTGATCTGTGATGATTATGATCCCAGGCCACACAACACAAACTGCTGCTTTCAAATAAATGGTCGGTCCGCCCAGGGCGCAAAACTAGCCAGGACCGCCTCTGTATGTGAGCACTGGGCTGCTGGCTTTACCACAGAGTCAAGTATCGGTGTCAACCAACCACAGTCTTGAAGGTAAGTGTGTAATGTTACGGTCAGAGTTCTCTTTAATAACTCATGTGATTGTTTGTGCGTCTCGTTATTATCAGAGTAAAGCTGTTGGACTATCAGACAGATTCAGAGATGTCAAGTGTTGCAGGGACGTGCACATGATTATAGAGGGGCAGGTCTCAAACTCAGAAAAGGGCAGCTGAGTGCCAAATTTCTTTTTCCGGTTCTTTACACAATATGGAAAGTAATGTAAAATTAAAAAATAAACTACTTAACTGTGTGATCTTTTGTGTCAACATGAGTTCATTCACATTATCAAAGTCACAATAAACTTTATATCTAAACCTCGGACCTGTACTTCAGACCTGTAGAGAGGGAAATATGATCCGCCGTAAACACGATGCATTTTATTTTGAAAATAAACCCGGTGTTTTATTTTGTACACGATTTCCTGTCCCGCACAATCTGCTCCCATATTTAAACATGTTGAATAAGTGGACGGAGACTAGTTAGACCATAACTTAGACTCTCTCTCTCTCTCTCTCTCTCTCTCTCTCTCTGTCTGTCTGTCTCTCTCTCTCTCTCTCTCTCTCTCTCTGTCTCTCTCTCTCTCTGTCTCTCTCTGTCTCTCTGTCTCTCTCTCTCTGTCTCTCTCTGTCTCTCTTTCTCTCTCTCTCTCTGTCTCTCTCTCTGTCTCTCTCTGTCTCTCTGTCTGTCTCTGTCTCTCTTTCTGTCTCTGTCTCTCTCTCTCTGTCTCTGTCTCTCTCTCTCTCTCTCTCTCTGTGACCTAGTGGAGCTGCAGCAGGCTCAATACACATGTAAGATTTAATTTGAGTTCATTTACCAGTAATATATTTACAATGTTTACACAGTTAAGAAGTTATATATTTGTGATTTAGTATTTCCAGACTCAGATAGTTACACCAGCATCTTTTGAAACAGTTAAGAGTCTCTTGAATCTATTTCTGTGGTTTGATTACAGTTACATTTGTCTAAGTCGTTCCTGGCCTCTGATTGGTGGGGTTAGTGACCTGGGGGGAGAGATAAGGAAGGGTGGTTGTTGTTGTATTCTGATGCCGGGAGCTACAGTAAAGTCATTAGTCTCCATCCTGCTGTTTTCTCTCATGAAGAGTGTCCAAATACCACCTATCCCACCCTCACGTTACACACACAACAACCCAGGCACGTGCACACATAGGGCCCTTTTTGCCTCGTATTAAAGAGAGAGAGAGAGAGAGAGAGAGAGAGAGAGAACCTGTGAGTTGTCTAACTAGTCTCTGTCCATGATTTATGTTGTATTTTGTATTTTGCACACGATTTCCTGTCCCGCACGATCTGCTCTGTGCTGACTTGACATCCGGCAAAAATAGAAACTGACACATTGACTAAAATAGAGCGTTTTTCTGAAATATTACCCATATTTAATCTTAATCTTAAATCCATAATTACAAAACAGTCTTGATCATGATTTACAGCCTTGCCAACACAGACCTAATGCAGTCAGATACATTAATGGGGTTGGTTAGCTGTTATGAAATAATGTCTCTAAATGGTTTCACAAACTGGTGATGAAGTTTTTAGTGTCATGCACTTCAGGCGGACAGAACCTCCTCTGATAAAATCAAGTAAATGCTGCCCCCTAGTGACGACAGCGCTTTCCTACAGTACTGGCGTGTCTGCAGGAGTTATAAGGACTTCCAGCTTTATGGTTAAGCATTGACATTGTACATGCTGCCACGCCCGACAGGTATGACATAGGCAAAAGATTTATACAACTTTTCATCTTCATGGTCTGAGGATGATACTGACTGAATTTGAAGTCTGTGGAGTCAAATATCTAGGAGGAGATAGTTAAAGTACGAGGCATGGAAATTGTGAAAAATTGCAACTTTGAAAAAAAATGGCCGACTTCCTGTTGGACCTAGGGTGTGGTCCGTGCTTGGGCCCTAACAAGGACAATCTCATTGACATAAACAGTGGACAGGACAGGGCCCAAACATGACACCTGCGGCACATATTTGGTACGAGGCAGGAATGGAGATTTGGGCGTGTCTGCCTTAACACGAACAAGAAAATAGAAATAATGAAATAAAAAACTCATCATCACAACTTTACACAGTTCAAGTCAAATCTTTGGATGAGAGAGAGATGGAAAGGACATTTATTCTTCTTTTCGCCATTGCAGGTGTGAAGATAATGATGGAGACGACTGCTACACCCTCCTATCACACCAATACAACAGGTGTATCTGGAGGAGATGAGTATGCGGATCTGAGAAGATCTCTCAACATCATGTCTGCTGTTATCTGCTGTCTGACTTTCGTTCTGGGTGTGCTTGGAAACGGAGTGGTTATCTGGGTGACGGGATTCAAGATGAAGAAAACAGTGAACACAGTTTGGTTCCTCAACCTTGCTGTGGCTGACTTCCTCTTCGCAGCATTCCTTCCTTTTATGGGGACATGGATTGCTCTGGATTACCACTGGCCCTTCGGCACGTTCATGTGCAGACTGAACAACACAGTATGGCTTGTTAACATGTTTACCAGCGCCTACATTCTGGTGGTGATCAGCATGGACAGATACGTGTCTGTGGTTTGGCCTGTCTGGGCCCGGAACCACCGAAATGTTTGCAAGGCATCCTATGTGAGTCTGGGTGTCTGGGTGCTGGGTCTGTTCCTTAGCACTCCATACTTCATCTTCAGTTACACTGAACCATCATATGAAGATAAAAAAATCATCCACTGCTACGTGCTTCCTTTTGATGTCATGACCATCACCCGCGTCCTCATGGGTTTTGTTGTCCCCTTCAGTGTCATTGTTTACTGTTACGCTGTGATAATCCATCGTCTCAGGAGGAACCGTGCCGTGGACAGCCACTCAAGTCGCCCCTTTAAAATCACTGCTGCCATTATTGTGACCTTTTTCCTCTGCTTGACTCCCTTTTACATCATGGATATAATTGAGTTAGGATATTACAACGGTCACTTTTCAAATCCAGTATTAGACCATGTCATAACTATCGGGGTCCCTTTAGCCATCAGCCTGACATATGTTAACAGTTGCCTGAATCCACTGCTGTATGTGTTCATGGGCCAAGATTTCAAGTATAGAGTTCGCAAATCTATCCTGAATGTATTTGAGAGTGCTTTCCAGGAGGAGGCTTCCCTCTCACACCCTGACACAGAGTCAGTGGACACCAGTCAGACCCGTGACAAGTCATTTCATAATACTGAAGTATAAGGTTGTGACATGAATAAACACATTTGGTCTTGTATCTTTTTGGAGCTCTTTTTCATTTGTTGTAATGGGATTAGCTGTTGGGGGAGGTGTTATTATCAATGTATTTTAGTTTGATGTTTGTGGCTTCACTATGAATATAATAAAATGTACGATACAAAAAACAATATATCAGTGATTTTACTTTGTACACATATTATTCATATTATTCCTAAGACTTTGCAAGAAATGGAAAAGAACTGGATAATGAAGCAGTGATGTATTTAATCTGACAAAATTGGGTTTATTTTTGTTTATGCATTATTGATGATTGGAAAGTTCACATTTCTTTCTCTCTCTCTCTCCTCTCCTTCCTCTCTCTCCTCTCTACCCCAACCGGTCCAGGCAGATGTTCTCCCACTCTGAGTCTGGTTCTGAGGGTTCTTCCTGTTAAAAGATGTTCTCCCACTCTGAGTCTGGTTCTGAGGGTTCTTCCTGTTAAAAGATGTTCTCCCACTCTGAGTCTGGTTCTGAGGGTTCTTCCTGTTAAAAGATGTTCTCCCACTCTGAGTCTGGTTCTGAGGGTTCTTCCTGTTAAAAGATGTTCTCCCACTCTGAGTCTGGTTCTGAGGGTTCTTCCTGTTAAAAGATGTTCTCCCACTCTGAGTCTGGTTCTGAGGGTTCTTCCTGTTAAAAGATGTTCTCCCACTCTGAGTCTGGTTCTGAGGGTTCTTCCTGTTAAAAGATGTTCTCCCACTCTGAGTCTGGTTCTGAGGGTTCTTCCTGTTAAAGGGAGTTTTTTCTCTCCACTGTCACCAAGTGCTGCTCATGTGGGAATGTTGGGTCTCTTTAAATGAAACCTGAAGAGTTCGGTTTGGACCTGCTCTATGTGGAAAGAGCCTTCACATGACTTTGTTGTGATTTGGAGCTTTATAAATAAAGATTGATTGATTGAACAATCTTATTAGATGGCCTACTTTGTGTCAGTTTGGGGTCTTTAACATGAAGAACCACTGAGCTAACTGATATTGGTCCAGGGGGTATTTCAGAAAGGAGGTTCTACAAACTCTGAGTCTGACCCTGAACTCTAAGATGGGAAATTCTGAACATATTCACCTTGAGTTTATAGTGCGTGCGCGACCGCTATAAAAAGCCACCATCATCAATGGAGCCCCGATACCTTGATTCACCATGGTAACTACTGAGAAAGAAAGAAATCGAGTTACGTCACCTCACTGTAACTAGAGCTCCTCTTATTGGCCTATGATCAATATGACCGCATCATGGGAGAAAATTGCTGCCCGTGTCAATGCTTAAGTTTTAATGCACCACTCCACTAACATTTAACCTCACTTAAAATTGTAACATACAGGTGAAAAACTGGTGTAAAGTATTTGGAAGCAGCTAAAAATTAAAAACAAAAACATAATTCAGAAAGTAAGACACATTTTGATGGGCTATGATTGTACCTCGCTTTGATGTTATTGTAGCGTCCGAGGCGTGGGGGCTCTAAAGCACTCTTGTCTTGACAAAGACGCAGAAACTTGTACTCTTTCGGAGAGGAACGACACACTCCGTTTAATCAGTTATCAGAGACAACACACGTGACCACAACAAAGTCGCCACCAGATGACGTCAGCTAAGCGTCCAACTCTCTATGCATACCTTTTAAAACATAAGCTGCATTCAACTCTTACATTATTCATAGATGACGTAGGCTATTAAACAAAGTAAATATTCATTCAGTGGCTATTTCAACATGTAGTCATTTAAACCCCCAACAGGAAGCTGTTTAACACATGTGTCCTCTCATCTAATATCTTGTTTATCCTATTTTACTTATTATACATATTGGAGTCATTGATTTTAAGCTAAGCTTGCTAAGCTTAACTAAAATGTGATTGAGTGTAATGAAAAGTGAAACCGTTCTAATGTGTTGGAATGAAAACACATCCAACTGAGTCCTGAATACATCTGCCGACATTAAGGCATTGTGAATTAATTCTGCCTCGATATCTATCAGATTCTACCATGTCTGGTAGCTTGCTTCAGGTTGGAGGAGACAGGTAGAAACTTTCTGATAGAAGCCAGCGAGCAGGTTATGTTCATAGAGTCAGTTACCATGGTGACTCTGAGTTTCAGTTACCTCTCTTTCTGGAACTCATAACAGAGTATCCCTCATCTCAGGGTTAACTTACTCTGAGTTTTCATCTCAGGGTTAACTTACTCTGAGTTTTCACATAAACCCGCTTTATAGAAACTCCCCAGGTGAGAAGTCCACTGATGGGGTTTCCTACTCTAACCTGCAGGAGCTCCGCCCCGAAGTTTACCTGTCTTCTTTTTCCTCGTCAAACTTTTGTCTGTCCTCGTTGTGACGCAGACTATTTGCTCTCTCCAGATGAAGGTAAATATGTGTTTTTCATGTCAGTGTTCAGATTCATTGCTCGCTTTCCGTTTGTAATGACTCGTGTTTTCCGTTTTTTCCGTTAGTTTGTTTAAACAGTTTGAACTTTAGAGAGAAGCAGCAATAAGAGGTTTGGACCTGAACTCGACGTGCGTTAATGACTTTCACATGACAGACTGATAAAGGTAGGCTGAATGTTCTGACCTAGTGATTCTTTGTTTTATTTAATATACATGTAACCCAATAAATATGATATTTGGGAATAAAGTGTCGGGTCGGATCTCGGTTCTGCACAACCTTAGACCTTTAGTCGCGGATATTAGGTGTGCGTGTGTGTATCTATCTATCTCCCACCATATGGATCAAAGACGAGACGTGTAAATTTAGTGTCCGTATATAAATTAATATAAAAACATGTATAAATATAATATTAAAACATTAAACTCTTGCCCTTCTTTTCACTCAGAAGTACTAAATTATGGAAATGATTGAGCTCTAAAGTGCCAAAATGTCATTCAGTGTAACTGTCAGTTTTTAAAATGTAAATGAACAGATTGTTTATTTAAGCAGACATCCCAACCTACAAAAAGTCGTTTCAGGGAGGTCTGTTCGGGGTGGGGGGTGCACTGGGTGTCGGTCCGATTGGTCTATTAAGCAGAAACACACGCGCTGCAGTGATGGTCACACAAACACGCGTGCGCGCGTACTCAGACACTTTCTAGCGCGCACTCTTGCTTGCTCGCTCCAGAACAGAAGATTGTAGCTCATTTGCTGGCGTCAGGGAGCCGCTATCAATATGCGGGAGAGTTGGGATATCTGATTTAAAGTGTTTGCAACAATTACAAAAATATTGTCATACATTGTACCACCAATATTTTATATTAAAATGCATTAACTTGTCTTTTTTATTTACTTGTCTTTTTTATTTAAAGGATGAAATAAATTTAAACATTTGTTGTAAAGTTGTACCAATTATGCATGGAGGATCCTGACCAAATGCCCACCTCAGTTGATTTCTTTCGATGCGCAGGATCCCCCTGGTGTCCGAGCTCCTAACCCTATACCTAAGAGCCCAGACACTCGTTGGAGGAAACTCATTTCAGCCTCTTGTATGCGCGATGTTGTTCTTTCGGTTACTACTCAAAGCTCGTGACCATAGTTGAGGGTTGGAACGTAGACCGACCGGTAAATTGAGAGCTTTGCCTTCAGGCTCAGCTCCTTCTTCACCAGGACAGTCAGGTGCAACGCCCGCATCACTGCTGATGCTGCACCAATCCGCATGTCGATCTTCCGCATCAAATACGTGATATTCAAAATAAAATAATGTCATTTTTTCTGGGTAGTTATATTTCTGACAGTCCAAACATAAATCTAGGGCCACGTGGTTATGATAAATGGACATAAGCGTTTTTTTTAATTAAAAAAAATAAACAAAACATTACTGGCTTTATTCTTGAGTATAACTAATATAAGGACATAAGTGACACTCCAGTGAAAACAAAGCCTTTTTAGGAACTGTACTTGCTGTTTAATTTTTTTTCTACTTTGAAAACCTCAAATATCTTTTTATATAGCTAGAGATAGATATACACACACACACATCCTGTCAATCTGGTCTGTCAGAAGTCATGCCTCTCCCTCTTACAGTGACCTAGAGTAGCCTTTTTGCTGTGAATTTGGTGCCAGATTTCCTCCAGTCAGAGCTCTGTGTTTGTCTTCTGACTGAGGGGAATAATATGTGAGCTCTGACAGCATGTTGTTGTGTGTGTGTGTGTGAAGGTGTTTCTCTGCTATGGATCAGAGTGAGGACAGAGAGGAGGGAGTCCCTCCCTCTAAAAGCTCTCTGTGTGGGGAACATGACAGCCAGACCAAAGCTCAGAGGTGAGATGAGGATCTCTAACTGTCCATCACTGTTCTCCACTCACATCACTCCACCATCTATAACTAAACTATAATAATAGTTTAGTTATAGATAAACCATAATCACTGTGTTTATGTTACTTCAGAGTTTCCACCCACTATTGTGAACTGAGTTTTAATACACCAGATATTCTCAAATCCAGGAAAGGTTTAAGATTTCTGCATCTGAACATCAGGAGTTTCTACAGCACCAGAAATTAGACCAAGTTAATATATCAGTCTCTCAAGCAGATCCAGATGTCTTAGTTTTATCTGAATCATGGTTTACAGAGGAGTGTCAGTGACTCTGATATAGCAATAAACAATGACACTTTGTTCAGAATAGACAGAGGTGGGAGGGGAGAGGGAGAGGGAGTAGCCTTGTATAAAAAAAAATCTTGTTTTTTTTGTTTCCTTGTTATTCATACTGTCTCTGTGCCAAATGCTTCGAGTTCATTGCTGTTAAAATGGTTTTGGTTTCTAATGACAGCGTTGTTATAATTGGTACAGGCCCCCCTCAGCTGTCAGGTTTGTTAATAGAAAGGTTATTGTAATGGGTGATTTTAATATTGATTGGCTTTCTGATGCCTATTATTTCAAGGAGATTTGTTGCAGTCATAATCTGACACAGCTAATTATGCAGCCAACCACACCTAATCTAAAAACTCTCTGAACTCTACACTAATTCATCTAATTCTGACAAATAGGAGTAATACAATTGTTTCATAACATTTGTTGGCCTTTATTAGGAGTACTCTTTCAAAGAAATCCCAATCCCAAATCATTGTTATGTGTTACCTAAAACATTTTAATGGACAAGCATTTCTTTATCACAGTGATATTCATATTACATCTGAAATCCAAGATGTTGAGTTGGCTTTGGACCATTTCACTAAGACTTTTCCTCTCAGTTGTTAACAAACATGCACCCTTTTAAAAAGCACAGAGTAGAACATAGATAAAATCCCTGGTTTACAAATGAACTATCTGATCTGCTCTGTTTCGGGAAGGCTGTAAATTCAAATAATTATAACTTATTCATTCCCCACCCAAATCAAGATCAATGACTGCTTGTTATCTGACCATACAGAGCTCACTGTAGCTTTTAATAAACATTATATAGCAGATGGTCACTTTTTTTAAGAATGGGGAATTAGATCCCTTTCCAGTTGATGATCATGTGTTCTCTGTTCCAAGCAGCCAGCAGTTTAATCTTGACCCTGTCTCTTTAAATGTTGTCGAAGATGCCCTCCTGGCCATTGATCTCAGGAAATATACTGGAGAGGACAATCTAGATCCACTTTTTCTACCACTAATGGACTGATGATAGAGAGAGTTACATAATACAACTATCTGGATAGATGAAACCTTGTGTTGTGCACTGGGGCACAGTCATGCTGAAACAGAAAAGGACCCTCCCCAAACTGTTCCAATAAAGTTGTAAGCATAGAATTGCCCAAAATGTCTTGTTGTGTTGAAGCATTAAGATTTCCCATCTCTGAAGCTAAGGGCCTTAGCCCAACCCCTGAAAAACAACTCCATAACATCATCCCTCCTTCAAACGTTATCTTTAAACTTTGGCCTTAGGGTGCACCAAACACAGATTTTAATCTTCATCACTACATAGTAAACAACTCAGACACAGGTGCGGGCCGTGGGGATTTCTGCCCCTGTCAGGGGCATGAGGGCAGGGCTTTGGGAAGCTGTAGTACAGAAGTCAGGATGTATTGATCTGGGTAGAGAATGTGTTTGTAATTACTACTCACTAGGAAAGTGAATTGTATCAATGCAGGAAATTTGACAATGTATTCTGACATGGTAAACCAGCATAGACCTGAATCAATGCGAGCTTACATAGAAAACAGTGGGCTAAATTGTTTAGACATGTGTCATATTCTTTTCTGTTGTTGTCTATTTGAAATGTTTTTTCAAAAGGAGTTTTTCTTTAATTGTGTCTATTGCATTCATTCCTTGCAGGTTAGTGAGTGTATGTATGTTTAGATGTTTTAATGAACTGCCAGACAGACCAGCAGCTTTGTTAAATAAATTAGAAGGAAGCAAAATTTGAGAAATATTTTCAACAGCATATATAGTATGTCTGTTTAATATTTGGTGACATACGTCCTGTTTCATCCGCAGAGGTGAGCAGCAAAGGTCAGATTCCCCCAATGGTCAGTCTGTCCAGGAGGATCCAACACACTTGGAGTCCATATTTATGGTGTGTAAACATCCGATGCTACAGTTAAACATCAAAACAAACTTCATTTGAAGTCTTATGTATTATTTTCCCATCTTACTTCAGCAACTTGAGAAGGACATTGTCACGTTCATGACGAATGAGCTAAAGAAGATGCAAAAGATCCTGACTTCAGATTACTCAGAAAGCATAAAGAGTCAGAGTGAAGATGAGGAGATGTCTGATGGTGAAAAAGAACAGAGGAGGAGCAGCAGAGATGCATTTCTGAAGATCACACTGCACTTCCTGAGGAGAATGAAGCAGGAGGAGCTGGCTGACTGTCTGCTGAGCAGTAAGAGGACTTTCAAAAATGTACTTTTCTACTTTTACTTTTTTCTACTTTTTACTCACTGAACTTATTTGTTATTTTCATTCAGGAACTCGTGTTGCAGATTGTCGATGTAAACTCAAGTCTAACCTGGAGAAGAAGTTCCAGTGTCTGATTGAGGAGATCGCTAAAACAGGAAACCCAACCCTTCTGAATGAGATCTACACACCGCTCTACATCACAGAGGGAGGGACTGCAGAGGTCAATGATGAACATGAGGTCAGACAGATTGAAACAGCATCCAGGAAACCAGTCAGACCAGAAACAACAATCAGACAAGAAGACATCTTTAAAGCCTCACCTGGAAGAGATGAACCAATCAGAACAGTGATGACAAAGGGAGTGGCTGGCATTGGGAAAACAGTCTTAACACAGAAGTTCACTCTGGACTGGGCTGAAGACAAAGCCAACCAGGACATACACTTCACATTTCCATTCACTTTCAGAGAGCTGAATGTGGTGAAAGACAAAAAGTACAGCTTGGTGGAACTTGTTCATCACTTCTTTACTGAAACCAAAGAAGCAGGAATCTGCAGGTTTGAAGAGTTCCAGGTTGTGTTCATCTTTGACGGTCTGGATGAGTGTCGACTTCCTCTGGACTTCCACAACACTGAGATCCTGACTGATGTTACAGAGTCCACCTCAGTGAATGTGCTGCTGACAAACCTCATCAGGGGGAAACTGCTTCCCTCTGCTCGCCTCTGGATAACCACACGACCTGCAGCAGCCGATCAGATCCCTCCTGAGTGTGTCGACATGGTGACAGAGGTCAGAGGGTTCACTGACCCACAGAAGGAAGAGTACCTCAGGAAGAGATGAGGAGATGAGGAGCAGGCCAGCACCATCATCTCCCACATCAAGACATCACAAAGTCTCCACATCATGTGCCACATCCCAGTCTTCTGCTGGATCACTGCTACAGTTCTGGAAGGTGCGTTGAAAAGAAGAAAGAGAAGAGAGCTGCCCAAGACCCTGACTGAGATGTACATCCACTTCCTGGTGGAGTCCAAACTGAAGAACGTCAAGTATGATGGAGGAGCTGAGACAGATCCACACTGGAGTCCAGAGAACAGGAAGATGATTGAGTCTCTGGGAAAACTGGCTTTTGAGCAGCTGCAGAAAGGCAACCTGATCTTCTATGAATCAGACCTGACAGAGTGTGGCATCGATATCAGAGCAGCCTCAGTGTACTCAGGAGTGTTCACACAGGTCTTTAAAGAGGAGAGAGGGCTGTACCAGGACAAGGTGTTCTGCTTCATCCATCTGAGCCTTCAGGAGTTTCTGGCTGCTCTTCATGTCCATCTGACATTCATCAAGTCTGGAGTCAATCTACTGGAAGAACAAACAACATCCCCGACACATCTCTACCAGAGTGCTTTGGACGAGGCCTTAAAGAGTTCAAATGGACACCTGGACTTGTTCCTCCGCTTCCTCCTGGGTCTTTCACTGCAGACCAATCAGACTCTCCTACGAGGTCTGCTGACACAGACAGGAAGTAGCTCACAGACCAATCAGGAAACAGTTGAGTACATCAAGAAGAAGATCAGTGCGAATGTGTCTGCAGAGAGAAGCATTAATCTGTTCCACTGTCTGAATGAACTGAATGATCGTTCTCTACTGGAGGAGATCCAACAGTTCCTGAGATCAGGAAGTCTCTCCACAGATAAACTGTCTCCTGCTCAGTGGTCAGCTCTGGTCTTCATCTTACTGTCATCAGGAAAAGATCTGGATGTGTTTGACCTGAAGAAATACTCTGCTTCAGAGGAGGCTCTTCTGAGGCTGCTGCCAGTGGTCAAAGCCTCCAACAAAGCTCTGTAAGTACACAGATAACTGCAGATACTGTGTCACATTTAAGATTGTTCTCAGGGTTGAGCATAGCCCAGCGGGTAGCGCACCCGCCCCATGTGTTGAGGCTATAGTCCTCATTGCAGGTGACCCCGGTTCCAATCCCGAGCCGAGCGGTCTTATCCTGCGTGTCATTCCCCCTCTCTCTGCCTGTTTCCTGTCTCTCTACACTGTCCTGAACATTAAAGGCAAAAAGAGCCCAAAAAATATACTTAAAAAAAAAAAAAAAAAATATATATATATATATATATATATATATATATATATATATATATATATATATATATATAGAAAATTGTTCTCAGTTAAAAGAAATTCTTAAATAATAGTCCATAGTCCATACTCATAAGATTTTAATTTACTGATTAATTGGCTTAATAAAAAAAAAAGAAAATATTTCTTCAGTATGTTACGTAAGTTCAGGAGCAGAAATAAGCCGATTGCCCATTTATCAGCTGATGACAGCCCACACAAAAAAATAAATAAATAAATTGATTTGTCGATCATTAGAAGCTGTATAAGTGTTGAACTGAACATCATCTTCAAAGCAATAAATTATTAATCTGGATCACTGAACATAAAATGACAAGTAGTAAATACATAAGTAAATATACAAATCTGGAACTAAACATCAAACTAATTGTAAAAAATGTAGTATGTGTAGTAACTCAGTGAGCAATTGTTTTCCCTAATAGTCAGTTATTCCATTTGAGAAGCCTGACATTATAATGAAATCAACATGTTGTTGGCATTCTCTCCAGAAAGATCGCTCCTGCACTTTTATTTTATGCAAATTGACATTTGTGGAGCAGAAGTTTCTTCCGTTGTTGTATGTTACAAAAGTTAGCACAAAGCTAGTGGTTTCCAGTGACAGAGAACATACACTGCTTTATTTTGGTTTTAAAGTGCATAAAGAAAGAAACTGCAAGTTACACTATCACCTAATGTCAGCCTGAGTATTTTGGCCATATTTAGCCCAATTCTAACAACCATTTTTGCTTGCAAACCAAAAGACGGCATGGTTTTGGCAGAGCAGCAGCAGATGTACATTTCCATGTGACCGATGGAGGCTGGATCGCCATCAGTTCCACTGATTGTTTGTAAAAAATCCTATCGCAACGGAATAATCAGTCGACCACCAGTCCATATTTGTGTTAATTACTGTGATCCCACATATGTGATATTAATACATGAAGAAATGACCACTGATATGTAAAAGTAATTTCTCTTAAGATACCATGAAAATCACTACTAAAATTCTCTTAGCTGATCAATATCTTAATAACCCATTAGTTAACTTAATGTTTAATATAGTTTTGAGTTTTTTGTTTTTGTATAATATATGAAACAGAAGTGTTTATTTTTATCAGAAATTGTGAAAATAAACTGTTAACGTTATTCTTTATCACTCACTTTTCTGTAGGTTGAGTGGTTGTAACTTGTCAGGGAGAAGCTGTGCAGCTCTGTCCTCAGTTCTCAGCTCCCAGTCCTCTAGTCTGAGAGAGCTTCACCTGAGTAACAATGACCTCCCAGATCAAGGGATGAAGCGGCTTTCTGATGGACTGAAGAGTCCAAACTGTACACTGGAAACTCTCAGGTCAGATCACACTGTGATGCTTTTGTGTCTCACTGTTTTGCACCTCAAACAATAAGTTTAATAACCAGGTTTATTCTTTGAATGAAGTGCTGTCAGGAGTTCTCAGTTCTCAGCTACCACTCCTCTAATGTGTAGGAGCTGGATATGAGTAACAACAACATGTAGATTTAGGATGCTATAATGATAGCTCTACAGAAGGCAATTCAAAGTGTGGTACTTTTTTGTAGACAAAAACTGTCAACATGATTTGTTATTACCAATTCTTCTTCAGGTTGAGTGACTGCAACCTCTCACAGACAAGCTGTGCAGCTCTGTCTTCAGTTCTCAGCTCCCAGTCCTCTAGTCTGAGAGAGCTGGACCTGAGTAACAACAACCTGCAGGATTCAGGAGTGATTCTGCTCTCTGATGGACTTCAGAGTCCCCACTGTACAGTAGAGAGATTCAGGTCAGATCACTTCTGTCTAACCCTTTTTTGTACCTCAAAACATTAGGTTGAATAACCAGAGGGCTGTTGCACAAAACCTAGATTTTCTGGTTATCCTGGCTGAATTTAGCCGGGACTCGGTTGTACGAAAGCAGCGGAGCATAAATTACCATGGAGATTTATTCTGTACGGCTAGCCTGCTCCAGACCAGGCACAGATACATTATAATTTTAGAAATTATAATTATATTTTCATAATCATACATGTCAGTACCACAAAATGTTCCCATCTTCAAAGGAGATCCTTTGGAATATAGACTCTTTATCAGAGCATTTGAGCATGGTGTCGAGAGTAAAACAGAGAGCAGCAAGGATCGTCTGTACTTCATGGAGCAGTACACCAGCGGACAGCCCAGAGAGTTAATACGGAGTTGTCTACATATGGATCCGGACAAGGGTTACCTCAACGCAAGTGAACTCTTGAGGGAGCATTTTGGCAATGCATATAAGATCTCCGTAGCATACATAAATAAGGCTTTAAGTTGGTCTACAATCAAGGCAGACGATGGTGAAGCTCTCAACGCACTGGCCCTCTTCCTCACCAGTTGCAGCAATGCAATGACAGACTTGGACTATATGGAAGAGTTGGATAATGTTGCCAACATGCGTGCCATTGTCAATAAGCTTCCATACAAGTTGAGAGAGAGGTGGAGGAGTGCTGCCTTTGATATCCAGGAGAAAAGGGCTCGAAGACCCAAGTTTAAAGACCTTGTCGAGTTTATTAACAGGCAGGCTAAGGTTGCGCTACACCCTTTGTTTGGAGATATAAAGGACAGCAACAAGGGACAAGCCAAATCTCCAGTACACTTCACGTCAGAGAGGAAGAGCGGTAAAACAATCTTTACCACATCTGCAACGCCCGTGCACAACCAAACAGGTGTCAGCACAGAGTTCAAGCTAAACAAAAGGAGTCTTACCAGCCCTGTCAGTGCTTTCACCAAGCCCTGTCTCTTCTGTCAGGGTGAACACAGCATGGTGCAATGTAAGAAAATGAGGAAATCCCTTCACAAAGATAAGATAGACTTTCTCCGTGGTAAAGGACTATGCTTCAGTTGCTTGAAACAGGGGCACATGAGCAAGTTCTGTGATGCGAAATTAAACTGTGAAGTCTGCTCATTGCTTCATCCTACTGTGTTGCACATGAAGAGCAAAGACAAGGCTACACCTAAGGAAGAATCAACAGACGACGGTGAGAAGCAGTCTGTGATCAGTGGGTTTGTGGACAAAGCAAACAAAACATGTTCCGGAACTGGGGCCGGGGACGCAGACAGTATCCTTGCCATCGTTCCAGTCCAAGTAAAGGCAAAGAAGGGCAATAAGGTGGTTACGTCATATGCGTTTTTGGACCCAGGCAGTACAGCCACCTTTTGCACTGAAGAGCTGATGAAGGAGCTCAACCTAAGTGGAAAGAAGATTGACATTCTCTTAACAACCATGGGAGAACAAAAGACTGTTCGCAGCCATGTTGTAACAGGTTTGGAAGTGAGTAGCCTAGACAGTTGCAACTTCATAGAGCTACAGGAAGTTTTTTCTCAAAAGACCATCCCAGCTAATAAAAGGAACATTCCACTGCAAGAAGACGTGGACAGGTGGCCTCATCTGGAGCAAGTGCAAATCCCCTACATCAATGCAGAAATAGGGCTACTGATTGGGACCAACGTGCCAAAGGCCATGGAACCAGAGGAGGTCATCAGGAGTGTCAGTGATGGCCCTTACGCTGTAAGAACTATTCTTGGATGGACAGTAAATGGGCCATTGAGAGACAGCAACTGTGAATCAACTGGAGATGGAATAACATACATCACGTCCAACAGAATAGCAGTGGCTAAACTGGATGAACTGTGGAACCAACAGTTCAAATACGACTTCCCGGAAGGTAACCAAGAACAGCTGGAGATGTCCCAAGACGACCTCCGATTCATGGACAGTGTGTCAGAGTCTGCTAGACTGATAGAGGGGCATTACTTCATTGGCCTGCCACTTAAGAACAAAGAGCTTCAAATGCCTAACAATCGTGTAGTAGCAGAGCAGCGTGCCCTGAACTTGAAGAAGAAGCTTCTCAAGAACCACTCATTTTGTGAGGACTACATTACCTTTATGAGCGATATGATCACCAAAGGCTACGCAATGAGGGTTCCTGATGAAGAGCTTGGCCGCAACGATGGAAAGGTTTGGTACATTCCACACCATGGAGTGTACCATCCCAAAAAACACAAGCTGCGTGTTGTCTTCGATTGTGGTGCTTCTTATCAGGGTGTCACACTGAATGAACAACTTCTTCAGGGGCCAGACCTCACCAGTTCCCTGATTGGAGTCATCACAAGGTTCCGGCAAGAACATGTTGCTACTATGGCTGATGTGGAAGCCATGTTCCACCAGGTAAAGGTCCCACCTGAAGACACTGACCTACTTCGGTTTCTATGGTGGCCTGGTGGAGATGTCAACAAAGCACTGGTGGAGTACAGGATGGTAGTGCACCTATTTGGCGCTACTTCATCACCGAGCTGCACGAGCTACGCCCTCAGACGATGTGCTGAAGACAACAGGGACTAGTTTGATGCTTCAGTAATCAGCACGGTATTGCACAACTTCTATGTGGATGACTGCCTCAAGTCAGTCAGCTCCGAAGAAGAGGCTGTGTTGCTTTGCCATAATCTGAAAGCCATCTGTCAGAAGGGGGGCTTCAGTTTAGTGAAGTGGATTAGCAACAGTCGAGTGGTGCTAGCAGCCATACCTGAGAAGGACATGGCAAGGGAAATAAAGGACCTAGATCTGGATCAAGATTCACTCCCCATCGAAAGAGCATTGGGAGTACAATGGTGTGTCGAGTCTGACCAATTTAAGTTCAGGATCGTCATTCAAGATAAACCTCCCACCCGAAGAAACATACTCTCCACGGTGAGTTCCATCTACGATCCGTTGGGAATCCTGGCTCCGGTGGTTCTACCTGCAAAAAAGATCTTGCAAGAGCTCTGCAGGCTAAAGCTCAGCTGGGATGACATGATTCCAGATCATCTTGCACAACAGTGGCTTGGTTGGATTAAAGATTTGCAGTTGCTCAGTGATTTTGGAGTTGATCGATGTTTCAAGCCAGCACATTTTGGAGAGCCTACATTCGCTCAGCTGCATCATTTTTGTGATGCAAGTGAAGAGGGCTACGGCACGGTCACCTACTCAGTCCAGCAGAACAGCAAAAACCAAGTCCATTGCGCATTTGTCATGGGAAAGGCTAGGGTTGCCCCACTCAAGCCCACCACCATCCCACGCCTGGAATTAACAGCGGCAACCATGGCAGGGCGCATGGACCGGATGTTAAGGAAGGAACTGGAGCTGCAGCTTGTGGTCTCAATGTTTTGGACGGATAGCACGGCTGTGCTTAAGTACATTAACAATGAAACAACAAGATTCCGCACATTCGTGGCCAATAGAGTGTCGGAAATTCGAAAAGTGTCAACAGGATCTCAATGGAGGCACGTCAGCACACACTTGAATCCTGCTGATTACGCATCAAGAGGACAGAAGGTGGACTCTTTTGTGCAGAACCAAGCCTGGATTTCTGGACCTGACTTTCTCATTCAGTCATCTGACAACTGGCCAGAGAACCCTGATCATCTGACAGACCTCAACACCGCTGATCCTGAGGTCAAGAAAAATGTCACCGTCAATGCTCTTGCATTAGAAGAAACAGTGGATGTAATGCAGCAGCTAATAGCGTATTACTCCTCATGGATGCGCCTTAAGAAAGCAGTGACATGGATCCGTAAAGTAAGGGACACATTGCTTGGCATGGCTAAGAAGAGAAAGGAGCAGAGTGTAGCCATTGTCTGACACTGCCAAGGATCAACAAATACGGCAGTTGCACAAATTTATGGCGAACTACAAGACAAGTCTCCGCAAAGAATCCCTCACAGTAGATGATCTGAAAGAGGCTGAACATGAGATCATACGCCACTGTCAGAGAAAGAAATTCCAAGAGGAGATCAACGCTCTACAAAAGGGGGAGCCTGTCAAAAGGAGCAGCCACATATATAAGCTAAACCCGGTTCTTCAAGATGGAATTCTTAGAGTTGGAGGAAGGCTCAACCGGGCAGCCATGCCAGAAGAATCCAAACACCCTGCTATTCTGGCTAAGGACCTGCGGGTGTCAGAGCTCATCCTTCAGGAGATCCACAAAGAAGTAGGTCACAGTGGACGCAACCATGTCCTATCCAAGCTGCGTCTTAAATATTGGATCCCCAATGCCAGTACGACAATAAGAGGAGTCCTATCCAAGTGTCTTGTGTGTCGTCGACTACAGGGTGCTGCTGGGCAGCAACAGATGGCAGACCTGCCACGGAATAGAGTCTTACCCAATGAACCGCCTTTCACTAGATTGGACTATTTTGGTCCTTTTGAAGTCAAGTGTGGAAGAGCTACTGTGAAGAGATATGGCGTCATTTTCACCTGCTTAGCCATTCGAGCTGTCCACTTAGAAGTGGCAGCATCCCTGGACACAGACTCCTTTATTAACGCTCTTCGCAGATTTATCGCACGAAGAGGTCAGGTTGTGGAGCTGCGTTCCGACAACGGGACAAATTTTGTTGGAGCAGAGCGAGAGCTCAAGAAGGCTATACAAGAGTGGAACACCTCCAAAATAGAGGACATGTTGCTTCAACAAGGCATTAAGTGGATGTTTAACCCCCCAGCTGCCTCACACCATGGAGGAGTATGGGAGCGTTTAATCAGGTCCATCAGAAAGATCCTTAACTCCACCCTTAGAACACAGAGTATGGATGAGGAGAGCCTCCAAACATTTCTTTGTGAAGCTGAGGCCATCATTAATGGACGACCCATTACCACACCTTCCAGTGACCCCGACGACCTTGAGGCACTCAGCCCGAATCACCTCCTACTACTGAGGAGCAAGCCGTCTCTACCTCCAGGACTTTTCCAGAGGGAGGACCTCTATGCACGCCGGAGGTGGAGGCAGGTCCAGTACATGGCCGACCTTTTTTTGGAAACGCTGGATGAGAGAGTACTTGCCTGAGCTCCAAGTGCGCCAAAAGTGGTCACGGGTGTCAAGAAACTTTGTGCCAGGGGACATTGTTTTGCTGGTGGACGAGACTGCACCACGAAATTCATGGGTCATTGGCAAGGTCATTAAGGCGGAGCCAGATGAACATGGACTCGTTCGACGGGTTCGTGTAAAGACTAAGACCAGCGAGCTAGATAGACCCATCACCAAGGTCTGTCTCCTCCTAGAAGCAGTATGAGACAGTGGTAAAGACTGCCCTCCTGCAGTACGTCCAGTACTAGAGACTTCTAATAACAGAAGAAAGAAGACAAGACTTGAGATTGTTCGTAATACTTTAATTACCCCATAGCTATTTTGATTTGTCGTTGGTAATTGTTTCTAAGTCTAGAGAACAATTAGGGGCCGGGTGTGTATGAGGCAAGGTTAAGTTTGCTGATTTTCTTATTTCTCCTTATATTATTCTTATATATACATTTGATATTGAAGCTTTGAGTTCGGAAGTTTTGTAATGGCCTAAATGTTATGTATAAGTATGTTTTATTGAATTTGATTATTTGTTAATCCTTTCTAGAATAAGCTATTTCAGTGAGTTTGAAATTTGGGTACTGTAGCTTTAAGAGACAGCAGCCTCACGCACAGGTTACACAGTAGCGGTGGAGCTGGGTTAATTAGTGTACCTTAGAGTAGCTGTGGAGACACACGGTTTTCATACCGTGTCCTGTCCTATATTGTTTTTAGTAAGAAAGGCCAAGTCTGTGGATATTTTTGTGACACTTGTGGAATAAACACCTTTTGTATTTTTCAACGTTACATGGACTTGGAGTGGATTATTAAAAGCTACATCGGCTGGACATGTGTATGCCAAGACACACAGCTACCTGACATCTTGCAGCTACAGTTATTAAATGTTTATATTTGGACTACTTACACATTCAATTGGTCCGTTATTGTCTGTCAGGGTTTTTCTCTAAGTTTAATTACATTTTACTTATTTCTCTTTGAACATATATGTTTCACCTCCTCGTTAGTTTTCATTGGAAGCTGTTGCTCACCTGGTAAGAAGTGTGTGCCACGTGTTTATGTCTGCATCAGTAAATCTGTGATCGATCGAGTGGTCTATGTAAGAGAGCCGTGAACATGCACGTATCTGAATTACTTCGACCTGTCTTGACATATTCGCATACCCTCATCCTGGATTAGCAAACGTGCAACAGATTAAGCCAGGATGCACTGATGAGACTTGTTTTTTCAGTTATCCTGGATTTCTGTATTCTGCTTTTGTGCAACAGCCCTCAAGTGTAATCATTTCTGTTTGTGTGTAGCCATCAAACACTGTCAATATCTTTATGAACTGTTCTATAGGCTGAGAGGCTGTCATCTGTCAGAGACAAGCTGTACAGCTCTGTCACTACTTATCTGCTTGGAGTCATCTAGTCTGAGAGAACTGGACCTGAGTAACAGCTACCTGCAGGATTCAGGATTCAAGCTGCTTCGTAGAAGGAGAGACAGTTTACACTGTACACTGGAGACTCTCAGGTCAGACTTTGTTTGGGTTTTTGTATTGAAAAGTAGGACTGGGCGACATGACCAAAATCTCATATCCCGATAAGGAAATCTATCCTGATATATATCAAGTTCTGGTAGCTTTTATCGTGCTTACAGCAACACTGTTTCTCTTGTGTGTGCAGCACACGTGGAGGGCTTCACCCTGTCCTTGATGAATCATGAGACTCTTTTATATTGCCTTATTTATTTATTTTTTAACACACACTGAACACTGAACTGTGTGTGCTTTTACACATCATACCAGTATTTTGGATTCAGAGCCTTGGTGTGTGCCATATTCAGACCGAATCAGGTGGGGTGCACAGCACTGCATGGTTGAGCGAAGGTGTGTTGGGGTGTTTATTTGTGCTGTTGAACGTAACCGCTGTGAAACAATCAAAAACATTTTTTATATTGATCTGATTCACTGGCTTTCTTACTGTTAGCGCTCCCTCTCTTCATTCACTCTCCAGTTTGCTCAACCACAGCTGCTAACACAACCACATCAGCTCCAAGTCCCACTGTGCCATAGTTGATCCAGCTCTGTGACTACCTTTGTAGCCAGCTTATTCTGTGTCTGTACCTTTTATACAGAACAGTGGGGCAGAAGATGCAGCATTCCCGCCTTGACCAGACTCTCTTGAAAGCAGAGTAGAGTAGAGCGACCATAAATGACAGCACACTGCAGCAGAGACTCTGACACTCTACTGTTTTGCTGTCATTTGTAGTCGCAGTCTCCTTGCTTTTTCCCTCTGTCCCAGCAGGGGGCAGGGCTGAGCCCTCCATGTGTGCAGCAGCAGAGAGACAGACAATGTTGGAGAGCTGAGACAGCTAAACTCATTAGGAAGAAGAGTAATTTAACAATGTATCAATCAGTCAACCCATCAGACTTTTTTTAATAGCCCTTTACATACATAGTTGCTTAGCATAGTAAAAAAAACAAAGAAACAAACAAAAAGCTAGAACTTAAAATAATGACTCAATAAAAACAGGATGGGAGGAAACACTATTAGAACTAGATATACAAAATATAAAATTAGACTCTGCACAACTGTTTCAGATGTAAAAAGCATCCATATTGTAGGGATAGTAGCTTCTGATATGTCAGGAAGTATGGGAGCACTGATTTGTCAAACACAGTTGCCATGGCAACTACAATATATGTAGGCCTAATGCTTTGACTAGTTTTGATATTAGGAGGAGCAGTGGATATTTCATGTTTGTTAATGTTAAAAGTTATCATTTGTTGTGATTTCTAGATTCTCACCTTGCCTCTGTGATGTACAGTACTATATGACATCTCTCTTTGATGCGATTAAAAGAGCAACAAAACATAAACTTTACTTGTATACATTGGAAAAAGGAATGTAAAAGGGATTTATAGTTCCTAGTTTTGACTGGAGTGTACTTCCTGTAGCTCTATGGTTTCTGGAACTTCCATTGGACTTAAAAACTTATGTTTCTTTCTCTTTTTTTCAATGCAAGAACTGCTGAGTAACATAGAATAAAGGAAACATATTCTTGATGTCATTATTGGCTTACATCATGTGTTTTTGTGAAGTTTGTCAGATTGTCAGTAAGAGGCAAGTTGTGCTCACCTGACCTCAGCTGCAAGATCAAACATGAGAAAGCTGGACCAGACCTACAGTCATCCAGGAGACACAGGAGTGAAGCAGCAGTCTGCTGGACCGGAGGATCCACACTGTAAACTCAAGACTGTTTCCTCCTCTGTGGTGAAACATGGTGCAGAGCAGATCATGATCTCTAATCTGAGGAGGCGTAAGTGTGTCTAAATGCATTTCATTAAAACAAGACAACATATGTTATTTAATCTCATATAACCTCATAGTTACTGTGAACCTGAAGCTTCCTGTCAAAATATTAGCTAACACAATGTGGACAAGACATACACCCTTGTTGTCAAAGTGAGCTATGTGTACAGACTCAATATTCAAACTCAGATGGCTTCTAGATGATAAACTGCTGCTGTATTGTGTGTTTCTCTCCATCAGATACCTGTCATCTCATACTGGACACGAGCACAATCAACAGAAACCTCAAACGGTCTGACAACGGGAAGGTGACAGCAGTGGCAGAGAAGCAGCGTTATCCTGATCATCCTGAGAGGTTTGATGAGGCGCTTCAGGTGCTGTGTATGAATGGTCTGACTGGTCGCTGTTACTGGGAGGTCGAGCTGGAAGGAGTGGTTTATGTAGCTGTGAGTTACAGAGGAATCAGACGGAAAGGCGACAGTCCAGACTGCAGGTTTGGATGCAATGATCAGTCCTGGAGTCTGATCTCTAAAGGTTATGGTTTCAGTGTTTTGCACAAAAGCTTCAACAGAGAAATCCCTCCTCCTCCTCCTCCTCCGCCTCCTCTGACTCTAACAGAGTAGCAGTGTATGTGGACTGTCCTGCTGGCACTCTGTCCTTCTACAGAGTCTCCTCTGACACACTGATCCACCTCCACACCTTCAACACCACATTCACTCAACCTCTGTATGCTGGGTTTGGGTTTGGGTTGAAGTCTGGTTCTTCAATGTATCTGTGTCATCTGTAAGAGGAAGAGTCTCCTCCTGTATAGAGAAACACTGATGATGAACACATAGACTGACCTCTTCTCACAGCCATAAAAGGTGCATTATGGGTTTTTATGAACATTTGTGGGATGATAGAAGTTTTTGGATGAGTAGGTTTCTGTATTTCTTCCTGTACACATTTGAGGATTCAGGTTCAGTCTTTGTCTGGGTCTCTGTGTTAGTTTGCCTGTTCATTCATGCCCGTTGTTATTTGCCAGTGTTCATGTGGCCTGTGTTTATCTGTTGAGTTTCTCCTGTGTTGGCTATAAAGTTCCAGTAGTTTCTGCTTTTGGGTCCACCTGCTCCGTGGCCCGTGACACCACCTGCAGAAGGTGGTGATGTATATCAGTATTTAAACGTACCAATTTAAGTTTCTAAACATTTAAAAAGGTCTTTGCAACTGTTTTTGAGGTAAGACATAATGTTAATTGGGCCTTTGTCAGTTCATAGGTTATAGAAGCAAGTTCAGGTTTTTTGAGGTATACGTTTTATATTATGTATACTCACTCTATATAACTAAAATCATCTTTTACTGTTAACCTTCTTTTAGTAGTCTGGTGTAGTGTTGGAGCTATTTTTATTTTTAGCTTTGTATTGCATTAGTCTGGTTTCTCATCCTGCCTGGCATCAGTTTTTGTCACAGAGCATTGAATAAGATGTTACCTGTAATTATATGTTGTAATGGGATTGGCTGTTGGGGGAGATCTTATTATCAATGTATTTTAGTTTTGTCCATATTGTGTTTGTGGGTTCACTATGGAAATACTTCAATATACGATACAAAAACAAATGTACCAATCATCTTATCTGTACACATATTCTTCAATTTTTGTAAATGATGGAAAATAAAGCAGTTTAATATCTAATCAGACAAAATTGTATTTTTATTTATCAGTATTAATCATTGGATCGCTCAAACTTCTTTCAACATGGTATTTTATTAATTAAAGGACACCAACACATTGTGCTGAGGGTGTTTGCATCAACATTGACTCATACTCATATTTACACACATTCCCAATTTTAGCAAGAGGACGTGCTTTGACATGTTTAACGTAAAGTTATATTTAATATCTGTTTATCTTTGTCAGGTCCGGACTGAGGACTGTTTCACTTTCAGCTTGTTTTCAGTCAGATCTTCAGCACTGAATCACATGATGAAAACTGTTGGGCTAGAAAATTCTTTCTGTATCTCGTCTGTATGTTTAGAATCACCGTCCCTCTGATTTGTCCTAAAACTGGGAAACTTTGTATGAAAAAGTGTCCACCTCAATCCCTTACAGCTTGGAGCCAGAAAAAAGAGGAGCCAGAATATAAAGATTTGGGTTCAGGGTACAATCACAAGTAGGTTGAGGTAAGTTTTACTACAAGTAAATGTCCCTTTTTGGTCTTTCATAAATGCAATAAATGTACATTTATACTGTCAAATACTTCAACACATTAAAAATATGAAAAGTCAGGTATTTGGGGCAAAGTTTAAACATTTTAGAATTTCTCCAGTTTATATTGTTATTGGCCCTGAAATCTTTTGACTACTTATTGTATCGTAAATGTATTATTTTTGTTCAAATATTTTATTAGTTTGTCAGCTGATTATTGAACAATGCCAGACTGAGTGCTGGCAGGTTGATGAATTGTCTTGTTGCCTATTAGTTGTTCTCAGGTAGAATAAAGATGTCAGAGTCTTTCTACAGGACAGTTTCATTCTGCAACACGTCTCAGAACAGTGAGACATCAGACGGAGTAAAGTCAGCTTCCTCTGGTCTGTTTCAGTGC
>JAJDFG010001195.1:0-40000 GCA_021039105.1 Scomber colias | reverse complement strand
CGGTACGCGTCTACACGCCCGTCGGGAAGGCGGAACAGGGCAAGTTCGCTCTGGAGGTGAGAACACGACAGGAAGTAGACATTTATCAAGACTTATGTGATTTATGAAATTAAATTGTAACTTATTTTAATTTTAAACCCTCTCTTCTTCTCCTTCTTTTTCTCCTTCTTTTTCTCCTTCTTTTTCTCCTTCTCCTTCTCCTCCTCCTCCTCCTCCTCCTCCTCCTCCTCCTCCTCCTCCTCCTCCTCCTCCTCCTTCCCTCTCTCCTCCTCCTTCCCTCTCTCCTCCTCCTCTCCTCTTCCTCCTCCTCCTTCTTCTTCTTCTCCTCCTTCTCCTCCTTCTCCTCCTTCTTCTTCTTCTTCTCCTTCTCACCTCCTCCTCCTTCTCCTTCTTCTTCTTCTCCTTCTCCTCCTCCTTCTTCTTCTCCTTCTTCTTCTCCTTCTTCTTCTTCTCTTTCTTCTTCTTCTTCTTCTCCTCCTCTTTCTCCTTCTTCTTCTTCTCCTTCTTCATCTCCTCCTCCTCCTTTCTCACTCCTCCTCCTTCTTCTTCTTCTTCTTCTTCTCCTTCTCCTCCTTCCTTCTTCTTCTTCTCCTTCTCCTCCTTCTTCTCCTCCTCCTTCTTCTTCTTCTTCTTGTTCTCTCTTCTTCTTCTTCTTCTTCTTCTTCTTCTTCTTCTTCTTCTTCCTCTTCTTCTTCTTCTTCTTCTTCTTCTTCTTCTTCTTCCTCCTCCTCCTCCTCCTCCTCCTCCTCTTTTCTTCTCCTCCTTCTTCTTCTCCTTCTCCTTCTTCTTCTCCTTCTTCTCCTTCTCCTTCTCCTTCTCCTTCTCCTTCTTCTTCTCCTTCTCCTCCTCCTCCTCCTCCTCCTTCTCCTTCTTCTTCCTTCTCCTTCTCCTCCTCCTCCTTCTCTTCTTCTTCTTCTTCTTCTTCTTCTTCTTCTTCTTCTTCTTCTTCTTCTTCTCTTCTTCTTCTTCTTCTTCTTCTTCTTCTTCTTCTTCTTCTTCTCCTCCTCCTCCTCCTCCTCCTCCTCCTCCTCCTCCTCCTCCTCCTTCTCCTTCTCCTCCTCCTCCTCCTTTTTTCTTTGCAGGTTGCGACTAAGACCTTACCTTTCTACAAAGACTACTTCAGTGTTCCTTATCCGTTGCCTAAAATCGATCTCATAGCTATCGCTGATTTTGACTGCTGGTCAGTAGTTTCTCCACACTTGCATTTTAATTTTGAAATCCTGAGGACATGAAAATGATTTTAATTAAGTGGATGAAACTGAAACTGAACTACTTCCTCTCTTCTAGGTGCCATGGAAAACTGGGGCCTTGTTACCTACAGGTCAGTATTAGCTCATCTTTTATTAGCTCTAACTTTATTAATTATAAAACATCATTTAAGTGGACAGATTAACGTCATTCACATTTTGAGACACGATTTGGTAAATTTGAATCAAACAGGAAACAGAAAAATAGTCTTTAACGACTGATGTGACTCCTTTCCTTCCTTCCTCCGTCTTTCCTCCTTTACGCCTTTCCTTCCTTCCTTCCTTCCCCTCCTCCGTCTTTCCTCCTTTACCGCCTTCCTTCCTTCCTTCCTTCCCTCCCTCCGTCTTTCCTCCTTTACGCCTTTCCTTCCTTCCTTCCTTCCCTCCTCCGTCTTTCCTCCTTTACGCCCTTCCTTCCTTCCTTCCTTCCTTCCCTCCTCCGTCTTTACTCCTTTCTTTCCGTCCCTCCTCCATCTTTACTCCTTTCCTTCCTTCCTTCCTTCCTTCCCTCCTCCGTCTTTACTCCTTTCATTCCTTCCTTCCTTCCCTCCTCCGTCTTTACTCCTTTCCTTCCTTCCTTCCTTCCCTCCTCCCCTCCTCCGTCTTTACTCCTTTCCTTCCTTCCTTCCTTCCTTCCTTCCCTCCTCCGTCTTTACTCCTTTCCTTCCTTCCTTCCCTCCTCTGTCTTTACTCCTTTCCTTCCTTCCTTCCTTCCTTCCTTCCTCCGTCTTTACTCCTTTCCTTTCCCTCCTTCCCTCCTCCGTCTTTACTCCTTTCCTTCCTTCCTTCCTTCCTTCCTTCCTTCCTTCCTTTCCCTCCTTCCCTCCTCCGTCTTTACTCCTTTCCTTCCTTCCCTCCCTCCGTCCCGTCTTTACTCCTTTCTTTCCGTCCCTCCTCCATCTTTACTCCTTTCCTTCCTTCCTTCCTTCCCTCCCTCCTCCGTCTTTACTCCTTTCTTTCTTCCTTCCTTCCTTCCCTCCTCCGTCTTTACTCCTTTCTTTCCTTCCCTCCTCCGTCTTTACTCTTTTCCTTCCTTCCTTCCTTCCTTCCTTCCTTCCTTCCTTCCTTCCTTCCTTCCTTCCTTCCCTCCTCCATCTTTACTCCTTTCCTTCCTTCCTTCCTTCCTTCCTTCCTTCCCCTCCTCCGTCTTTACTCCTTTCCTTCCTTCCTTCCTTCCTTCCTTCCTTCCTTCCTTCCTTCCCTCCTTCCCTCCTCCGTCTTTACTCCTTTTCTTCCTTCCTTCCCTCCTCCGTCTTTCTTTTCTTTCTTTCTTTCTTCCTTCCTTCCTTCCTTCCTTCCTTCCTTCCTTCCTTCCTTCCTTCCTCCCTTCCTCCCTTGACCTGAGGACAACAGGAGGGTTAAAATAAACAGTATTGCAGTATATTTATATAAAGACTGTGGAGGAGACAATGACACAAAGCTGAAACCTGACAAATTAATTTATGTAACTAATAATAGTAATTTATTTTCAAAGTGAAAAAAGTTTTACTGTCAGATTCACCATAAAGCAAAATGTTATAAACATAGACGAAGATATTGACCTTTTTTAAGTGCATTTTTTATCCTTTTTTAAAATAGAAAAATGATGGTTTGTTACAACTTAGCCTTTGTTTGCATCGCTCTGACCATCAGTTCATTTAGTTATGATAATATTAAACTCACCAAGATATTTGCTGAGTTCTTGGGTGAACAAATATAAGCAGTGAGTGTGCAGACCAGTAACGTCTCTAAAAGTCCAGAAAACAACTTCAACTTCAACTTTATCTATAAAGCACTTTAAAACAAGCACAGCTGAAACAGAGTGCTGTACATAAATAGATAAAACACAGGAACATAAATCAATTAACAGGAAATACATACTAAAATAATTGTTTGTTTTTAAAATGAATTAAAAAACAATAATTAAAAAACACCTAAACCATAAAACAGTAAAACAGGAGCAGAGTCTCATGCTGGGTTGAAAGCCGAGGGAAAGGAATAAAAATGGGTTTTAAGACGAGTTTTAAAGATGGACAGTGAGGAGGGTTGTCTAATATTTAAAGGAAGCTCGTTCCATAGTTGAGGAGCAGCAGCAGTGTGTGAGATGAGTACAGCTGGTCTAAATGAAAGCAGGGTCACATGGATGCTTTATAATGGACAGTTTATATTCATATATTCATTTTAACTATTTTAGGGGTCTGATGAGCCGTTGGACATATTTGTAGTGATGTTGGTGTTTTATAAGATCTTAACTGTTACTTAATGTACTTTATCATAATCAGACCTTCAGTAACAACCTTAAGTTGTCTGTTGTGGTGGGGGTGGGGTGGGGGGGGGGGGGGGCATCTGGAATAGTCTTCCCTCCACAATAAGGGAATGCCCCACATACTCTTCTTTTAAAGGACAACTAAAACAATCTCAACTCAACTTTATTTATAAAGCACTTTAAAACAAGCACAGCTGAAACAGAGTGCTGTACATAAATACATAAAAACAACAAAGGAACATAAACCAATTAACAGGAAATACATACTAAAATAATTGTTTATTGTTTTTAAAATGAATTAAAAGCAATAAAACAATAATTAAAATAAACCATAAAACACTAAAACAGGAGCAGAGTCTCATGCTGGGTTGAAAGCCGAGGGAATAAAAATGGGTTTTAAGACGAGTTTTAAAAACAGACAGTGAGGAGGCTTGTCTAATATTTAAAGGAAGCTCGTTCCATAATTTAGGAGCAGCTACAGAAAAGGCCCCTCTGAGCTTCCGCTTTGACCTCGGTACCTCCAGGAGCAGCAGATCAGCTGACCTGAGGCACCGAGTAGGAGCGTAGGGGTGAAGGAGCTCGGAGAGGTAGAATGGCTGAAAACGAATCAAAAATGCCACTAACTGGATTTAACACCGACTGAACTCCCTTTTTTTTTTTTTACATTGCTGTATCCTGTCTGGTTCTGACATCCTCTTGATTGTGTATCGTACTGTGTGTGTTTTATTTGTATCTTATCTATTTATTTATTTGCTATCTCTTCAACTTGTATTCTTTTTTATATTTATTTCACTCTTTAGGGACTACGGATGCAAATTAGCAACTTTGCTATAATCCGGCTTATTTACAGAGATGTCTAATATCGATGTTCATTAATATGCACTCTCCCTATCCAAAAATAAACTATTATTATTATTATTATTATTAAGTTGCGTTAAACCATATTTCGGGGCGGCTGTGGCTCAGGAGGTAGAGCCGTCGTCCTCCAATTGGAAGATTAGTGGTTCGATTCCCGGCTCCTCCAGTCCACATGTCGATGTGTCCTTGGGCAAGACACTTAACCCCAAATTGCTCCCCGTTGCTGCGCCAACAGTGTATGAATGTGTGTGAATGGTTAGATTCCTCTGATGAGCAGGTTGGCACCCTGCGTGGTAGCTCCTGCCATCAGTGTATGAATGTGTATGAATGGGTGAATGAGATGTAATGTAAAGCGCTTTGAATGGTTGCAAAGACTAGAAAGGTGCTATATAAGTACAGTCCATTTACCATTTAATCAACTATTACACAGATGTTAATATTTTGCCGTTCTGAATCTCATAAAACAGAATTTATTCTTTTATTCTCTGAAGAAAAAGCGTCTTGCAGTTTTAGTGTATCTGCGGTCGACAGGCTCGATGACTTTTTAATTGCTTTGTAGTTTGTTTGATGTGCTGCCACCTGTTAGCTGTTCAGTCTGCATGTGATTAGCATACAGCAGCAGCAGCAGCTCTGTTCATCATCTGCTGCTCTCAGCCATCTGGACGCAGGTTTCTCTTTTAATAAGCGCCTCGCAGCGGCTGACGGAGGGAAACCTGCCGTCGCTCACAGGAAGCTTCAACCTTCAGACGTCTTTTTATGTTTTTAACTTCGCAGGGAGACAGCTCTGCTAATCGACCCGAAGAACTCCTGCTCGTCCTCCAGGCAGTGGGTGGCGCTGGTGGTGGGACACGAACTTGCCCACCAGTGGTTCGGAAACTTGGTCACCATGGTAACCGGCATTAACCCCTATCGTTTATGTGTAACAGAAAATACCTTCAGACAGCCCTTTTATATATATATGGACACTTTGTGAGAAGCATTGAAATATTAATGGTGACAAAAATGGTAAAAACTAAACTATAACGCTAAGTTAAGAATAAAAGGATTGATTTCCAAAATGTTAAACATCCTGTTGTGTTCGAGTCAAGGAAGAGAAGGGAGGAAGGGAGTAAAGGAAAGAAGGCAGGGAGGAAGGAAGGAAGGAAGGAGAGAGAAAGGAAGGAACGACAGAAGGAAGAAAGAGGGATGGAAGGAAGGGAAGAAAGGAAATAAGGAAGGGAGGAAGGAAGGATGGAGAAAAGAAGGAAGGAAGGAAGGAAGGTAGAAGGGAGGGAAGAAGGAAGGAAGGAGGGAGGGAGGGAGGAAGGAAGGAGGGAGGAAGGAGGGAGAGAGGAAGGGAGGAAGGAGGGAGGGAGGGAGGGAGGGAGGAAGGAAGGAAGGAAGGAAGGAAGAAAGGGAGATGGAGGAAGGAAAGAGAGAAGAAGGAAAGAAAGAGAGAAGGAGAGAGGAAGGAAGGAAGGAAGGAAGGAACAGTCAAAAAAGAAGGTCAATTTGACCCGGGAGCACGACAGGAAGGTTAAACATCCATTATGGGGGGAAAAAAACATTGTTTGCAGAAGAGCCGACTTATATGTTGGTCAGCTGATATTGGCGTCATCACAAATATATTGGAATCAGTATTTGTTATAAAGGCAGCATTTTATATATACTTAATCCTTTTTCTTAATTCAAGTTTAACCCTTAAACAGACTAGTTATGTCATTTGCACCTCAAGTAAGGAAGGAATGAAGGAAAGGAGGAAGGAAGGAAAGGAAGGAGGGAGGAAGGAAGGAAGGAAGGTAGGAAGGAAAGGAGGGAAGAAGGAAGGAAAGGAGGAAGGAAGGGAAGCAAGGGATGAAGAAGGAAGGAAAGGAAGGAGGAAGGGAAGGAAGGGAGGAAGAAGGAAGGAAGGAAGGAAAGGAGGGATGAAGAAGGAAGGAGAGGGAGGAAGGAAGGAAGGGAGGGAGGAAGGGAAGGAAGGGAGAAGGAAGGAAGGAAAGAAAGGACGGAGGAAGGAAGGAGGGAAGAAGGAAAGAAAGGAAGGAGGGAGGAAGAAGGAAGGAAAGGAGGGAAGAAGGATGGAAAGAAGGGAAGGGAGGGAGGAAGAAGGAAGGAAAGGAGGGAGGGAGGAAGGAAGGAAGGACAGATGAAAGAAGGAAGAAAGGACAGAAGGAGGGAACATTTACCCTTACAGCTGAACTTAGATCTGAGGAAGGAAGGAAGGAAGGAAGGAAGGAAGGAAGGACGGACAGATGAAGGAAGGTAGGAAGGAAGGTAGGAAGGAAGGTAGGAAGGAAGGAAGGTAGGAAGGACAGATGAAGGAAGGAAGGAAGGTAGGTAGGAAGGAAGGAAGGACAGATGAAGGAAGGAAGGACAGATCAAGGAAGGAAGGAAGGAAGGAAGGAAGGAAGGAAGGAAGGAAGGACAGATGAAGGAAGGAAGGAAGGAAGGACAGATGAAGGAAGGAAGGAAGGAAGGACGGACAGATGAAGGAAGGAAGGAAGGACAGATGAAGGAAGGAAGGAAGGACAGATGAAGGAAGGAAGGAAGGAAGGAAGGACAGATGAAGGAAGGAAGGAAGGACGGACAGATGAAGGAAGGAAGGAAGGAAGGAAGGAAGGAAGGAAGGAAGGACAGATGAAGGAAGGAAGGACAGAGGAAGGAAGGAAGGACAGATGAAGGACAGATGAAGGAAGGAAGGAAGGAAGGACAGAGGAAGGACCCGGGAGGACAACAGGAAGGTTAAAGAGTGTGTATCTCCTGGTGCACGTTGTCTGTTTAAGGGTTAACATACAGTTCATATATTAATATGTTCTTCTGTCCTTTTATAGTTATAAGTATCAAACTGCCAGTGAAGTGTATCATGGCCTCCATTTAAATATGTTTGTCACAAGTGTTGAATAACCACATTTGAGGGATTATTGCAAACAATGTGTATTTATGTAGAAGATTATTGGCTTATGTATCTCAGGATATTTTTACCCCCTATTATCTGTGTCAATTTAAAGAATCCAGTATTGTTGGTTGCCCTAGTTTGTAGTGAAATCTCCAAAGAAACCAAACACAATATGTACTTGTCCTGTCATGTTGTCATCAGCATCTTAAGTTACTCATTGTCCATCAGTTTAACTTTTGTTATTCAGAGCTCGTGTCTTCTGTATTTAGTTTTCTCTTTCTGGATCGAACTTTGGAAAGGAAACACTTTTTGACTGGCATGAGCGTTGAAATGTGTTCTCTCTCTCTTTTTTTTGTTTTTCCATGTGTGCAGGAATGGTGGACCCATCTGTGGCTTAATGAGGGATTTGCATCTTGGATCGAGTATCTGTGTGTGGACCACTGCTTCCCCGAATATGACATCTGGACCCAGTTTGTCTCAGCCGACTACACCCGCGCTCTGGACCTGGACGCGCTGGACAGCAGCCATCCCATAGAGGTGCGATTCACTCTGTAGTCTGTTAGAAACATAGACTGTTTAAAAGAAATGGACGTAACATCCGTGACATCACCCATTGGTTTGTGGACTGCTGCTCGGAAGCCAATAGTTTCGAATCTAGGCAGCACCATCTTGAACATTTCAGGTGCATGCTGGGAAAAATAAAAACACGGATTATACTTATATGGGCATGAGGCGGAGTCATGGGCGGAGCGGGGAGGTTGCTATGGTTACGAGGGCTGGATCTCCAGGACATTGTGCAATCAACCTGTCAATCATGACGTAGCCACGCCCTAATGCATACCCTGCTTTATCGTCACATATAAAATCAGGGAGGCCAAAATGTCCCAAATGAACATCATACTGCATTGAAGAAGGCTTTAAACTAGCGATTGAGACCATAAACACATTTTGAAAACGTTTACTGAGGTTAGAAATCAAGTGAGAAGTTGGTGAATTCTCCATTGACTTGTATAGAGACGGTCGCCCCCTGGTGGCCTTTTGATAGAATGCAGCTCTAAGTTACTTCCTGTTTGGCCTCATTTCAGAGGACAGGAACTCGCCTGGTTAGAAACCGTATATTCATGTTGGTGTTTCCTCTGCTTATGAGTTCTAACTGAAGTAATCGTTTGAAGGTTAAATAATGGTGAGGTGTGTTAGGATTAGACTCTAAACCAGAGGTGTCAAACATGCGGCCCGTGGGCCAGAACCGACCCACTCTGCTTCCTGTCTTCATTTCCTTCCTTCCACCTGTCCTTCCTCCCTTTCCTCCTTCTGTCCTTCCTTCTTTCCTTCCTTCCGTCTGTCTGTCTGTCCATCCTTCCTTCTTTCCGTCCTTTCTACTTTCCTTTTTTTCTTACTTCATTCCTTCCTTCCACCTGTCCTTCCTCCCTTTCCTCCTTCTGTCCTTCCTTCTTTCCGTCTGTCTGTCCGTCCTTCCGTCTGTCTGTCCGGCCTTCCGTCTGTCTGTCCGTCCTTCCTACCTTTCTTCCCTCCTTCTTTTTGTCTCTTTCCTTCCTTCCTTCCTTCCTTCCTTCCTTCCTTCCTTCTTTTTAATGTTCCGGCCCACATTAGATCAAATTGGTCTGTATGTGGTCCTTGAATGAAAATGAGTTTGACACCTCTGCTCTAAACTCTTGTGGTGGTTGGTTTCTGTTGGTGTTCGTTGCTCACTTTGACCGTTTTCTCCTTCAGGTGAACGTGGGCCATCCATCAGAAGTAGATGAAATCTTTGACGCCATCTCCTACAGCAAAGGAGCATCTGTGATCCGCATGTTGCACAACTACATAGGAGACGAGGTTAGAAACATTTGCTTGCAGCTTTTCATTGTTTCTGTTTGATTTGTTTTAATATATTGAGACTTACCTCTTTCTTTGTCTCTGTAGGACTTTAGGAAAGGAATGAACGCCTATCTTTTAAAGTTCCAACATAAAAACGCATCAACAGGTAAGAGTATTTTTTCTTTAAGATGAAACAGGTGTGTGGTTTGACTTTCCTAGAGTCCTAATCCTCTTTCCTCTCCTTCCTGTCTGTCTTCCTTTATAGAGGACCTATGGGACTGTCTGGAACAGGCCAGTGGGAAACCCATTGCTGCAGTGATGAGCTCGTGGACTAAGCAGATGGGCTTCCCGATTATTGTAGTGGACCAGGAACAGGTGAGCAGCGACACAAGCTGTTTAAAACCATCCACCCGGGCTGAGCGCTTTAAATCAGTGTCATACATTTAGTGCATTCACAAAACTGCTCAAGGACAGGAAAGCAGACAACAAAGTCCTGCAGCCACACGATGGAATATATTGGACCCCAGAGAGTAGCTGTTGCCTGGGTAACAGCTAATGGGGATCCAAATAAACTAAACTATTAGCTACCAACTTTTTTTTTTTAACCTAAAAGTCAAATTAACAAGCAGAAAATGACAAATCAGTGTTTTGTTTGGCTCTAAACTGTTTGTAATGTTATTTATAGCAAGGTGAGGACCGCGTTCTCAAGTTATCTCAGAAGAAGTTCTGTGCTAGTGGACCACATAATGGTGAGTATGGTTATCTTAGCAATGGTCATACAAGCAGGCTCAACGACCTACAGCTTATATCTTCTTTTATATTCATGATAAAATAAGAAACTTCTTCTTTGACTGATTGTCTCATTGGCTCCCTCTCTCCTCTTGTCTCTGTTGAGCAGGTGAGGATTGCCCCAACTGGATGGTCCCCATTAGTATTTGTACCAGCGAGGACCCCAAATGCACCAAGCTCAAAGTTCTGCTGGACAGACCGGAGACAACCATCACCGTTAGCAGCGTCACCCCGGACCAGTGGATCAAGGTACTGTTTCCACGTTAGCTGCTTTTAAAGGCCTTAGAAGGTAAAAGCTGAGTTTCTACAGAGCAGAATTAGCATTTCTATTGGGAATATTCATGCAATCATTCATTTCCTGCCTTATATAACACAGTATCTTTTACATAATGCAATTTTAAAAACACACGACTGTCTTTAAATGCGTCAAGCCAAGTTTGTGATAAAGATAATTTACATAAAAGCAGGTAAAACTTTAAGCTAAGACAGTCACCATTTTTAGTAAATATTTAACCCTCCTCTGAGTGGAAGTGGAACATTTCTTTTTATTGTTATTAACTCAAGACGGTGTGAAGTTTCCAGTGTTGTTCATCTGCAGCCGGAGACGTGTGAGTGAGAGATTGTTGGTGGAGCTTGAATCAGTGAGTCATAAGAAGAAAAAAGCTTCAGTCTGTCCTGATTTCTTTACGAGTGAGACATCAAAGGTCAAACGGCGTGCAGTGAATGTTAGTTCCTTGTTGTTGTTGGTTGAGAGGAAGAGGAGGAGAGGATGTGGTCAACACTTCCTCTGTCAACCAAGTGTTTAACCAGCATAACCCAAGGCACAGTATAGCTTAAAATACCACCTTAATGCTGGTAAATGGTGGTCGATTAATGTCCATTTTTAGATCCTTATTCTTCATTTATAAATTAACAAGCCCTCCGTTAATTATTTTAGGTTTTCTTTTAGTTATGTGTGGCTGTCTTGACTGTGAACGTAGCGGCAGTAACCAAGTCATTTCCTGTGATGGATCAATAAAGTATCAGTCTGTTTTATGTCATCGTCATCTCTTGAATATCATCAGGAGTAGGCATGGGCCGGTATGAGATTCTGGTGGTATGATAACTACAAGCAAAAATATCACGGTTTCACGGTATGGCAGTATTGTGATTACAACTCTAAAATGTTCCTAAAAGGAAGAAAAATAAAGACCGGCCTGAATCTGTAATGACAGTGTGAGGGGTCGTGATACTCTACGCTGCAGCTGCACGACCTGACGGATTTCTGACCTTTCCACTTCCTGTCTTTGACCAGACTAAAAACAGCTCATACCTTAGGAACGGTATGACAGAACATTTGGCGGTTTCGATTATCGTGGCTTTTTCAAATCGCTGTATACCTTGAACACGGTTATCATCCCATGCCTTATCAGGAGTGTTTTATTCGGGAAGATTTTCCTTTTCTGTATCTGCTCATGTTTTGCTGCACTGACTGTAAAACCCCCCCTTGAGGCAAATGATTATAAATAAGCTGACTTGACTTAAGTGTCAATTTGAGTTTTTGACAAATGCGACAAGAACATGAACAGGCTTGTTTAATGTCTCATGGGTTTGGGTTGTAAATTGGTTTAGCTGTCGACGATGTTTCTGCCTGAATTAAGATTTCTCAGGAAGTAAACGGTGTGAACAGAAGACTGAAAATAAATGGCATTTTTTTAACAGCTGATACTGATGTGATACTTTAAATCCCTGCTGCTCCCATACTGTTTATAGACTTTCTGTTAACGACTAACTTATAAGCCACAAGCTTCTCAGCTCTGGAGTTCATCCACATTGGGTTACCTTAGTTAACAGATCTTCTGCTTTGTATTTCAGCTCTCTGTTCAGACTAAAAGTGTTTTCTCGCCCCAAACCTGCTTCTCCAGAGATTATATAATAGTGATATTTACTGCTTGACTGCTGCTGAACATGTTTGAGATGCAATTAAATGACTCTTCATTTCATACTCTGGAGTCTGACAACAGAAACAGACAAATATGTAAAAAGGAAAAGCTGTATTGTGAATTTGGCTTTATTCAAACACAGTAAAGCAGGAGGGAACTGAACCAGATGACAGTCAGCAGAGTAACAGACTGCAGCTGTCTAGTCTGTAAGACAGCAAAATAATAAGAGAGTATAAGAAAAGCTTTCTGAAGATCGATCGATTGCGTTTTGTTGGACAGTGATTTGGTCAGCTGGGCTTTCTGTCCTACTTCTCTGCACATGTTGGCTGAGATGCAGTTTTGTTGATGTCAGTTGAAAAGAGAGTGACGAAGAAGAGAGAAGTTTTCTGTAGTTCATGTGTTGGAAACTTGGAAAGACGCAAGTAGTTTTCACAAAGAAACCACATTTAAAAAACTAAACAGTTGAGCTGATGAAGTCGACTTCTCAGAATTAGTCTTAGGAGTGGAGCTGAAAGTTCACGTATGACTAAAAATAATCCTCATACCTCAGAGTAAGACTCATTTATGAAGTGTCCCACTCTTACTTTCAATAAGGAAGACCCCCCCCCTCCCACAGAAGAGGGTGAGATGTTCCTGTCTTACAACACTCTGAGACACAAAGTAGAAACTATGATGACTTCTGGAGCTCAACTAAAATATTGATGGGAATGATTTGAAGTTAAGATATTTGATCAGATACTTTTATTCGTAGCTCTAAAACCAAGAACAAAAATGGGTCACTGAGAAGTTTTGGCTAGTTAGGAGTGATTTTCTACTCTGAGAAGCTCGATAAACATGGCTCCATATAAAAGACACAGTTTCCAGTGTTTGTCAGCGTTCTGTGAAAACACTAAACCCTCCGAGCATTAGCATTAGTATGACTCGGTTTCACTCACTCTAAGCCACGCTGGATAAGAGCTCTGAGTATGAGAGGTGAATTTTTTTTTTTTTTTTTCCCCCCCGCGCACAGCCTGACCCAATTGTGTCCCTGCTGCTTTTTATTGTTTACAGATCAACCCCGGCACTGTGGGCTTCTATCGTATCCAGTACAGCTCGTCCATGCTGGAGAGTCTGCTGCCGGGTATCAGAGATCTCAGCCTGCAGCCTGTGGACCGGCTCGGCCTCCAGAACGACCTCTTCTCTCTGGTGAGACAACAAACGCACAAAGCTTCTTTTTTTTTCTTTTTCTTTTTTACCCTCCTCATGACAAATGGAATGAGTAACAATTAAAATATTTAGGAATCCCAGAAGACCAATTGTTTGTCCGCGTGGTGAGGAAGTCCACTCCTTTCCAATGTAAACAAAATACACAGTGCAAAATAAATGAACGTAGGAAGACGTGTTTTGGAGAAAGGAAGTCAAACAAGTGCAAACTCAACTTGAAACTTGAGACGCTGATGGTTTTGGACAGACTCAAAAAGGTCGCTAAATATTGTAATCAACAACATCCAAACAGACAAACATCCATTATAACTCACTGGAGATACAGTTACTGTGTCTCAAATCACACACTTCCTTTAGTACACTGTGTACTTGTGTACTTGTGTACTTGTGTAGTGGGCAAATTACAACAGCTTCTCAGATCAGGTCTCAGATCAGGTCTCAAGTCAAACACAGCTGTTGCCCACTTATCGGAAATGGCGATTAATTAGCAAGCTAGCGTTATCGTTCATGGTATCAAATCATTACAGACTACTTAATGAACATTGCCACTGATGGCTTAAATCTGATAACAGTATAGTGGTGCTTAGTGCTAACAACAAGCAACGACTAACATAAATAGTTTTTTGACATACGTAACTGTCATGCGTTGTGTCATGATATCAGGTAAAAAACAAAATGCATTTAACCCATTTAACTTTTAGGTCAATCTTTACCACTTGTATGAGGTATGTAAAGCACAAAAAGAGCATCAGATTGTGTTTTGGTTGCTATGGATACAGGTTGTTCTGTGGTTGCTATAGATACAGGTTGTTCTATGGTTGCTATAGATGCAGGTACTATGGTTGCTATAGATACAGGTTGTTTTATGGTTGCTATAGATACAGGTTGTTCTATGGTTGCTATAGATGCAGGTTGTTCTATGGTTGCTATAGATACAGGTTGTGTTATGGTCGCTATAGATACAGGTTGTTCTATGGTTGCTATAGATGCAGGTTGTTCTATGGTTGCTATAGATACAGGTTGTGCTATGGTTGCTATAGATGCAGGTTGTTCTATGGTTGCTATAGATGCAGGTTGTTCTATGGTTGCTATAGATACAGGTTGTTCTATGGTTGCTATAGATGCAGGTTGTGCTATGGTTGCTATAGATACAGGTTGTGCTATGGTTGCTATAGATACAGGTTGTTCTTTGGTTGCTATTGATGCAGGTTGTTCTATGGTTGCTATAGATACAGGTTGTTCTATGGTTGCTATAGATACAGGTTGTTCTATGGTTGCTATAGATGCAGGTTGTGCTAGTGTATAAACGAAGAATAAGACAAATCACTGCCAGAGACTGCGAGAGATTCCTGCTGGAGACATTTTTGAAGTCGAGTTCGTTTTTTAAAAATGTTTTGAAC
Source organism: Scomber colias (assembly GCA_021039105.1). Taxonomy (NCBI): domain Eukaryota; kingdom Metazoa; phylum Chordata; class Actinopteri; order Scombriformes; family Scombridae; genus Scomber; species Scomber colias. Next base: position 25,643 of record JAJDFG010001195.1, on the reverse strand, counting down.
AAATGAGGTCTGTAAAACATCACATTTAGGGTCAATGAGAATATTGCCATGACTTCAAAGAGGTAGAAAAAGCAAAGACATTATTTTTTTTAAATAGCGCTTTCTTGGTGGGACCTACAAAGACTTAAGACCAATTAATTTTTTCTTATGGATCTATATTTATTCTCTGTATTCTCCATTTTTGCTTCACATTAAGTCATTACACTCACCGTTGCCTTTTTTTGTCTCCAACTTTTTTCTTATTGTTCTGCCAAATACAACAAACTGAGGAACTTGTTTGAGGTCAACACCTTGTTTTGACATCTTATCGTATGTCTGGAAGCACGTACCAGTCTGGATATGCGGATGTGTCACCATGAATCACCTGTTGTTATCTGGACTCATTGTATTTTTACTGTTGCCTTTCAACTTTCAACTTCAGGTTCATTAAGGTTTCAAGACATGGCTATGAAAACAATGAGCTTATAACAGAAATGGCACATGATTACAAGTATTATTGCTTGGTATAAACATCTTTTGCTATTTAACCTGCAATAGTGTCATCTGTCGTCTTTTCAAGGCATTATCTTGTAATCTTGCTCAATCAGATCCAAAACTTGCATCTAAAAGGATGAACGTTAAATGAGCGAACCCTACATATACTTAAAAATTCACTCTTATTTAATATTGTCAGACATACAATGTACATGAAAATTAAGTGTTTTTTAAAAAAGGATAAAATTCAATACAACAGATCCAGAGATGCTTTCTTTTTATTTCTCATATTCCCCTTCCTTGTCACAACCTGGTGCCTACATTACTCACGATGCAACTTGACCGCCAACAGTTCAGTCGGATATTGTGGTTTGTTACGTCAGTAGCAGCTATAAAGTGGTGTGGAGCTTTAACATCATCAGTTTATCTTCAGAAATCCTCAACAGATGATTGAAAAGCGTAAAAAGAAAGATGATAAATGTGTCTTCTCTGATCTGTGTGTTTCGTAACCACAGCGTGACGATAAATGTGAATTTTTAAACATGACTTGACTGTGTTGTAACGGATGAATCACAGCGACTGACTCTTCGTTCACCTCCTGGCTCGTTCCCGCCTTCAGCTGATGTTGTGAGTCACTTTTAGATTTCATATCACACCTTCAGTCCTGAATCCTGCAGTCACAATAGCCCCGTTTCCACTAAGGAAGTTCCTGGTAAAATTTAGGAGGTGGGACCTTTACAGGAACGTCCTCTCAGTTGGTCCGCTCAGTCGTTGTGTCTCAGTAGGACCCTGATAGGACCAACCAGACTCTGACCGTGACATCACCGAAATGATGCACCAAAAGAGTCAATGAGACGATAAACATGGAAGGAGCTGAGGTAGTTGCCACGTTTCTGGATTGTGTGTTGGTGTTCATGGCGGTGGATGCTATAAACTTTTTCTGGTGGTGTAGAAGCTTTCTACTACTGTTCTTCTTCTGCTGGAAGTTCTTTTAGCTCTTTCTGTTGACGCCATATCCCGCTTTGAGTTTACCCAATCAGCACTAAGTCAACCTCAAGCCCCACCCAGGGGTTTTTCGGAGCTGCTCGGAGTATCTACCCCGAGGCAGGGGCTCGTTTAGCCCTCGTAAAAGTTCCGGGAGATTGTCCTTCAGGGAAGGTTCCTGCTATAGAGACAACAGCCCTGTAAAATTACCCCGAAGTTCCTGCGGTAGAAATGGGACTATAATGAAATGACGGGTCACACCTTCAGTCCCGAATCCTGCAGTCTGTCACAATGAAAGGACGGGAATTACACAATGAGCCATGATGAATAATTCACATCACATCTCACCATAAATCTTGCCTTTATTGAATTCCAGAGAAGATGTTTTTAAACAGAGAAGATGTTTTTAAACAGAACATCAGGATTTATTTGGTCCCGTCATATTAAAATGAGTCTTCATAGAGTCCGCTTTCATTTCTGTCCTCGCTGACTGGTGGATTTAGAGCAGCGATGTTTGCAAAATCAGGGGGAACACTTTGATGGGATGCGTTTTTATAACTCAGCGATCAGGTTGCAAAAACAAAAAGCTGTTACTTCACCTTTTTAGCTTCATCAGCACCGACCTCGTCCTGACCTCGAAGCTCAGTTAGAAATATGACTCGTTATGACACAAAACTTAAACATCTAAACAAGTGATGAGAAGGAGACTAGTTTGGAGGATATGTAATCGTAATAATCCATCTTTCGGTTGGTTTTATTAATAATGGAGCTGCATCGATTAGTCAATTTATTGATCAGTCAACGGACGACTGGCTTACTGTGCTTGTGTCGTCATTACTGTAGAGCGCATTGCAGTAGTCGTTACTGCAATGCGCTCTACTCAGGGATCCCTGGCAGGTACAATCAGACCAGCGCTGCCAGGATCCTGATGAGAGAGCGAAAAACACACCAACGTTTCCCCGGTTCAGGTTTTCGTTGCCCTGGCCCCCCCGCGTCCTTCAGGATTCACTACAAAGTCCTGCTACTTGCAAACAAATCAAATACACCGGACACGCAGCAGCTCGCTACACAAAGGAAACTGATCACATCACAAAAGCAAACACGGCTTCAGATGTGCCAGCAGCTCGCTCCTCAGGGCCCTCAGCACTGAGCTCGGCACCATGGGGCGGGGGGGGGGCGAAGCCTTCTGCTCTGCTGCAACACGCTGGTGGAGCAGACTTCCTCACCACCTGAGGGCAGCACAGACCCAAGACTCTTTAAAAAAGGCCAAAAACCCTTTTTACTCAAGGAGGCTTTTCCATCTTAACTCCTATTATGTTCTTTATATTGTGTGTTTATTAACCCTCCTGTCGTCCTCCCGGGGCAAATTGACCCCATCTCTCTTTTGACTGTTCCTTCTTTCCTTCTTTCCTTCCTTCTTACCTCTTTCTTTAATTTTTCCTTCCTTCTTCCCCTCCACCCTTTTTTCTTTGCTCCCCCCTCCTTCCATCCTTCCTTCCTTCCTCCTTTCCTCACTCCTACCTTCCTCCCTCCCTCCTTTCTTTCTTTCTTTCTTTCTTTCTTTCTTTCTTTCTTTCTTTCCTTCTTTCCTTCCTCCCTCCCTCCTTTCTTTCTTTCTTTCTTTCTTTCTTTCCTTCTTTCCTTCTTTCCTTCTTTCTTTCCTTCCTTCCTTCCTGCCTTCCTGCCTTCCTTCTTTCCTTCTTTCCTTCTTTCCTTCCTTCCTTCCTTCCTTCCTTCCTTCCTTCCTTCCTTCCTTCCTTCCTGTCACAGTGACATTAAAGGAGACTCAGTACGACAGGCTTTCACTTCAAAAAATATTATTTTAGAGAATCTGATGGGAGGGAGAGAGATAGAGGAGGGGAAAGACCTGCAGCAAAGGTCCCTGGCCGAATTCGAACCAGGGACGCTGTGATTATGTGGCAACCGCTAAAACCACTCGACCAACAGGGCGCTCCGAAATCTGCCATTTTTAAAATCTACGGCCGCTAATTTCATTCTGTTCTGTGTCCCTTCAGTCTCGCGCCGGCATGATCAGCACGGTGGAGGTGCTGAAGCTGATGGAGGCGTTCGTCAACGAGCCCAACTACACAGTGTGGAGCGACCTCAGCTGCAACCTGGGAGTGCTGTCCTCGCTGCTGTCCCACACGGACTTCCACGAGGAGATCCAGGAGTTCATCAGGGACCTCTTCACCCCCGTCGGCCTCGAGCTGGCCTGGGACAGCAAACCAGGGGAAGGTGAGGACGGATCGGACAGGAAATGAGCTGTATAGTCGTGTGGTTCAGATCGAATTATTGAGACACACATTGTTTAATTTACTCTAAATGAAAGCTCTGAAATATTATTATAGTCGTTGTTTTCATGTAGAGCTCACCACATCATTTTAATTCTCTTCAGTTACTTAAACCTGTTTTTGAAACTGTGTCTCAGTAATTTAAGCTTTCAGTTTTATTTATTCCTACAAAATTGACCAGTTCCTTATTTATTAAGTTGCATGGATGTATTAAAATATTTTAGATTTAGATCCACAACCAAAAACATATCTGCTGTGCAGCTGTGTAGTACGACTGTGTTCTTCCCTTCTTGACTTCTTCTTCTTCTTCTTCTTCACTTCTTGATTTTATTTATCAATTCAAGCTTTGTAAATGCACATATTTATTTATTTATTTATTTAAGATTTATTTGGCAGGGACAGCACACAACTTAGCCAGGCACAGTAAAAAAAGATGAGACAAGAAAGAAGAAAATACTAAACATTACATTATGAACTATCAATATAGCACATTACTTATATAAAAGCAATGTGCACACTAGACTCTGACGCCACACAGAAGCTGTAGATTTAGGATTGAAGAGGTTGAACAGGTTCATGTTGACACTCTGACACTTAAATGCATAGATGGGGAATCGCAGTACTTTAACCCTTACATACGGTTCGTACTCTGACTCATAATTAATTCACACTCATAAATTCCCCATCAGTCATTAACTAACGGATGACTTATCTTATGGAAAAAAGACATTCACTAGGTGATGGTTTATTTACAGTGCTCTCCATTACATGTGTAACTCAGCCATAAACAAAACAAATTAAAATTAAGTCATCATTAAATCAACTCACCCCCCCCCCCACATGGCCTCAAACCTCTACTGGCTTTATAGGACGTTCAATTCACACCTCAACCAGCCAGCACCACATCCTTCAACAGGGACCTTCACAGTAATCTGAACACAAAGGAATCAAAGTATATATTTAACTCTTTTCCAGCACATTCACATAAATAAATGGCTTTATCAATAGGTAAGTTAACCCTAATAAATTACCCCCAAAATGATTGAAAATGACAGGAAACGCTGGTCCGACCCCTCCCAACAAATAGCTCTGAATGGTGAATATGAACGAAGGAACAAACGATTGCAAAATAATCAAACCTGCAACACAATAAAGAACTGAAACTAACTTATGACCATGTTATTAGCTTTGATGTAAAATGTAACCTAATGCTAACACACAATAAAAACCCAAGACAGGAAGTGCTACAATCAGTATAGTTAAACGTAAAGCTCAACATGTAAAGGAGAGTTGTGCTTTGTCACAGTCGGTAACCTGAGTGTGGTTTTATGGTCCTGCAGGTCACCTGGACGCCCTGTTGAGAGGTTTGGTTCTGGGGAAGTTGGGGAAGGCGGGACACAAACCCACATTGGAGGAGGCGCGGCGGAGATTCAAGGACCACGTGGAGGGAAAACAGAGTCTCCTTGCAGACCTGAGGAGCCCGGTAAGAGACCCAACAACACCAGCAGAGAGTCTTTAAAGGCTTCAGTCGTTGCATTTATTAACCCTCCTGTTGTCCTCAGGTCAAGGAAGGAAGGAGGGAAGGAAGGAAGGAGGGAAGGAAGGAAGGAGGGAAGGAAGGAAGGAGTGTAGGAAGGAAGGAAGGAAGGAAGGAAAAGGAAGGAAGGAAGGAAGGAGTGTAGGAAGGAAGGAAGGAAGGAAGGAAGGAAAAGGAAGGAAGGAAGGAGTGTAGGAAGGAAGGAAAGGAAAGGAATAAGGAGGGAGGGAGGAAGGAGTGTAGGGAGGAAGGGAGGGAGGAGGAAGGGAGGGAGGAGGAAGGGAGGGAGGAAGGAAGGAAAGGAGTAAGGAGGGAGGGAGGAAGGAAGTATGGAAGGAGGAAGGAGCAGAGAAAGAGGGAAGGAAACGAAGAATGAAAGAAAAATTAAAGAAAGAGGGAGGAAAGAAGGAACTAAAGAAAGAAGGGATGAGGGAGGAGGAAGGAAGGGATGAGGAAGGAAAGAAAGAAGGAACAGTCAAAAGAGATGTGGTCAATTTGACCCGGGAGGACGACAGGGAGGGTTAGACATTTTCTGTAACTATTAATTGTGTGTTTGTAATTTTATGTTTTCTTTGTGTTTCAGGTGTATTTAACAGTTTTGAAGCACGGAGATAGTGCAACGTTGGAGACGATGTTAAAGGTAAAACTTCAGTCAAATGTTTAGATCTCTCTGTCTGAATATTAAGTTTATTCCCTCTCTCTCTTATTCATCCCTTCTTCCTCTTTTCACTCGTTCCTTCAGCTTCACAAGCAAGCAGACATGCAGGAGGAGAAGAATCGTATAGAGCGAGTGCTCGGCGCCATATCTGCCCCTGACCTCATCCAGAAAGTCCTAACCTTTGCCCTCTCGGTGCGTATGACCTCGACTTTAGCCTCATTTCACAACCTTGGATTTTTTTTTTTAGAGAGAGAAACAGAGGAAATAGAGGAAATGAAAGTAATGTGGTTTAATCATGTGTCTTTGAAGGAAAGTCAGAGGTTTCAGTCTATGTTGCTGTGTGTCCGTGACGAGAAGATGAATAGTGGAATGCTGTGTGTGATGCCCAGTTAGGAAAGATAAGGAACAGTTTAAGTTGCATATCTGTCTAGTAATAATTAACTTTCCCTCAATTAATCACTCGGTCATGAAACAGTCCTGCAGCACAAAGTGGGGTTTTTTATTTTTTAATCAGCTGTCTTCTTCGCCAAAATATCAAATTACTATTAATTTAAAACAAAGACAAGCAGCAAATTCTCTTATTTAAAAAAAGCTAAAACCATCAAAATGATTGAAACAGAATCGTTGCAGCTTTAGTATAAAACAACTTTCAGGCTTTTTGGCTTTTTGTCTCAGTGTCCAACCAAGTCTAACAGGAATGACTTCTCTCCAGTCAGCTGATTTTAATGCTTCTCTCTCTCTCTCTCTCTCTCTCTCTCTCTCTCTCTCTCTCTCTCTCTCTCTCTCTCTCACTCTCACTCTCACTCTCACTCTCTCTCTCTCTCTCTCTCTCTCTCTCTCACTCCCCCTCCCTCCCTCCCTCCCTCTCTCCCTCCCGTCTTCTCCTCAACAGGAAGACGTTCGTCCTCAGGACACGGTTTCGGTAATCGGGGGCGTAGCAGGAAGCAGTAAACACGGCCGTAAAGCTGCCTGGAAGTTTGTCAAGGACAACTGGGAGGAGCTTTACAACCGCTACCAGGGCGGCTTCCTCATATCACGACTCATCAAGGTAAACAAGACGAGATCAGATCAAAATCCACACCCGCCCGGAGGAGGAGGAGGAGGGGGGGGGGGGGGTTAGTGAGGCTCGTGTTCAGTCCAACAACATTTCTGCTTCTTGTATTATTTCACCACAAAGTTATAAAACAAGAATATAAACTATATTTCCTGGATGTTTGAGACTTTCACGAGTCAAAGTTCGATCACATAGAAATGAATAGGAAGCTACGGAGAGCTGTACAGCTACAGACGGTCCAACATTTATTCTATCCTCTGAATTAAATAATTATAATTCACAAATAACCAGAAACTCCAGTTGGATTTTCCACATTTTGCTTTTGCAGATAATTTGCATTTTTAATTTCAATGAGAAATGTAACCAAACTGCTTCCAAAGTGCAAACACTGTCGAGTTTATTTTTTCTTTCTGTTCACTTCATCTGTTTGTTTTTTGCCTCGTTGCAGCTCACGGTTGATGGATTCGCTATTGACAAAATGGCTGCTGAAGTAAAGGTGAGAGCGCTTCACAGAACATTACAGAACTGTTTTATTTTTACAGAAACTTTCCTGGAAATGTTTCTCCTTTTCTTTCTGTAGAAAACAAGAATTTTGTGCAGGTTAAGTGCAGGATTCAGAGCAGATTTTAAGGCAGTTTTATTTATATTTCACATTTCAACATCAAGGATATACAAAGTGCTTTACATGAAACATAAAAGGCATCAATACAGGATATAAAATGGCAAAATAATGCAAAATAAAAAAGTCATGGCAAAATAAAATACATTTAAATACGATTTTAAAATGTTAAATTGGAAATATAGAGTAAGACAGATAATAAGTCTTCTCCATGGAGTTTGTTCAGATATGTGCAGCATAAAAACTTCTATGAGCTGTTCAGTATTTAAAACAGCTGAATTTATCTTTAGGAACAAAAATATCCTTTTTTTTTTTTTTGAAGCTGCAGTTATTATATTTGACCACTAGATGGCGGAAAAACGCCACAATAAACTGACAGTAAACTGAAAGCACTTTTTGCTTTTTTAAAGTGTTATAGAAATAAAATAAACTTGAATTATGATGACGGCATTATACACTCACAATTCAGAGTCATTTTTATTTAATGTTAACATCCAAAATATTACTTACAGTAGTTTAATGGCGGCATCAGAACAGCGTCAGGCCATGTTGAGCTGATAAATAAGTTTATATTAATTATTAGTTGCTCTAATTATCGTTTTCTCTTCAGAGTTTTTGTTTTTTTAAGGTTCAAATCATTCTTAGTTTTTTTAATTCAACATCACAATAAAAACACAAAACAATATAAAAGAGGAGAGAATAAATCAGGGGTGTCAGAAGCGGCCAGAAGCGGCCAGAAGCGGCCCGCTGAAAGGTCCAATACGGCCCACTTTCCTTCTGTCTGTCCTTTCTTTCTTCCTCCCTATCTTATTTTCCTTCCTTCTTTCCTTCCTTCCTTCCTTCCATCTGTCTTCCCTTCCTACCTTCCCCTCCATCCTTCCTTCCTTCCTTCCTTCCTCCCTTCCTCCCTTCCTCCCTTCCTTCTTTTTCTTCCTTCTGTCCTTCCATCTGTCTTCCCTTCCTTCCCTTCCTTCCTTCTTTTTCTTCCTTCTGTCCTTCCATCTGTCTTCCCTTCCTTCCTTCCCTTCCTTCCTTCATTCCGTCCTTCTTGTCTTCTCTTCTTTTCCTTCCTTTTAATAGACCGGCCCACATGAGATTAAATTGGGGTCTATGTGGCCCTCTGGAATAAATAAACAGACAATATCTAACAAAGTAAAGTTTTATCAGCTACGTTTCTTTTCTCTGCACTCGTTCATGAACTCGTCCGTCTCTTTTTTTCTTTCAGAGTTTCTTTGAGAGTCACCCGGCGCCGGCGGCCGAGCGCACGGTGCAGCAGTGCTGTGAGAACATCCTCCTCAACGCCGCCTGGCTCAAACGTGACGCCGACGACATCCACCAGTATCTACTGCAGCGCAAAGCTCCCCCCGTCTGAGCCGCTGCCCCCCCCACTCCCCCCCGCCGCCTCCTCCTCCTCCAGTCCCCCTTACTACCCCCTCCTCCCCCTTCCCTCCAGCGCGGACCTCCCAGCATCATAGCTGCCTCGGCCCCCCCTCAGTACAGACCAGAGCGGTGCGACCAGATGTACTTACAGCAGGCTTCATTTCTCTAAAGAAACTGTGTATGAAACAAGAAGACAAAGCCAAGAATTTAAGAAAAGTGTTGGAAACACAAAGAGACTCTTTCTACGTTAACAAAGCAGATCCATTTTAGTCAGACCAGGAATGTAGTTTTACCCCCATTCTGCCCGACGAGCGGAGTCGCCAACCAATCCACCAATCGGCACGTTAACGATCACTGTAACCCTGCTAACGCTCTCTGCATCACCTGCCCTGTATGCACTCCTCCTCATCCTCATCCCACCTTCATCCACCTCTGCGTCGTAGCTGAGAAAACTGTGAATCCCCCTTCCTCCTCCTCTTCCTCTTCCTCTCCCTTCCTCCTTCCTGCCATCTCTCATTTTGAATGCATGAAGTGTGATTTCCTGCATTTGCTGCTTCGTTAACTTCTGTTTGTTTTCTGTACAAACAAAATAATTTCCTCCTCCTCTTCCTCAGTTTGTCTTCACCACCTCCTCCTCCTCCTCCTCCTCCTCCTCCTCCTCCTCCCTCCTTCTCTTCCAGGCGTTGTGATTGGGTGAAAGCAGAAGGCGCCGTGGGCAGAATGGGGTTAACAACGGTAGTGTGTGTCGTAGTTTTTTCAGCAGCAGTGATTCTCCATTGCTAATTAAAGAGTTAGAACGAGGCGAGCGGCGCTAGCATGGTACTACATCGTAAACTGTATAATGTATAATGCAAACTTTTTTTTTTTTTCTTTTAAAAGATTTAAATGGAAAAGAAGTTTAATGGTTATCCGTTTCCACCACCACCACCAACCCCCTTATCAAAAAAAAAAAAAAACAACCAACCCCTCGAGCTCTTATCAGTCAAGAATTTGTATAGTTTGAATCATCAACGAGCATATTTATAAAGAAAAAGGACAAAAAAAAAAAGAAATGGTTTCTTTATCCGCCACCCACTCCAACGAAAAAAATGAAGATTGGCGTGTTTTTATAAAGACATCAGATGCAGCGATTTATTTAAAAATGTGGAAATAATCTTATATTCTGCGGAGGAAAAAGAAAAAGAAGAAGAAGAAGAAGAAAAAAAGAAGAAGAAGAAATTAAAAACACTATTTTTTTTTTGGGGGGGGGGGGGCTTTTTCATTCAGAAGTAACAACATCATCATCATCATCATCTTCATCATCAGGAAAAAAAAAACCCCTCTTCTCTTCATTCATTGTTTTTTGATTTTGTTTTTTTTTTAGGGGTTGAGAGTCCGACGAGGGGAAACAGGTCTGGACTTTTTAAAAATGGACGTTGACTTCTGCCGTCGAACTCGGACGCCTTAAAAAAAAAAATTTGGTCGACTGGTTTGCAGTTACAAAAAAAAAAAAAAAAAAAAAAAGGTTAAAAAATTTCAAAAAAAAACAACAAACAAATAAATAAATAAATAAATAAAAGCTGAAGTGGTGATAAAATAATAAAATGATAAAATAGTGACTTCCACACAAAATGTATCTAATGTGACAGATTATGCAGACTTGTTGAACGAGTATATCTATATAGAATTTACAATTTGATGTGGTTTTTTTTTTTTTTCTTTCTTTTTCAAAGTCATCCAACCTGTTGTTGAGCCCCTCCCACTCCACTCTCCTGCCCCCCGCCCCTCCCCCCCCACCACCACCACCAACTCCACCTGCGTCCCTCCTCCCTCCCCAGATCATTAGTTGTTGGGTTTTTTCTTTTTTTTTTTTTTTTCTGTTTCTTTTTTCTTTTTTTTAATTTTGTTAAAAACTACGGTTGGTGTTCATTAAAGTGAAAATGGATTCTCAAAACAAATCATGTGAAATTAGTACATTTAATTCATTGATTATTATTTTTTTATGTTATATTATGTGTGAGTGTGTGTGTGTGTGTGTGTGTGTGTGTGTGAGTGTGTATGACCCCCCCCCCCCTCCAAAAAAAAAAAAATTGTAATTTATCAGCTCCTAATGCACTTAACATTTTGTACGATCTGAGACGTTAAAGGACGAGTTCACAATTTTTCAAGTGTGTCGTAAAACACATTTTCTACATAAAACATTAATAAAAGCAGCAAATCAACCAGAGGATGTTATATTTTCGATAAATAACATAAAACCGTGTGTCTTAAATCAACAGTCAGGAGTAAAAATTGAACATTTAAAGCTGTTTTTTTCTTGTTGTAATGATTCCTCCTGTTCATACTGACCATTAGAAGATGCAAGATCCATTCATAATGTTTACAATGGAGTGATGGAGGACTAAATCCACAGTCCCCACTGTTTAAAAATGTGTTGATCTGAAGCTAATTATGAAGCTTCAGTCGTCCAAATGAGTCAAATCATCTTCTATGTTTCAGCGTTACAGTGTTTTTAGTACCAAAGTCGTCTTGTTACTATACTTCCACCACAGCTCAACAGAAGAAAACCCAAAGACTCAGACTGTTGAAGAAGCTTCGTGGAGGGACAGAAACAGTCTTTGTTTAGTGTAAAAAATGCATTATAAAGTCTCTGATCAGCTTCTATTGAGCTTCATCAGTGTGAGTTAGTCATATCAAGTGATATCTGACACATTTACAGTCTTTATAGCATCAGATTCCCTCTTAGTGTTTCCTGTTTCTCTGTGGTGGAAGTATAGTAACAAAAAGACTTTGCTACTAAAAACACTGTAACGTTGAAACATAGAAGATGAAGATTTGACTCATTTGGATGCTGAAGCTTCATATTAGCTTCAGATTAAACTTTTAAATACATTTTTTTAACACTATAACAAGGACTGTTTCTACCCATCACTTTAAATTGAAAGCACATTATGAAGGAGATCTTTTAATAGTACGAACAGGAGAATGATTACAGCTGTTTTAAGACACACTGAAAAATGAAAAATCGTGGACTTGTCCTTTTTTTTTTTTTTAAAGACTTGACAAGACGATCGTTAGCAGCACTTAAAACAGATGCAAAATGTTTAAATACATATATACATAACATCTGGATTAAACCTAATGAGAATAAAATGGTTGCAGATCACAATTTAAAGACATGAGAGCTTAAAATTCGATGATTCCTTTGAGGTGTCAGTGTGAGGTCGTTTTTGAGTTTGTGTCGACTGTGTTTTCTTGTTTCGCTCTTTTTTTTTTCTAATTTTGACTGAAGTTCAACGATGTGGAATGTCTTTGTGGTTCTGACTTATTATAATAATAACTGAGAGGAGAAGTTGTCAGGCAAAAAAAAAAAAAAAAGGATGGCTTTGACTTTTGGGAAACTTACATATGCAGTCCAATAAAGTAACACTTGATGATACGTACGGTATCGCTTACTGCAAGACGTTTCTCAAGTGTGTCGCTACTTTTAAAAATATTCCCTCCCGCAGCTTGGTTTTCTTCCTTTTTGCTGAACTGGATATTCAGCAGGGACGAGGTGGAAGCTGGTTCAGGATATTCTGGATATTCAGGTCAGAAGAGGTCTTCTTACATCAAACGGAGTAACACTACATTAGCATTTGTGGTTGGGTATTTTACAGGTTTCAACTCTTATATCAACAGTCAGGAGCTGAAATGAACATTAAAGCAGTTTTTCTTGCTGTAATGATTCCTCCTGTTCATACTGACCATTAGAAGATCCCTTCATAATGTTTACAATGGAAGTGATGAAGGACTAAATCTACAGTCCTGTGTTTTAAATAATGGATTTAAAAGTTGATCTGAAGCTAATATGAAGCTTCAGTCGTCCAAATGAGTCAAACCAAGTCTATGTTTCAATGTTAGTGTTTTTAGTGCCAAAGTCTTTTGTTACTATACTTCCACCACAGATCAACTGAAGAAACCCAAATACTCAGACGGTTGAAGCCTCATGGATGGACAGAAACAGTCAGTGTAACAGTTTAGTGTAAAAAAAAAAATGTATTTAAAGTTGATTTGAAGCTAATATGATGCTTTAGTCGGTCCAAATGAGTCAAATCAAGTCTTCTGTGTTTCAACTTTACAGTGTTTTAGTTTCTTGGGTGGTTTGAGTGTAACCTGTACCTACTGAAGTACCATACAGCTCAATGAAAGTATTTGATAAGATACCTTGGAGCCCAATTCAGGGTTCCCACGGAACCTGGAAAATGATTGACCAACTTTCTAGTCATGGAAAAAGTCAAATGTCCTTGAAAATTATTTCTATTTCTATTTCTCCTTTGCTTCTCTCTGCCTTTCTAAGGGAATGGAAACTGTTTTAGAAGGTTTGTAGATGCATAGTCTGTTCTTACGCTACCTTTAATGGGTAACAGCACTTCTACTTCTATCTAGATATTAACTCTTAATGTTGCTCCAGAATTTGACTTAAAAATGTACAAAGTGATTCTCTCTTTGCTCAGATACAAAATGAAACAAACAAAAAAAAAAAACTCTGATGACTAAAGATTCTTGTACATAATCCAGAGTTTGTCATTTTTAAGATAAAACCCATTGTAGGTTTGTACCTGCACACGTTTTATTTACTTAAATTTTTATAAATGTGCAAATAAACCAAGTAAACATGATGAAGGGATCTTCTAATGCTTGGTATGAACATGACTAAAGATTACAGCAAGAAAAACACATTTATAATGTTCATTTTAAACACCTGACTGTTGATTTAAGACTCACTTAAGTAAATGATTTACTTACCCTTTAAACACATGTCTCCAGTAGATGGCGGCAGTGAGTTTCTCTTCTTTAACCAGCTTTAAACAGGTGTCTCCAGTAGATGGCGGCAGTGAGTTTCTCTCCTTTAAACCATACAGTCTGTGCTTTAACCACGTGTCTCCACTAGATGGCGGCAGTGAGTTTCTCTCCTTTAAACCATAAAGTGTCTGCTTTAACCACGTGTCTCCAGTAGATGGCGGCAGTGAGTTTCTCTCCTTTAAACCATACAGTCTATGCTTTAACCACATGTCTCCAGTAGATGGCGGCAGTGAGTTTCTCGCCTTTAAACCATACAGTGTCTGCTTTAACCACGTGTCTCAGTAGATGGCGGCAGTGAGTTTCTCTCCATTAAACACGTGTCTCCAGCATGGTCCTCCAGTAGATGGCGGCAGTGAGTTTCTCTCCTTTAAACCATACAGTCTATGCTTTAACCACGTATCTCCACTAGATGGCGACAGTGAGTTTTCTTTCTTCCATCACAGGATTTAAAAAAAGGAAGAAGCCGAAGAAGAAGTGAACTTTGTTTCCAGCAGGTTTATGAGTGTTTGCATGAAGATGCTGGTGAAGAACTGACAGCTGTGTAAGTACACGAAGCTCCGTTTTAATATGCATGTTAATTCGTAGCATAATTAAGAAGTATAAAGTCATTTCATAGCCTTTATTTTACTCTATAAACTAAAACAGCTCAGGCTTGAACAGGCTTAGCTGCGTGCTGGCTGCTAACTCGAGCTAACGTCACTCTTTATTTTATTAAATAATGTAAAAAATCATTGAGTTTATAGATATTTTACCAAGATAGTTAATTAACGTGTGACGCTTGGTTTGTGTTAGTTTATTTAGATATGTTACCGTGTCAGAGTAATAAAAGGTGATATTGGTGAGATGTCAGCCTGTTAGCATTAAACTAATAGAGTATAAAAGATGTTCATTTTAATTATTTTTATTCTTTACATGTTAAGAAATTACTTAAATAGTTTTAAAATGTAACGTTAAAGCGGATTATTGGCGGTTAATCTGTTATAATGACCGTTAAAACCGTTAAAACGTCAAGAGACGGTTTATTTTTAGCTTTTAATTAAATTAAATTAGTTTAATTTGAGACTCAGATCAGGTTTTAACAGGTGAAACTGGGTCAAATACTCAGCAGGTAACAGTTGTGTGTTTTTTTACTCTAGTCTGTTTTATATACAGTGTTCTCCACAGTCATGAAATACTTGGAAAACGTTTTTAAATCAGAAACACAGTTTTCCAGGCTGGAAATGTCTTGAATTAGGGATGACCTGATATAAAAGATAACAGGTATAAGACAGGCTGCATGAACATGGACCCCCCACTTTTAAATGGGATTCATTTAATATGAATGTACTAATCATCAACATCTATATTTAGCTTTTTAATATCTTCTAACTTGTGATCTGAGGCCAAAGGCTTCCTCTGGGATGTAATTATAAAATGCATCCGTCATTTAGTGAGATCAACGTGTCTAAACAGCTGTTAAAAGGCTCCAGAATACAGGAAAATGACATCTACTCTGAAAAGTTGACAGCTCTGGTTCTGATGTTCAACAAAAGATTGGGATGTGGGGCAGGTAAACACCTGATACTGTGCCCTATAGTCACTATGTGGGCTTACCTTTGTTAAACTACTTAAATGAAGTCATGGAAATGGTGTAAAATATTATGGAATAGTTATGGAAATTCATTGGTAAAAATATGTGGGAACACTGTTTATTAGATATCGGTCAGCTGCCTCGGAGGTTTTCTTATCAGGTTTATGGAGCTAAAGTTCAGTATCAGCTGACAACAGGTCTTACAACATTAATATTGTTTGTAGCTTTACCCTGAAGGACAGAGAGAGGGAGGGAAAAAAGGTGGATTTCACTCATTTTATGGCTTTAAACTCACAGCACTTTTCTACATCCAGTCATGTTGTTAGTTATAGTTGTGTAAAGCTCCTTTTGTCACTTAAAATAAAGATAGAAAAGTTATTTTTTACCTTCTTTTTTTTAATACAATCACACAAAATTGCCTTGTCCTATTTTGTTAATCTAGTCCAGATTTGACCAGATTGTCCAGATTTTAGTTTCCATTTGTCATAAATATGCTTCTAATTGGACTTTTGAGGATTATACTTAGTCTTATATGGTCTTGATGGAGAAATAAAAGTGAAATTGCCACCTTTTTTTCAGGTTTCATAAATCTGAATGTGGTTTAAAGAGTGTTAAGGTTTTTGGCATGATGTCTAACAGACACTTAAGCCGTATCATGATAATCTAGTCTTATATCACAATGTCAGTGTAATGTCTGTGTAATTATATTGCCCAGCCCGATAATCAATGTTGAAACTAATCTTTAAAACAGGCTGGAAACTTTGGGGGTATTTATGGGTAGTTTTCCAGTGTAGGAGTACTGAGGCTGGGGAGGTATCAGGTGTTTAGCAGGTCGGAAAAGTTATCCACTAAAGGTCAGTGACTCACTCCAGAAACTCTTTTACTCATTAAGCAACGGCTGCAACTAACGATTATTTTCCATTATTGATTAATCAGCTAAAAAACACAAATTCCCAGAAGTTGACTTTTTGTAGACTGCTTATAAACTTGTTCTGTTTGGCCAACAGTCAAAAACATAAAGATAATCAAATCATAAAGATATAAAATTAGAAGAATTATCACATTTAAGAATTAATAAATCACTTAAAACAATTATTTGATCATTGAAATTGTTGGTGGTTAATTTGGTCTTTAAAAGAAAACATGTTAAACACATTAATACATAAAACACACTTAAACTGAGAATCACACAAACACACAAAACATCTTATATGACAAAAAAAACCCCAACAATTCAGTTTGTAACTTTTTCCAGAGCTTTTGATCATCAGACTCTTCCTCATCTCACAGAAACACTTTAATTAAAATAAGAAGTCTTACAGGCTTACAGCACTAAAAAATATAAACAACACTGAGCATATCCTTTATAACAATGTTAGCAATGAGAGACGTAACATTAGTTTTCTCTCTGAGACTTTTGTTCCAAATGTTGACGTACTAGTTTGGTATTTAGTGTCAGGTCCGTCTCCCTTAGTAAACCGTCACAGCAGACATCTTTTTGTCCGTGTAAAACCACGATAGCTCAACTCTGCTCCACATATTTCACACCTGACAACATTATCCTTTACTTTCTGGAAGTTTTTAAACCACGCTGGACTTTTGTGTGGCTTCGTCTGCATCATGTTCCCTCTAGTCAGCTAGCTAGCAGGCTAACTTACTAGCTAGCAGGCTAACTTACTACCGAGTCAAAGTAGCTGAGGGCAGCAGTAAAAATCCGTGTCACATTTACTTCAACACAAGGTGGAGGTGGTTTACACAAGCTTACAGCTCCTCCTAGTGGCTGAAAGGGAGAATTGCAGCAGCTGTTAATGAACCCTTCATACTAGACTACACAGCTCAACTCTTGATTTAAGTTTTTCAATGAAGCACAAACATCAAAGTTAGACCTGCGAACGATTAGTTATTCGGTAACCCTTCATGTCTCAGCAGCTGATTCTCTCGTCCATCTCGTTGTTTTCAGGCTGTCTGACTGATCAACAGATGCCTTCATCATGATGCTGAGCTGCAGCGGTCTGGTCGTCGCCCTCCTCCTCTCAACGGCCCGAGGCTTCCTGAACTTCTCGGAGGATGACGTCCCTGATGAATGGGTGCTGCTGCACGTGGTCCAGGGCCACATCGGAGCGGGGAACTACAGCTACCCTGCGCCTCAACCACGACGGCAGGATCATCCTGCACATGCGCAGCCTGAAGGGCGACGCCGACCTGTACGTGTCCGACAAGACGCTGCGGCCGAGCTTCGACACCTACAAGCTGCAGTCGGTGACCTGCGGCCAGGACGTGGTGGTGGTGCCGGGGGACTTCACGAGGCCCGTGGGCATCGGGATTTACGGCCACCCGTCGTACAAGGAGAGCGAGTTTGAAATGCGGGTGTTTTACGATCAGACGGTGCTGCAGGACCCCGTTCGAAAAGGGCTTGAACCCATTAGACGACGGACACCCGCAAAACAGGTCGCCTCAGTCTACGGACGAGGACTTTCAGGAGGAGGAGTCGATCTTTTGGACGATCCTAATCGGACTTTTGAAGATTATACTTGAGATTTTGTTTTGAAAGTGGGTTTTTTTTTCTTTCCTCTCCTTTCTCTCTCTGCTACTGCTGCTGTATCAGAAGGAGGAGATTACTTCCTGTGTGTTGGCTCAGTTAGTTTCAATTAATTAAAAGATTGTTTTTCTTTTCAATCTGTACGGATGGGAATGTGTCAAACCAGACTCCAGTGGGAACTCAAGCATTTAAACATATTTCCTTTTACTTGTGATCAAACATACAAACTTAACACCTTAAAAACAGTTGAAGTTAAATCTGTTTCCAGTCATAAGTCTCTGTGTTTGACGATACTCACATGAATGAATTTAACAGGGTGTTTTTTTGCCTTTTTCATACACAGAGAGAATGAAGTGCATTAAGGTTCAAAAACAGGTTTCTACATTTGAGCCTCTGGAAGACAAAAAAAAAAGTCAAGAGGTTAAACATCTGTGGCATCTTTTAAAGGAGCAGTTTGTAGAATTTAGTGGATCTAAGTTGCGCAGACTTTGCCGAAATTGAATATAATAATATTGAAATAGGTTTTAATTAGAGTTAAATCACCTTTTTATATCTACTGAGAGTTTCTACAGTTGGTTTTCACTTTGTGGCACTAAATTCTAACGCAACTACTCCTTTTAAAAGAAGTTAATACAACACCCACATGTCCATAATTATTATATTTAGACAGTTATTGGTCGCTGTGATAGTTCCTCCTGTTCATACCGGCTCTAAAGTGATCATTTCCTACCTCAACTACAATATAAGAGACAAGAGGATAGATTAAATCTGTGGTCCTCATTGAGTCTCTGTCCAAGGATCTTTACATCTTCTACGTGTCTTTATATTCTCGTGTCTTTATTCAGAGCTGGCAGGAAAACGAGGGAAGAGAGAGAGGAGAACGATAATCCTGCTGGACCGGGAATCGATGTTGAGGGTTATCATTTCATCATCAGCATTTAAAGACGACAATCTGATAATCAGTTTAAAACAAAAAGAGACATAAAATACAAGAATAAAAAAGAAAGATAGTCAGTCTGGAGTATCAAACTTTCCTTTTTTTAATTTCTGGAGGCTTTTACGACCTCATTCTATCACCAGGAATTGAAATTAATTAGTCGTTACCGATGTTTAAATGTTGATTTAACAGATTCCCTGATGGACAGACAGCCAAACCTTTATCTGGTGTCTATTGGAGGTAATTCAGTGCGGTTATCGGGCTTATAAGGGGCATTTATGGACTACACAGCAGACTGCTAATAGAGAGAAGCAGGGTGACGGCTGAATGGTTAAATATGCGTAGAATAAATAAGAGCTATAAGACAGTTTAAACTCTGCTGATCAGTGCAAATTAAAGATTACTAAAGATTTATTTCAGTGGATCTGTTGCTTATTTTCTCAATTTTAATTAATCTCAATTAGTAGTTTAGTGTGTGGAGTTTACTCACTTACTGATTCATCGACTAATCGTTGCAGCTCTAGTTTCTTTCGTGTGTGTCTCGGCTTTTACGACCTGATTTTATCACCAGGAACCGAAATTAATTAATTGATACCCGATGTTTAAATGTTAATTTAACAGATTCCCTGATGGACAGACAGCCAAACTTGTATCTGGTGATCGGGCTTATCAGAGACATTCATAAGACAGTTTAAACTCCGGCTGATCGCTGTAAAATTTATCGGATTATATGATAAGTGGATTTCTTTAAGGGCTGCAATTTAAGATTCATCATCAGTGATTCTGTTGCTTATTTTCTCAATTCTTTGCCCGAGTGGAGCGATACGAACACAGATGATTCACCTCCACACAATCTTTCATGATAGATACCTGCTTTGATTTCTTTTTCTTTACCTCCGTCTGTATTAATTAAACTCTGCGTCCATCACAGTGTCTTTAAGCTAAGAAGGAGTCGCTTTGTAAAGCCGCAGTGAGGAACGATCACAGCGACTAATAACTCTGAACATGTGAGTGTTTAAAAGACGCTCAGCTCTGACTGTGAATGAAAGAAACCGCCTTGTCTTAAACTCTGTGTGTGTGTTTGTGTGGAAACTGAAGCAATACAATCGTCTTCAACCATTTTTGGGAAATAGTTGTTTGTTGGACGTTAGAAGTAAAGTCTGAAAATGCATCGATATCGACCCGCTGACCGTCGATGATTCACCAAAGCAGACGGAGGTTCTTAGTTGGCTGTTTTCTTTAGTTTAGACTCCACGTAGGGAAACGTCTGGTGTGTGAAGACATTTTTTATTTTTTAATCGTCTGCTTTGATTCTTGATTATTTTATTGGTGAGAAAACAGAAAAAACCTGTCACACAATTTCCCTGAAGCTCAATGTGATTACGGCTGCAACTCATGGTGGATAAATCTGTTCATTATTTTCTCAATTAATCGATTTAGTTTGTTCTTTTTAAAACGTCCACAAGTCAAAGAGAATCAGTTGTATGTCATAAAAAAGAAAGAAACTGAAAATATTCACATTTGAGAAGCTTCAATAAGAGAATTTGGACATTTTTTATCTTCAAAAAATGGCTTCAACTGATTAAGCTATGATTAAAATAGTTAATTCAATAGTGGCGATTAATCGATTAATTGATTAATCATTACAGCGTTTACTTCAGTTTACTGTAATGAAAGGAGCCAAAATGCAGCAAATTCTTACACTTTGGGAGCTTAAAACCATCAAATATTTGGGATTTTTCGCTTTAAAAAATGACTTGATTGTTGAAATAGTATAGAAGGAATCATCTGTGTGTCGATTAATCGACTAATCGTTGCAGCTCTACATCAGCAGCATTGTTTCATTTGGTGTCAGAACAGAAAATATTCACATTTGAGAAGCTGGAATCAGAGAATTTGGACATTTTTTATCTTCAAAAAATGACTTCAGCTGGTTAAGGAATGATTAAAATAGTTGATTGATTCAGTAGTTGTCGATTAATCGATTAATCGTTGCAGATTTAAATTGTTTACTGTAATGAAAGAGCCAGAAATGCAGCAAATTCTTACATTTTGTGAGCTTAAAACCATCAAATATTTGATATGTTTGCTGTAAAAATGACTTGATTGTCTAAACAGTTGTGAATTAATCATGTGTATTGATTAATCGTGCAGCTCTACATCAGCAGGAACGTTTCATTTGGGGGGTTTTTTTTCGCCTGTTGGACGAGCTCCTGATTTTTTTTTGAACGTCACCTCGAGGATCATCAGGAGTTTCTTTACGAGTCGACTCGTCACCACTGAGCAGAAATTGTTCTAACTGTGCCTTCAGATCAGTTGTCTGCAGGCTTCCTGTCACCCAGACACGAGTCAATTATCAGGTTTCTTAATAAAGCAGCTGTTTGTCAGACTGTTAAACGTCCTCTGTCTCGTAATTTGTGTTTTTTTTGTGTGTGTTTCAGGCAGAATGAAGCTCGTTAGTTTGAATCTGAAGCCATAAAACCTCCTGTCAGTATACAGAACATCACTATATGATTATATATCGTCTCTCTAACAGCTTATCTAGCAGGCTCCACTTAAGTCTATTTTCATTATTGATAATTCCTTCAATTAATCGTTAAGTGAAATATCAGAAAAATACTGAATATACATGAGAAGCTGCCAAATCTCAGATATTTTCTACTTTATAGAGATTTAAAACAGACAAAACAACAAGAAATCACCTAGATGTTATATTTTTGATAAATTATGTAAAAACACATTTATAGACTAAACTGTTTCTACCTTCCATCACTTTACATCGAAAGCACATCATGAAGGACATTAATATTCAGGAGGAATGATTACAGTGACGATCTTTAACGTTACTCATTTTGCACCTTTTAGTTACTTTTTCCATGACTCTAAAACTAAAACCGTAGTGTCACCAGCAGGGTTCACTTTTCTCTCTTTACAGGTTTTACTGGTGACAGACACATTAAATATCTTTCAGTCACATTTCTGCAAACAATTTATTGAATTATTTACAATAACAAACAAACAAAAAAAAGCAATGTCTGCTCCACAGTCTTTAGTTTGTTGCTGCATTAAAGCAACTCTGAGTGAAACCACAGTTATTGACATTTATAACCATGCAGAGTCAGTCAGTCTCTGTGTGTGTGATAATCTTCTTCCTCCTCCTCTTCATCATCATGTCAGTGTTGGGTTGAGCTGGATGCTGTTGATCCTCAGCACAGTCTGAGGTTGGATGATGATCTTCTTGCGCTGGAACCGGTGTCTCCTCCAGAACCTCATGTGTATCTTGGGCCAGGACTCGGTCTTCTCTATGACCGTGGCTTCAACCCGGACCAGCTCCTTCCCGAGCA
The DNA here is from genome assembly GCA_021039105.1 of Scomber colias. Lineage (NCBI taxonomy): Eukaryota > Metazoa > Chordata > Actinopteri > Scombriformes > Scombridae > Scomber > Scomber colias. The sequence goes on along the minus strand of JAJDFG010001195.1, from coordinate 3,432 downwards.
CCGGCCTCCCGATCAAGGTGAAGTCTTCCGCACCGACCAGCAGCACCTTCTCCATGCGGATCCGCTCCCCGCAGTCCGCCTCGATGTGGTTCTCGATGAGGATCAGGTCCTCGGCGGTGACTTTCCACTGGCGGCCGGAGAAGTGAACCACGGCGAAGATGCGACCGAAGTCCTGCTGTTGGATGATCCGGTTAACGGTGCTGACTGTGGCGGCGTGCCGGGCCTGCAGCGCGTCCTCCGGCTGCACGCGGGGCTCCGACCACGGAGGGCTGGACAGCGAGGTGTTGGGCACAATGTCCCCGCTCACGGTGCTCTGCAGCCGGGCAGCAGCGGGCAGCAGGAGTCGGTGTTTGGGGAGAAACAGGCTGCTTGTCCTCCACAGAGCCGCACAGCTCCTGGTCAGCGCCATCTTTCAGGAAGTGTGTGCAGCTCAGTCTTCTTCTTCTGCTTCTTCTATTGGTTTTTATTGGCAACCAACTTTTAGGTGCATTTACCGCCACCTACTGGTCTGGAGGGTGGAACTTGAGATGGTCAGAACTATAAAAAAATAACTAAATAAATAACAAACAAACAAAAATAAATAAATAAAATAAAGTAAAATACCATTTTAAAAAAGCCCAATACCCTAGAGCAGCAGGGTCAAACTTATCTTCATTCAAGAGCCATTAAAAAGATGGAAGGAAGGAAGGAAGGAAAGATGGATGAAGGAGAGAAGGAAGGAAGGAAGGAAGGAAAGATGGAATGGAAGGAAGGAAAGATGGATGGATGGACGGAAGGAAGGATGGATGGAAGGAAGTGAAGTAAGGAAAGATGGAAGGATGGAGGGAAGGAAAGATGGAACAGCATGTAAGGGTTAAGCTGTTGTATTGGGTTAAATTGAACAGGTGTATCTAATGTAACGAAGTAGCCAGTGACTGTATTTATAGGGGCTGGGAAATATATCAATATCGTGATGAGACTACATATCATCTCAGAGTTTGGATATTTTAAATAGTTGATTGGTCGAATCGTGCCCTCTTGATTGGTTGGAACAAAGACCTGCAGCCACATGGCCCTTTATGGAATAGTTTGGAAATGCCTGCCATATGGAAAAAACTGTGATATCTGCTTTTATTGCATTTTCACAAATAGAATAAAGCGTTCACAATTCTGAAACTGTGTTTTAAAGAGACTTTGGCCTCTCTGAGATAATCCAGTCCAGATTTTACCAGGTAGGTGCTACTATACTTTCTGTTGGAATATATCATTATGACCAACTTCATTATTTCCTGGATGTTGTATCACCATAGTCCCTAAATCTAAGTATATGAATACAGGAAATGGGATTCAAATCAAAACATTTCTATGGCGTATTTATATTGTTTTATGCGAGGCGATACTCATCCCTACAATACTGTTGTGATATCGATATCAAGGTTTTTGGTAAGAAAAAAAATCATTGTCACACCATGTGCTATTTTAAAAAATAATTTCTTTGCTTTTCCTTTTTGAGGCCATGACAACATAAAACATGGATTTATTTTCTCATTGACCCTACATGTGATGAGACTCATTCTGTTCGTGTGCAAGATGAAAAAAATAAAACTCAACTTCAACAATGTCTCCAGCAGGATCTCTGATGTCAGCAGTGATTTGTGTTATTCTTTGTTTATACACTAACCCTAACCCTGTAGGGTGGATCAGGGTAATGTGGGACACATTTTGCAATTTTGACTTGTTACATATTTACATATGAATCCAATACATCATATCAACACCTAATATCATTATGAAATCCCTGAGATGTTTCCTTGTTTAATCAGAAGACAATTTTTTAGATATTGTACTCAAAAGGATAATGGCACTTATATAAGGTTCCTTGTGTCAAATGGTTTCAGAATTTGTTTTTTTTATAATGTGGGACACTATTTTTTAGACTTAGAAATACTTTGATTTATGCAAAACAACCTTATCTGTCAAAACTTTCTGAAATGCACATACACATATTTGGTTTTTAATTTTGTTGGCATTAAATAGGTTTAAAAAAACTAGAAGCCTGAATGTTCACATGTGATGTTAAACATTATAACTTACACAGTTTGAATAGAAAAAGAGATAAATGCACTAGGAGCCTAGTTGTCCCACATTAGTCAATGTCTCACATTATCCTAATCCATCCTATAAAGCAACCAAAACACAATCTGATGGTCTGTCTGTGCATTACATACCTCATACAAGTGGTAAAGATTGCCCATAAAAAGTTTGGGTTAAATAGATTTAGTTTTTAACCAGATATCATGACACAAAGTCACCTCTACTAAACGGTTGAGCAGACCTATAAAGGGTTAAGTGTGTAATTTCCCACCGCGCCTTGAACGCACCGCCTGACTCTGCCGTCCTCCATTTTGTGTCGGCTCGTTTCGCATTTCCGGGTTTCCGAGCAGGAAGGAGACCGATATACAGTCAGCGGGGGAGAAGTGCAAAGCCTGCAGCTCCAGAGTGAGGCTCAAACTTTTCCTTAGCTTTCCCCCTGAAACTGTTAAACAAGTGTGTCTCCGTCGTGTGGAGTAGTTTGTCTCGTAGTGTGTTTTTATAAAGAGGAGCTGGTGGGTTTGTGTTTTTTTAAGGCGCGCCGCTGCAACTGACAGCTGTGTGTGAAGGTAAACAGCTCGGAGCTAACAAGGCTAACAGGCTAAATGCTAACTAGCCTCTGAGCTGCTAAAGCCGTCGAGAGGGAGCGGAGCTAACAGGCTAACAGGCTAGCTGGGCTAACCTGAGAGAGAGAGAGAGAGGGTTACATCACCAGGACTCTGCCAGCTCCCTCCCATCACACACATTGTTTTTTTTAAAGTCAAACTGCTGCTACTAAAGAAAAAAAGGAAAGGATTTTGTCTTTTTTTTCTTTTTTTTTCCCCTAATTTTTTTTTGCCACAACAGCACTTTCCATTCATGTTGTTTATTGAAGGGGAGAGACTTCCAGCAAAGCTCCTGTTCTGCAAGTTAAGGTGAGTAAACTAAACTTTAACTCCACTTATAACTTATAATAAAGCCAGTAAAGCATCGTTATTATTACTATTATGTATTATTATGATTAATATCCAGGCTGTGGATGTTTACCTGGGAGTGGCTGCAACAACCTGTCTAACTAGGCCTTTATTGAGCTTTAAATGCCAAGTTAGTTTGCATGTTTTTCTGTATTTTTATAGTTTAATAAGCTGCAACTAATAATTATATGTGTTATAAATTAACCTGCAATCAATTTAGTAGTTGTTTGGTGCAGAAAATGGTGAAAAATGTCCAAAAAAATACAATATATTCACATTTTAGGAGCTATAACTATTGATTTTTAATGTTTTTCTTCTTTAAAATGGCTCAGAATGATTAATAGATTATTAAAATAGTTGTTGAGCTTTAAATGCTAGTTAGTTAGCATGTTTTTTTTGTATTTTTGTG
>JAJDFG010001194.1:0-44123 GCA_021039105.1 Scomber colias | reverse complement strand
AAAATAGTCTCTTCTGGATTATAGATGGAAGAAGATTCAAACTATAAATCATTCGAAGCTGATGAAAACAATATTTAACCTTCCTGTCCTCCTCCTGGATCAAACTGACCCCATTCCTTCCTTCCTTCCTTACTCCTTCCTTCCCTCCCTCCTTACTCCTTTCTTTCCTTCCTCTTTTTGTCCTTACTCCTTTCCTTCCTTCTTTCCTCCTTTCTGTCCTCCCTTCCTTCTCTCCTAAATTCCTTCCTCTTTTCGTCCTTACTCCTTTCTTTCTTCCTTCCTTCCTTCCTTTCTTCCCTTCCCCTCTCCCTCCTTACTCCTTTCTTTCCTTCCTTCCTTCTTCCTTCCTTCCTTCTTTCCTTCCTCCTTTCTTTCCTCTTTTCCTTCCTCCCTTCTTTCTCTCGTAAATTCCTTCCTCTTTTTGTCCTTACTTCCTTCCTTCTTCCCTTCCTCCTTTCCTCCCTCCCTCCTTCCTTCTCTCCTTAGTCTTTTCATCCTCACTCCTTTCCTTCTTTCCTTCCTTCCTTCCTTCTCTCCTTATTACCTTACTCCTGTCCTTCCTTGACCTGAGGACAACAGGAGGGTTAAACATGCTCTTACCTTCTCTTGTACTCGTCTCTCTCTCTCTTCACTTTGGCCAGCACGTTGTACAAAGCCCTGATTTCGGGTGTGATGGTGTCGATCTGCACCCCGACACCATCCGGGTGAGTCCAGGACACTCCGGGGCCCGTGACGCAAGACTCCCTCCCGGTGCCAAACCTGCGGGTGTGGTTGAAGGACCAGATAGTCCCGGGCAGGAAGCGAGGAGGAGGAGGAGGAGGAGGGGGAAGAGGGCTGTTGTTGGTGTTAGTCCCGGTGGTGTGATCTGTGTATTTCTCGTTGATGTTATTGGTGATGATGGGTCTGCAGGGGTCGGAAGGGCTCAGCGCGGGGCTGATGGAGAAACTGAGGTTGGAGTTTGAATCCGTGAAGGGGTTCAGGTTGTTCCCCAGCAGGTGTTTGTTGTCATAGAAAGGAGGAGGGTTTAGAGTTGGGGAGAGAAGGCCACCAGGGAGGTAAGCCGAGTTATTGGCGTTATGGAGCGGGATGAGGCCCGGTCTAGATGGGATAGGCCCTATAAATCCAGTCTGCACCCCCATCTCTTTAGTCAGGGGCTTTTGGTGTCCCTCCCCTCCGCTGTTCCCCTCCAGGGCCTGCTGCAGCTGCTTCTCTAACACCTTGTTCCTGCGCTCCAGCTCATGCACTTTAGCCAGAAAGCAGCGGAAGCGCAGGTTCAGGGTCTTCAGCACGCTGATGTTGGAGCCCAGGTCGTTGCGCAGCGCCGTGGCCGCAGGAGGGACCCGGTGCAACGGGCTGCTCAGGTGCAAGTAAGCGAGGCCCGATGGTGGCAGGGCGCCCAGGTCCAGCCCGGATAACCCATCAGGCCCAAACCCAGCCTGATCCCCTAAGAAGTAGCCCGGTTCTGGGATGGCGGAGTCGGTCTGGCCCGTCATGTGGTGGTGCTGCTGCTGCGGGGCCAGGAAGCCGTTCTCCCCCAGAACCGGATTCATACTCGAGTAGGAAAATCTGAAGTGCTCGAAATCCGGCATGAACTCCGACTTCTATGTGTTCAGCTCGGCAGGTAATTCCAATATGAGGATGACTCTCGTCCCTTTGCCTCTCTCTCTTTCTCTGCTGATTTCACCCGGCGGTCACCTTTACGCAGAGGAGCTGTGGGCTGTTAGTCAAATGATGCGGGTTAAGACATGATGCTTTAAAGGCCTGATATCGCAGCAGAATAACAAAAAAACACCCACAGTATACACAAATAACCCCGCGATGACGTAATATGCTGAATAAAAACGATAGAAAGTGAAAGAAAGAGACTCTAAACACACCGCTGGACCCTGCACCAAAATATCACTGAGTTTACTTTCAGGTATGACTAATTTCTGGATGAGAGCTCAGGAGGAGAAGCGCACTGCCACAAATGTGTTTATTCTCAGCCGTAGAATAAAGCAACGCGGATATTTTGCAGCTGTAATGAAGTTTAAGCAACTTACCTGAAAATATGAGGAGAAGAAACACGAAGTCTGGCAGAGAATAATCAAGAGAAATCAGTTTTAGCTGAGAGTGGAGCTGCGGTGCAGCAGAGCTCAGAAATAAACAAGCAAATGACTGCGGCTTTCAGTACCGTAGTGATGGTAAGAGAGGAGCACCAGGTAGACTGAAGTACCGTAATAACCAGGGTAAAGACGCACCTGTCAGGACTCCTGCTGCAAATATGGAAAAATAAAACTTTTGGGGTTTAATCTGTATTCATAATGGAGGTGTTTAAAGGGGAAATGCAAGAAACTGAATTTGAGAAGTGCAGCTTTAAAAAAACAACAAAAAACAAGATAAATCTCCATCTTCATTAATTATTCCCCTGCAGGTTCAAACTCATCATGTTCAGTCACAGCTGAACTAGATAGATTGGTCTTAATTAGCCCCAAATTGAGTCTCAGTGAAGCACAAACACTGGAAATGTCCCCATCCTTCACCAAGTAATTAACCCTTAATCAGCTGCTGTTTGTCAATACTGTTAAAAGTGTGAAGCTCACTGAGAGTTTCTCTTGTTATCTCTTATGAGCAGTGGTGGAAGGTAATTAAGTACAATTACTCTTACTGTAGTATTTCCATGTGATGATACTTTCTACATCTCAGAGGGAAATATTGTACTTTCTACTTTAGTTACTTTTCAGATGAAGAATTGACACAATGGATAAAATAGCTTTTAAAATACAATACATTGTTAAAGATGAAACCAAACAGCAGTGTGTAGTCGGCTCACATTTCAAATGTCTATGAGTTGTTAACAGCTCCACCAAATACTGATTTTTACCTCTAAACTTCTCACATGCTTTCATTTCAACTGCATACTACATCACTCATAATACTGCAGTACTTTTACTGTAATACTGCATACTACATCACTCATAATACTGCAGTACTTTTACTTGTAATGGAGTATTTGAACATTGCAGTAAAGTTAAATGTTGAGCAGCTTTTAACTGAGACTTTACTGTAAATGAGGAAACAGTTTGAATCCACAGAGCGGCTCCTCGTCCTGATAACCGTCCCTGTTCTTTAAACACAACAAGCTCCACTCTTCCTTGTTCTCTGCCTTCAGTCTGAAGATGGGCGTAACCAACATGTGACCCAGCACAGACCTATCAGGCTGCATTCACTGCAGGATCACATGATCAGTTAAAACTTGTTTCACTTATGAGGAAGTGAAACTCAGACAGTCGTTGCCTCTGAGAGCTGAAATGGCGCAGAAAGATCAACTGGACCTAGAAACAATCAGCTGTTCGATCTGTCTGGATCTACTGAAGGATCCGGTGACTATTCCTTGTGGACACAGCTACTGTATGAGCTGTATTAAAGGATTCTGGGATGGAGAGGATCAGAGGAAGATCTACAGCTGCCCTCAGTGCAGAGAGGCCTTCACACCGAGGCCTGTCCTGAAGAAAAGTACCATGTTTGCAGCTTTAGTGGAGCAGCTGAAGAAGACTGGACTCCAAGCTGCTCCTGCTGATCACTGCTATGCTGGACCTGAAGATGTGGCCTGTGATTTCTGCACTGGGAGGAAGGTGAAAGCCATCAAGTCCTGTCTGGTGTGTCTGGCCTCTTACTGTAAGAATCACCTCCAGTCTCACTATGAATCACCTACATTTAAAAAACACAAGCTGGTGGAGCCCTCCAAGAAACTCCAGGAGAACATCTGCTCTCGTCATGATGAGGTGATGAAGATATTCTGCCGTACAGATAAGAAGTGTATCTGTTATCTGTGCACTATGGATGAACACAGAGGCCATGACACAGTCCCAGCTGCAGCAGAAAGGACTGAGAGGCAGAGAGAGCTCGAGGTGAGTCGACTAAACATCCTGCAGAGAATCCAGGACAGAGAGAAAGATGTGAAGCTGCTTCAACAGGAAGTGGAGGCCGTCAGTCGCTCTGCTGATAAAGCCGTGGAGGACAGTGAGAAGATCTTCACTCAGCTGATCCGTCTCCTCCAGAAAAGGAGCTCTGATGTGAAGCAGCAGATCAGATCCCAGCAGGAAACTGAAATGAGTCGAGTCAAAGAGCTTCAGGAGAAGCTGCAGCAGGAGATCACTGAGCTGAAGAGGAAAGACGCTGAACTGAAGCAGCTCTCACACACAGAGGATCACAACCAGTTTCTACACAACTACCCCTCAGTGTCACAACTCAGTGAAGCTACAGACTCATCCAGCATCAATATCCGTCCTCTGAGATACTTTGAGGATGTGACAGCAGCTGTGTCAGAGCTCAGAGATAAACTACAGGACATCCTGAGGGACAAATGGACAAACATCTCACTGACAGTGACTGAAGTGGATGTTTTACTGTCAGAACCAGAACCCAAGATCAGAGCTGATTTCTTAAAATATTCATGTGAAATCACTCTGGATCCAAACACAGCAAACAAACAGCTGTTATTATCTGAGTTGAACCGAAAAGTAGATTGCACAGGACAACCACAGTCTTATTCTAGTCACACAGACAGATTCACTGATAAGTATCAGGTCCTGAGTAGAGAGAGTCTGACTGGACGTTGTTACTGGGAGGTGGAGTGGAGAGGAAGGATAGGAGTTATTGTAGCAGTCGCATACAAGAATATCAGCAGAGCAGGAAGTGAATCTGTATTTGGACGAAATGACAAATCTTGGTCTTTAGATTGTTCCACTAACACGTTTGAATTTCGGTTCAACAACATTAAAACTCCCGTCTCAGGTCCTGTTTCCTCCAGAGTCGGAGTGTACCTGGATCACAGAGCAGGTATTCTGTCCTTCTACAGCGTCTCTGAAACCATGACTCTCCTCCACAGAGTCCAGACCACATTCACTCAGCCTCTCTATGCTGGACTTTATGTTGGTGCAGCCACAGCTGAGTTGTGTAAACTGAAATAGACAGAAGTCATTTCAGACTTCATGTGTCAGATGTTTTAATTCTTCATGTTTTTGTCTCCATGTTTCTGAGCTGCTCAGAGATCAGCTGACATGCTAATAGGGATATTCAACGTTTTTTTAATATTATGTATGTTTCATTTATATGTTCAGTTTCTTTAAATGTGACTTTTTCCTGTGTGTTTTTCTCCATGGAGGCTCTCACTACTCATCACCATGTTTTTAACCTTCACTGACATTTCTTCAGATGAAAATGTGAACTTCTCTTTGATCTAAATGTTAGTTTCATGTTTGTATTGATGTATTTGTGTCTGTTGTTTCTTAAACAGAGAAAACAGCAGAACTTCCTTCATCACAGATATTTTGTTCTCACCACTTTGTAAATTCATAAAGAAATGTTCAATCAAACTGTAATGATCATGATAATAATCATTAATGATGTTCTTGTACATAGCTGACATTCTGGGTTACACTAACTGACTGTGTGGATGAAGTCAATCTGAACATGAAATCATTCATCACACTTTACTGATTGGATGTGTCAACAATCTGAAGCTTCAATAATCAGTAAAGATGATTTTTATCCACAGTGATCAAAGTGTTTTTTCTCATTCAAAGCTTGTGTACGTTTACTGTAATACTGCATACTACATCACTCATAATACTGCAGTACTTTTACTGTAATACTGCATACTACATCACTCATAATACTGCAGTACTTTTACTGTAATACTGCATACTACATCACTCATAATACTGCAGTACTTTTACTGTAATACTGCATACTACATCACTCATAATACTGCAGTACTTTTACTGTAATATTTTAACTACATCACTCATAATACTGCAGTACTTTTACTGTAATACTTTAAATACATTACTCTTAATACTGCAGTACTTTTACTGCAATACTGCGTACTACATCACTCATAATATTGTGGTACTTTTACTTGTAATGGAGTATTTGTACATTGCAGTAAAGTTAAATGCTGAGCAGCTTTTAACTGAGACTTTACTGTAAATGAGGAAACACAGTTTGAATCCACAGTGCGGCTCCTCGTCCTGATAACTGTCTCTGTTGTTTAAACACAACAAGCTCCACTCTTCCTTGTTCTCTCCCTTCAGGTTGTAGATGGGCGTAACCAACATGTGGCGCAGCACAGAGCTTCCAGGCTGCATTTATGACTGAATCACATGATCAGATCAGTTCAAACCTGTTTCATTTATCAGGAAGTGAAGCTCAGGCAGTCGTTGCCTCTGAGAGCTGAAATGGCGCAGAAAGATCAACTGGACCGAGAAACAATCAGCTGTTCGATCTGTCTGGATCTACTGAAGGATCCGGTGACTATTCCTTGTGGACACAGCTACTGTATGAGTTGTATTAAAGGATTCTGGGATGGAGAGGATCAAAGGAAGATCTACAGCTGCCCTCAGTGCAGAGAGGCCTTCACACCGAGGCCTGTCCTGAAGAAAAGCACCATGTTAGCAGCTTTAGTGGAGCAGCTGAAGAAGACTGGACTCCAAGCTGCTCCTGCTGATCACTGCTATGCTGGACCTGAAGATGTGTCCTGTGATGTCTGCACTGGGATAAAGAGGAAAGCCTTCAAGTCCTGTCTGCAGTGTCTGGCCTCTTACTGTGAGAATCACCTCCAGTCTCACTATGAATCACCTACATTTAAAAAACACAAGCTGGTGGAGCCCTCCAAGAAGCTCCAGGAGAACATCTGCTCTCGTCATGATGAGGTGATGAAGATATTCTGCCGTACAGATAAGAAGTGTATCTGTTATCTGTGCACTATGGAGGATCATAAAGGCCACGACACAGTCCCAGCTGCAGCAGAAAGGACTGAGAGGCAGAGAGAGCTCGAGGTGAGTCGACTAAACATCCAGCAGAGAATCCAGCACAGAGAGAAAGATGTGAAGCTGCTTCAACAGGAAGTGGAGGCTGTCAGTCGCTCTGCTGATAAAGCAGTGGAGGACAGTGAGAAGATCTTCACTCAGCTGATCCGTCTCCTGCAGAAAAGAAGCTCTGATGTGAAGCAGCAGATCAGATCCCAGCAGGAAACTGAAGTGAGTCGAGTCAAAGAGCTTCAGGAGAAGCTGCAGCAGGAGATCACTGAGCTGAAGAGGAAAGACGCTGAACTGAAGCAGCTCTCACACACAGAGGATCACAACCAGTTTCTACACAACTACCCCTCAGTGTCACAACTCAGTGAACCTACAGACTCATCCAGCATCAATATCCGTCCTCTGAGATACTTTGAGGATGTGACAGCAGCTGTGTCAGAGCTCAGAGATAAACTACAGGACATCCTGAGGGACAAATGGACAAACATCTCACTGACAGTGACTGAAGTGGACGTTTTACTGTCACAACCAGAACCAGAACCAGAACCCAAGACCAGAGCTGAGTTCTTAAAATATTCACGTGAAATCACTCTGGATCCAAACACAGCAAACACATGGCTGTTATTATCTGAGGGGAACAGAAAAGTAGAGTGTACAGGACAAAAACAGTCTTATTCTAGTCACACAGACAGATTCACTAAGTATCTTCAGGTCCTGAGTAGAGAGAGTCTGACTGGACGTTGTTACTGGGAGGTGGAGAGGAGAGGATGGGGATTTTTTGTAGCAGTCGCATACAAGAATATCAGCAGAGCAGGAGATGAATCTGTATTTGGAGGTAATGACAAATCTTGGTCTTTAGATTGTTCCACTAACCGTTATGAATTTCGTTTCAACAACATTGAAACTCCCGTCTCAGGTCCTGTTTCCTCCAGAGTCGGAGTGTACCTGGATCACAGAGCAGGTATTCTGTCCTTCTACAGCGTCTCTAAAACCATGACTCTCCTCCACAGAGTCCAGACCACATTCACTCAGCCTCTCTATGCTGGACTTTGGGTTTGTTTTGGAACCACAGCTGAATTGTGTAAACTGAAATAGACAGAAGTCATTTCAGACTTCATGTGTCAGATGTTGTAATTCTTCATGTTTTTATCTCCATGTTTCTGAGCTGCTCAGAGATCAGCTAATAGGGATATTCAATCACTGTTTTAAACTTCATGTATGTGTTGTTGATATATTCAGTTTTTCTTTAAATGTGACTTTTTCATGTGTGTTTTTATCCATGGAGGCTCTCACTGCTCATCACCATGTTTTTAACCTTCACTGACATTTCTTCAGATGAAAATGTGAACTTCTCTTTGTTCTAAATGTTAGTTTCATGTTTGTATTGATGTATTTGTGTCTATTGTTTCTTCAACTGAGAAAACAGCAGAACTTCCTTCATCATAGATATTTTGTTCTCATCACTTTGTAAATTCATAAAGAAATGTTCAATCAAACTGTAATGATCATGATCATAATCATTAATGATGTTCTTGTACATAGCTGACATTCTGGGTTAAACTAACTGACTGTGTGGATGAAGTCAATCTGAACATGAAATCATTGATCACACTTTACTGATTTGATGTGTCAACAATCTGAAGCTTCAATAATCAATAAAGATGATTTTTATCAACAGTGATCAAAGTGTTTTCTTCTCGTTCAAAATTTGTGTACTTTTACTGTAATACTGCATACTACATCACTCATAATACTGCAGTACTTTTACTGTAATTCTGCATACTACATCACTCATAATACTGCAGTACTGTTACTGTAATACTTTAACTACATCACTCATAATACTACAGTACTTTTACTGTAATACTGCGTACTACATCACTCATAATACTGCAGTACTTTTACTGAAATGCTGCGTACTACATCACTCATAATACTGCAGTACTTTTACTGTAATACTGAATACTACATCACTCATAATACTGCAGTACTTTTACTGTAATACTGCATACTAGCCCGCTCATAATACTGCAGTACTTTCACTGTAATACTGCATACTACATCACTCATAATACTGCAGTACTTTTACGGTAATACTGCAAACTATATGATACATAATACTGCAGTACTTTTACTGTAATACTGCATACTACATCACTCATAATACTGCAGTACTTTTACTGAATTAGTGCATACTACATCACTCATAATACTCCAGTACTTTTACTTGTAATAGAGTATTTCTACATTGCAGTAAACTTAAATGTTGAGCAGCTTTTAACTGAGGCTTTACTGTAAATGAGGAAACACAGTTTGAATCCACAATGCGGCTCCTCGTCCTGATAACCATCTCTGTTCTTTAAACACAACAAGCTCCACTCTTCCTTGTTCTCTGCCTTCAGGTTGTAGATGGGTGTAACCAACATGTGACGCAGCACAGAGCTGCCAGGCTGCATTTATGACTGAATCACATGATCAGATCAAAGTTCAAACCTGTTTCATTTATCAGGAAGTGAAGCTCAGACAGTCGTTGCCTCTGAGAGCTGAAATGGCGCAGAAAGATCAACTGGACCTAGAAACAATCAGCTGTTCGATCTGTCTGGATCTACTGAAGGATCCGGTGACTATTCCTTGTGGACACAGCTACTGTATGAGCTGTATTAAAGGATTCTGGGATGGAGAGGATCAGAGGAAGATCTACAGCTGCCCTCAGTGCAGAGAGGCCTTCACACCGAGGCCTGTCCTGAAGAAAAGTACCATGTTTGCAGCTTTAGTGGAGCAGCTGAAGAAGACTGGACTCCAAGCTGCTCCTGCTGATCACTGCTATGCTGGACCTGAAGATGTGGCCTGTGATGTCTGCACTGGGAGGAAGCTGAAAGCCATCAAGTCCTGTCTGCAGTGTCTGGCCTCTTACTGTAAGAATCACCTCCAGTCTCACTATGAATCACCTACACTTAAAAAACACAAGCTGGTGGAGCCCTCCAAGAAGCTCCAGGAGAACATCTGCTCTCGTCATGATGAGGTGATGAAGATATTCTGCCGTACAGATAAGAAGTGTATCTGTTATCTGTGCACTATGGATGATCATAAAGGTCACGACACAGTCCCAGCTGCAGCAGAAAGGACTGAGAGGCAGAAAGAGCTCGAGGTGAGTCGACTAAACATCCAGCAGAGAATCCAGCACAGAGAGAAAGATGTGAAGCTGCTTCAACAGGAAGTGAAGGGTGTCAGTCGCTCTGCTGATAAAGCAGTGGAGGACAGTGAGAAGATCTTCACTCAGCTGATCCGTCTCCTGCAGAAAAGAAGCTCTGATGTGAAGCAGCAGATCAGATCCCAGCAGGAAACTGAAATGAGACGAATCAAAGAGCTTCAGGAGAAGCTGCAGCAGGAGATCACTGAGCTGAAGAGGAAAGACGCTGAACTGAAGCAGCTCTCACACACAGAGGATCACAACCAGTTTCTACACAACTACCCCTCAGTGTCACAACTCAGTGAACCTACAGACTCATCCAGCATCAATATCCGTCCTCTCAGATACTTTGAGGATGTGACAGCAGCTGTGTCAGACCTCAGAGATAAATTACAGGACATCCTGAGGGACAAATGGACAAACATCTCACTGACAGTGACTGAAGTGGATGTTTTACTGCCACAACCAGAACCAGAGACCAGAGCTGGATTCTTAAAATATTCACTTGAAATCACTCTGGATCCAAACACAGCAAACACAGAGCTGTTATTGTCTGAGGGGAACAGAAAAGTAGAATGGACATATCAACAACAGTCTTATTCTAGACACAGAGACAGATTCACTAATCATCTTCAGGTCCTGAGTAGAGAGAGTCTGACTGGACGTTGTTACTGGGAGGTGGAGAGGAGAGGATGGGGATTTTTTGTAGCAGTCGCATACAAGAATATCAGCAGAGCAGGAGAGGAATCTGAATTTGGACGCAATGACAAATCTTGGTCTTTATATTGTTCCAGTAACAGTTATGACTTTTGGTTCGACAACAGTAAAACTCCCGTCTCAGGTCCTGGTTCCTCCAGAGTCGGAGTGTACCTGGATCACAGAGCAGGTATTCTGTCCTTCTACAGCGTCTCTAAAACCATGACTCTCCTCCACAGAGTCCAGACCACATTCACTCAGCCTCTCTATGCTGGACTTTATGTTTGTTTTGGAGCCACAGCTGAGTTGTGTAAAGTGAAATAGTCAGAAGTAGGGGTGTGACGAGATCTCGTGCCACTTCTCGTCGAAGTGAATATTGTCTCGTGAAGCTATAATTAAGGGGCGCACCAAAAAAAAAGAAAAAGAAAAGACGATCGGGTTTCTATCGCTCATTTGCACGTCATGTCTATTTTTTATAATGTCACGTGTGGATCATTAACCTTGTTGCAGCTTCTACCTGTTGAGAAGATCTCAGTCAGAAGTATGAGATGAATAGCAGCAGGTTAACCTCAGGTCTCTACACTGAGAGCCTGAGGTAGGAGCAGCGGAGGAATCTAGCGCAGCTATGGAAGCCTAATGATGCCAAAAGTAAAATGAGTCACACTACCAAATCATAACACAATTTATATGTTGTTCTACTTGTGTGTTGATGTGATACAGGATTTGTGCAATTTACTTTTATTTCTGTGTTTTGTTTATTAGCAATATGTTATAATTTGTGATCATTGGATTCTTTATTTAATTTATATTTATATATTAGAATCGTTTCTACTCTTTATAATTTACTTTTTAGTATTTGTGATTGTATCTAACTTTTGTATTTATTTAGACAAACATCTCACTGGCAGTGACTGAAGTGGATGTTTTACTGCCACAACCAGAACCAGAACCCAAGACCAGAGCTGAGTTCTTAAAATATTCACGTGAAATCACTTTGGATCCAAACACAGCATACACATGGCTGTTATTGTCTGAGGGGAACAGAAAAGTAACATATACGTTACATCCACAGTCTTATTCTAGTCACACAGACAGATTCACTGAGTATCGTCAGGTCCTGAGTAGAGAGAGTCTGACTGGACGTTGTTACTGGGAGGTGGAGTGGGGAGGAGGAGTAGTTTTTGTAGCAGTCGCATACAAAAATATCAGCAGAGCAGGAGATGAATCTATATTTGGACGTAATGACAAATCTTGGTCTTTATATTGTTTCAATGACAGTTATGGATTTCGGTTCAACAACATTAAAACTCCCGTCTCAGGTCCTCGTTCCTCCAGAGTCGGAGTGTTCCTGGATCACAGAGCAGGTATTCTGTCCTTCTACAGCGTCTCTGAAACCATGACTCTCCTCCACAGAGTCCAGACCACATTCACTCAGCCTCTCTATGCTGGACTTTATGTTGGAGACACAGCTGAGTTGTGTAAACTGAAATAGACAGAAGTCATTTCAGACTTCATGTGTCAGATGTTGTAATTCTTCATGTTTTTGTCTCCATGTTTCTGAGCTGCTCAGAGATCAGCTAATAGGGATAATCAATCACTCTTTTAACTGTATGTATGTTTCATTTATATTTTCAGTTTCCTTAAATGTGACTTTTTCCTGCGTGTTTTTATCCATGGAGGCTCTCACTGCTCATCACCATGTTTTTAACCTTCACTGACATTTCTTCAGATGAAAATGTGAACTTCTCTTTGTTCTAAATGTTAGTTTCATGTTTGTATTGATGTATTTGTGTCTGTTGTTTCTTCAACAGAGAAAACAGCAGAACTTCCTTCATCACAGATATTTTGTTCTCATCACTTTGTAAATTCATAAAGAAATGTTCAATCAAACTGTAATGATCATGGTAATAATCATTAATGATGTTCTTGTACATAGCTGACATTCTGGGTTAAACTAATTGACCGTGTGGATGAAGTCAATCTGAACATGAAATCATTGATCACACTTTACTGATTGGATGTGTCAACAATCTGAAGCTTCAATAATCAATAAAGAGGATTTTTATCCACAGTGATCAAAGTGTTTTCTTCTCATTCAAAGCTTGTGTACTTTTACTGTAATACTTTAACTACATCACTCATAATACTGCAGTACTTTTACTGTAATACTGCATACTACATCACTATAATACTGAAGTACCTTTACTGTAATACTGCATACTACATCACTCATAATACTGCAGTACTTTTACTGTAATACTGCACACTACATCACTCATAATACTGCAGTACTTTTACTGTAATACTGCATACTACACCACTATAATACTGCAGTACTTTTACTGTAATACTGCATACTACATCACTATAATACTGCAGTACTTTTACTGTAATACTGCATACTACATCACTCATAATACTGAAGTACCTTTACTGTAATACTGTATAAATCACTCATAATACTGCAGTACTTTTACTGTAATACTGCATACTACATCACTCATAATACTGCAGTACTTTTACTGTAATACTGCATACTACATCACTCATAATACTGCAGTACTTTTACTGTAATACTTTAACTATATCACTATAATACTGCAGTACTTTTACTGTAATACTGCATACTACATCACTCATAATACTGCAGTACTTTTACTGTAATACTTTAACTATATCACTCATAATACTGCAGTACTTTTACTGTAATACTGCATACTACATCACTCATAATACTGCAGTACTTTTACTGTAATACTGCATACTACATCACTCATAATACTGCAGTACTTGTACTGTAATACTGCATACTACATCACTCATAATACTGCAGTACTTTTACCGTAATACTGCATACTACATCACTCATAATATTGCAGTACTTGTACTGTAATATTGCATACTACATCACTCATAATAGTGTGGTACTTTTACTTGTAATGGAGTATTTGTACATTGCAGTAAAATTAAATGTTGAGCAGCTTTTAACTGAGACTTTACTGTAAATGAGGAAACACAGTTTGAATCCAGAGAGCGGCTCCTCGTCCTGATAACCGTCTCTGTTCTTTAAACACAACAAGCTCCACTCTTCCTTGTTCTCTGCCTTCAGTTTGAAGATGGGCGTAACCAACATGTGACGCAGCACAGACCTATCAGGCTGCATTCACTGCAGGATCACATGATCAGTTAAAACTTGTTTCACTTATGAGGAAGTGAAACTCAGACAGTCGTTGCCTCTGAGAGCTGAAATGGAGCAGAAAAATCAGCTGGACCAAGAAACAATCAGCTGTTCGATCTGTCTGGACCTACTGAAGGATCCGGTGACTATTCCTTGTGGACACAGCTACTGTATGAGGTGTATTAAAGGATTCTGGGATGGAGAGGATGAAAGGAAGATCTTCAGCTGCCCTCAGTGCAGAGAGGCCTTCACACCGAGGCCTGTCCTGAAGAAAAGCACCATGTTTGCAGCTTTAGTGGAGCAGCTGAAGAAGACTGGACTCCAAGCTGCTCCTGCTGATCACTGCTATGCTGGACCTGAAGATGTGGCCTGTGATTTCTGCACTGGGAGGAGGCTGAAAGCCATCAAGTCCTGTCTGCAGTGTCTGATGTCTTATTGTGAGAATCACCTCCAGCCTCACTTTGAATCAACCAAATTAAAGAAACACAAGTTGGTCGAGCCCTCGGAGAAGCTCCAGGAGAACATCTGCTCTCGTCATGATGAGGTGATGAAGATATTCTGCCGTACAGATAAGAAGAGTATCTGTTATCTGTGCACTATGGATGAACATAAAGGCCACGACACAGTCCCAGCTGCAGCAGAAAGGACTGAGAGGCAGAGAGAGCTCGAGGTGAGTCGACTAAACATCCAGCAGAGAATCCAGGACGGAGAGAAAGATGTGAAGCTGCTTCAACAGGAAGTGAAGGCTGTCAGTCGCTCTGCTGATAAAGCAGTGGAGGACAGTGAGAAGATCTTCACTCAGCTGATCCATCTTCTCCAGAAAAGAAGCTCTGATGTGAAGCAGCAGATCAGATCCCAGCAGGAAACTGAAATGAGACGAGTCAAAGAGCTTCAGGAGAAGCTGCAGCAGGAGATCACTGAGCTGAAGAGGAAAGACGCTGAACTGAAGAAGCTCTCACACACAGAAGATCACAACCAGTTTCTACACAACTACCCCTCAGTGTCACAACTCAGTGAACCTACAGACTCATCCAGCATCAATATCCGTCCTCTGAGATACTTTGAGGATGTGACAGCAGTTGTGTCAGAGCTCAGAGATAAACTACAGGACATCCTGAGGGACAAATGGACAAACATCTCACTGACAGTGGCTGAAGTGGATGTTTTACTGTCAGAACCAGAACCAGAGCCCAAGACCAGAGTTGAGTTCTTAAAATATTCACGTGAAATCACTCTGGATCCAAACACAGCAAACACAGAGCTGTTATTATCTGAGGGGAACAGAAAAGTAAAGGACACATTTCAAAAACAGTCTTATTCTAGTCACACAGACAGATTTACTGATCAGTGGCAGGTCCTGAGTAGAGAGAGTCTGACTGGACGTTGTTACTGGGAGGTGGAGTGGAGAGGAAGGATAGGAGTTTTTGTAGCAGTCGCATACAAGAATATCAGCAGAGCAGGAAGTGAATCTGTATTTGGACGTAATGACAAATCTTGGTCTTTAGATTGTTTCAATGACAGGTATGGGTTTCGGTTCAACGGCATTAAAACTACCGTCTCAGGTCCTGATTCCTCCAGAGTCGGAGTGTACCTGGATCACAGAGCAGGTATTCTGTCCTTCTACAGCGTCTCTGAAACCATGACTCTCCTCCACAGAGTCCAGACCAGATTCACTCAGCCTCTCCATGCTGGACTTTATGTTGGTGGTGGAGTCACAGCTGAGTTGTGTAAACTGAAATAGACAAAAGTCATTTCAGACTTCATGTGTCAGATGTTGTAATTCTTCATGTTTTTGTCTCCATGTTTCTGAGCTGCTCAGAGATCAGCTAACATGCTAATAGGGATATTCAATCACTTTGTTTTAAATGTATGTATGTTTCATTTATATTTTCAGTTTCTTTAAATGTGACTTTTTCCTGTGTGTTTTTATCCATGGAGGCTCTCACTGCTCATCACCATGTTTTTAACCTTCACTGACATTTCTTCAGATGTAAATGTGAACTTCTTTGTTCTAAATGTTAGTTTCATGTTTGTATTGATGTATTTGTGTCTGTTGTTTCTGAAACAGAGAAAACAGCAGAACTTCCTTCATCACAGATATTTTGTTCTCATCACTTTGTAAATTCATAAAGAAATGTTCAATCAAACTGTAATGATCATGATAATACTCATTAATGATGTTCTTGTACATAGCTGACATTCTGGGTTAAACTAACTGACTGTGTGGATGAAGTCAATCTGAACATGAAATCATTGATCACACTTTACTGATTGGATGTGTCAACAATCTGAAGCTTCAATAATCAATAAAGATGATTTTTATCCACAGTGATCAAAGTGTTTTCCTCTCATTCAAAGCTTGTGTACGTTTACTGTAATATTTTAACTACATCACTCATAATACTGCAGTACTTTTACTGTAATACTGCATACTACGTCACTCATAATACTGCAGTACTTTTACTGTAATACTGCATACTACACTACTCAATACTGCAGTACTTTTACTTACGTGGGATTTCAGTTGTAATTGTGTACTTTTACTTAAAGGATGAGTATGAGTACTTCTTCCACCACTGCTAATACAATTTAGAGTGATACTATCAAACATTATAGATATTTTAGCAGTCAGATTAGTTGTAATTTTACATCTCAGTTTTAAACATCTGCTTAAAGTCAGTTTATTAATTAACGCTTCTGAAATCTAAAGTATATTATAGATATTAGAAAGATAGATATTAGAAAGATAAACTGCTGAGGTATTTTGTTTTCCTAGTCTACAAAAATATTAATGTCACTAATTAATCACCTAACTAAACAAATGCAGATACTTCCATACAAAGCCAGACACACACACACACACACACACACTAGTTCATCTTTACAAACAAACATAAAGCAAGTGTTTCCATGAACTGATGACTTTATTTTCATGTTAAGTGCAAAGGAGCCACTGTGCATGTGGAGTGCAACAACCACCATTTAGTCCAAAACAGTTCAGTGATGGAAGAACATCTGTACATGTGCAGCAAGCAACGCCTGCTGCAGCCTTCACTGCTGGACCGAAACAGAGGTGACTTAATCATATAAAAAGACTTATCATCATCATCATCATCATCATCATCATCATCATCAATCAGCTAGATGTTTGATGTAGATGAGTTTGCTCCCGGGGGAAGGATGACGTGGCATCCAGTTACAGGTAAAAGGGAAGAGGGGAATCATGGGAAGGGGACACTGCATCGTGGTAGAAGAGTGATGAGGTTGAGGAGACTTTTTTTACTCCTTGGTGAACATGTGCTGGACCAGGTCGCACACACGGTTGCTGTAGCCGAACTCATTGTCGTACCTGCAGACAAACCGGGAACGGAGTGAATTAGATGGATGAGTAGGTGTATTATATAACATATGTTATTTAATTTTTAAAAAGCACTGGGTTTTATTAAAGCAGCAGCAGCAGCAGCTACATTGTGATCATATTAATTTATGTCTGAGGGAAAATGCAGCAGCTTCCTTTAATAGATTTTGTGCTGACTGTGTGTAGGAGTTCACTACATTTCATTATTCATTGCTGAATTTGCATAAGCACTGCAACAAGAATATCAGAATTAAAGTCCTAAAATACACAAGGTCACAAGGACTCTTCTCTATTTTACAGCTCGATAACTTAAAGTCCGTGTAAAGTAAGAATAAATATGTGTTCTGAGTTTGACATACCACAGAAAAGTGTGTTGTTAACCACCCTGCCAAATTTTAATGATTAAAAAAGTCGACAAAAATATGAAATTAGGCTTCAAAGTTGTGTAAAAATCAGCCTCTTTCTCTGCTCCCAAATGCTGTGGGCGCGGCCACCGAGTCAGCTGAAGCCCCGCCCCCTACCAAGTGTCACCTGTCAATCAAAGTCACCACCTCTACCAGAAACATGGACGCTAGGTCCTAACCCTAACTCAGTGGTTAGCTTGGTGGCTAACTCGGCTAAATGTAGACTGTAGTAGTAGTAGTGTGTGCTGAATGTATTTATACCTCTACAGCAGCAGGGGCGGGTTTATGCTAATCACTAAATCCTGAACACAGAAATCTTGAAACACAGTTTGTGAAGCCTAGCTCCACAATTCAAATCTAAATGGTTGAAATGCTTTTTACACCTTTTTTAGAAATACATTTATGACCTATTTAATGTGTTTAGAAGAAAATGCCTGAATTCACTTTACATGGTCTTTAAAGAATAAGTTAAAGTTCAGTTTCTCATGTGAAGACTAAAACATGTTTTTCTTGCTGTAATGATTCCTCCTGTTCATACGGACCATTAGAGCATCCATTCATAATGCACTTTACAATGGAAGTGATGGGAGGACTAAATCTGATTCTTGAATTTAATTAAACATTTCTCTGAAGATAATGAGGCATCAGCAGTCTGAGTTAGTCATATCAAATAGATATCGGACACATTTAAAGTCTTTTTAGCATCTAATTCCCTCTTAGTGTTTCCTGTTGAGCTGTGGTGGAAGTATAGTAACAAAAAGACTTCTCTAAATATGGATCTATGTTTAACCCTGCAGATATCTCGCTGTTAACTCACCAGGAGACCAGCTTGACGAAGTGGTCGTTGAGTGCGATGCCGGCGCCGGCGTCGAAGATGGAGGAGCGAGAGTCGCTGTTGAAGTCTGTGGACACAACCTGAGAGCAGACAGGAGAGGAGAACGTATGTAAGTGGTTGTTATACATGTAAAAAGGAACATTTTAAATTAAGATGGACACAAGTTTACTGAGAAACTGTATCAGCTTTTATAAGTTTGATCCATCAGTTGATCCAAAGAGAATAATGGATGCAGTGAAAGCACCAAACTTCCTCAACTTAAGGTCTTAATCAAGTATTTATTATATTGAGCTTTATTTCATTTATGATATAAAGCTTTGTTTGGCAGTGCATCCAAGCCAGATGAAAACTAGATGGATTCAGACGAACTATTTTAAAATGATTTTTACTTTATTATTTGGTTTAAGTCCCTCAAACATGTGTAAACCTAAATTTTTGCACTGTCACAGATTTATACAGCATCTCTTGATTGAACAGACTTGATGTTTTAATTAATATATTTAAAAAAAGAAGGTTTAATTATCTGCAGTTTTCATTTCAGCAGAAGTTAAAACTCGTCTTGGTAGATAACTAATTGGCTGGATGCAAACTTTTAAAACTTCTTCATCTTAAAGATTTAATCACGTATTTATAATATAAATCTTAATTTCATTTATGATGTAAAGCTTTATTTGGCAGTGCAGCCAAGCCAGATGAAATTAGAGAACTACTTCAATGATTTTTACTTGATTTTGATTAAGTCCATCAATAACATGCAAGAAACCTACAATTTTTGCACTGTCAAAGATTTATGCAGCATCTATTGATTTAACAGACTTGATGTTTTAATTAATATATTAAAATAAGAAGGTTTAATTATCTGCAGTTAACACCCACCTTGGTAGATAACTGATTGGCTGGATGCACAAAATTGGTTATTTGGGGATATTTATTAACCTTTTCTGCTTTTTAAATCCAGTATTTAAATGCTTGTAATGTGTTTTATGATGGTCTATTAATAATATTGTTCTATACTAGAAGTGTTGCTGGATATTCGTCTTTTTCCCCCCCTCTCATCTCTGTATGTTGTACCAGAAACCTTAACGCTGCTTCATCAGGTATGACAAGGACACTTTGATCTGCTGCTTCATTTATTTAGAGAAATGCTGCCATCTAGTGGCTCATGTGCAACACTACACAACCCCACTTCATCTGTCTATACATCACATATAATAAAAAATAAGTGTTTTTTGTACCTGGTCCTCTGTGTATCCCAGGATTCCCTTCATGGGTCCCTCAGCGGCGGCCTTGATGACCTTCTTGATGTCGTCGTACTTGGCCTGAAAGAGAAGACGATGAAATGCAATTTTTAAAAAAAAAAAAAAAATGGGAGGAAAAAAAAAAAAAGGGAACAATTGATGGGTTTTTTTTTAAAAAAAAAAAAGGGCTTTTTAACCCTCCTGTTGTCCTCAAGGGAAGGAAGGAAGGAAGGGAGGACAGAGGAAAGGAGGAAGACAGGAGGGAGGAAGGAAGGAAGGAGAGAAGGAAGGAAAGGGAAGGAAGGGAGGAAGGACAGAGGAAAGGAGGAAGGGGGAAGGTAGAAGGGAGGAAAGAAGGAAGAAAGGAGGGAGGGAAGGAGGAAAGACGGAAGGAAGGAAGGGTCAAAACAGACGGGGTCAATAGGACCCGGGAGGACGACCGGAAGATTAATAGTAACTTCTTTAAATGTGTTAATTCTACATTATGAAGGTAGAAAAAGTGAATCATCAGCTGTGTATCGGCTCTAAAGAGGAGCAGCGTCCTGGTTAAAGTGGGTTAGGGTTAGGGTTGTATGGGCTCTAAAGAGAAGCAGCTTCAGAGAGACTTACGGGCTTCTCCAGGCGGACGGTCAGGTCAACCACGGACACGTTGGGGGTGGGAACACGGAAAGCCATACCGGTCAGTTTACTGTGAGAGGAAAAGAGAAAAGCTTGTTAGACTTTATAATAACTCATGATTTTATTCCTCTTACAGCCCCGAGACCAGAGGAGGAAACTAAGTACAACAATACTTCAACTCTGTTATATATTAAAAAAAGGGGAATACTGTACTTTAACTTTAATTTGAAAGCGCAAGTGTCTTTAAAAAAAGGTTGATATTTCACACAAAACTAGAAAAGCTTGTAAAATACAACATAATTAAAGTTTAAACCTGTCTTCTGTCATTTCCTTGAGAAAAATGATATGGAAGGAAACGGCTCGAATGAATGAATGAGTTGATCTGAGGATTTATTTATTTTTTAATATTATTATTATTATTATTATTATTATTATTATTATTATTATTTTTTTTTTTTTTGAGTTTGTTTTTTTACTTTGCTATCTTTTTTGTTGTTTATTTTAATTTTATTATTATTATTATTATTATTATTATTATTATTATTATTATTATTATTATTATTATTATTATTTTATTTATGTGTTTTTTACTTTTACCATTTTTTTGTTGTTGTTTATTTAATTTAATTTTTTTTTTTAATTTTCACAGTTGTATTTATTTTTAACGACTGTATTTCTGTTTGATATCATCATTATTACTGCTATTATAATTACTTATGTGCCTTCTTGTTCTGTATTGTTCTCTGTAAAACTAACAAAATGTAATAAAAAGATGTTTAAAGAAAAAAAACACAAGAGTTTAAACCTGTAAAATACAATATAATTAAAGTTTAAACCAACTTTTTTTTGACTTGTGACTCGTCATGTTTCAGATTGCCCCTCTTAACTTCTCACATGGTTTCATATTTTAATAACTGTTTAAATGACCCAAAATATAGATGACAGAAAAGTCCAGAAAAAGAGAAATTTGCCCCCCCCCTTCTTTTCTTTCCTCAAGACCTCTGAGATTTATTTTGTGACTCTTTGAAGAAATAGCTCAACCTCAAAATTATTCAATTTAGAAGTCAGAGAGTCCAATTTTATGCCAAATTACTACTTTAATAAATTCTGCTGGACTTTATTTTTTAACTGTAATAACTTTTAATTTGGTAAAAAGGATTTCAGTACTTCTTCTGTTTCTCCCTGAGACTGATTTCTGTTGGGAGGAAGAGGTCAAAGGTCAGGCTTCGCTCGCTGTAGTTGCAAATTAAGTTTCCCCCGAGCGTGTAAAGTTTTTCCATTAACCATTAAAATGTGCTCAAGTCTTTTTTTTCCCAGTCTTCCTGGGAGAAAGAAAGAAAGACAGAAAGACAGAAGTAAGGAAAGAAAGAAAGAAAGACAGAAGTAAGGAAAGAAGGAAAGAAAGACAGAAGTAAGGAAAGAAAGACAGAAAGACAGAAGTAAGGAAAGAAAGAAAGACAGAAGTAAGGAAAGAAAGACAGAAGGAAAGAAAGAAAGAAAGAAAGAAAGAAGGAAAGAAAGAAAGTAGTAAGGAAGGAAAGAAAGAAGTAAGGAAAGAAAGAAGTAAAGAAAGAAGTAAGGAAAGAAGTAAGGAAAGAAAGAAAGACAGAAGTAAGGAAAGAAAGAAAGAAAGACAGAAAGAAGTAAGGAAAGAAGTAAGGAAAGAAGTAAGGAAAGAAAGAAAGAAAGAAAGAAAGAAAGAAAGAAAGAAAGAAAGAAAGAAAGAAAGAAAGAGAGAAGAGTGAAGCGTACCCGTTGAGCTCGGGGACGACCTTGCCGACAGCCTTGGCGGCTCCGGTGGAGGCGGGGATGATGTTCTGGGAGGCGCCGCGTCCGTCCCTCCACAGCTTACCAGAGGGACCATCAACGGTCTTCTGTGTGGCGGTGATGGCGTGGACGGTGCTCTGAAAGAAGAGAAGGGGGGAGAAGAGAGGGGGGGGGGTTAGAGGAGAGCTGCAGGATTTGTGTCTTGGTGCTGTCAATCAAATCTACCTTAAAATTAACTAGTGTAGCTCTTTAGCTGCTAAATGCTCAGATATGTTCACCAGCTAATGGTTCCTTCCTCTCTCCCTCCTTCCCTTCCTACCTCCCTCTCTCTTTCCTTCCCTTTCCTTTCCTTTCCTTTCCTTTCCCCCTCCCTCTCTTTCCTTCCCCCCTCCCTCCCTCTCTCCATCCATCCCTCTCCTTCCTCCCTCCTTCCCTTCCTTCCTCCACCCCCTTCCTTCCTCCCTCCACTCCCTCCTTCCCTTCCTCCCTCCACTCCCTCCTTCCCTTCCTCCCTCCCTCCCTCCCTCCCTCCCTCCCTATACTCCCTCCTTCCTATACTCCCTCCTTTTCCTCCATCCTATACTCCCTCCTTTTCTTCCATCCTATACTCCCTCCTTTTCTTCCATCCTATACTCCCTCCTTTTCTTCCATCCTATACTCCCTCCTTTTCTTCCATCCTATACTCCCTCCTTTTCTTCCTACCTACCTATACTCCCTCCTTTTCTTCCTACCTATACTCCCTCTTTCTTTCCTCCCTCCCTCCTTCTTTCCTCCCTCCCTCCCTCCCTCCCTCCCTCCTTCCTTTCTTTCTTTCCTCCCCTCCCTCCCTCCCTCCTTCTTCTTTCCTCCCTCCCTCCTTCTTCTTTCCTCCCTCCCTCCCTCCCTCCTTCTTCTTTCCTCCCTCCCTCCTTCTTCTTTCCTCCCTCCCTCCTTCTTTCCTCATCCTATACTCCCTCCTTTCCTTCTTTCCTCCCCCCTTCCCTCCCCCCTGATAGCCAGTAAGCAATTTGTAGCTTTGACTTCAAGCTCTAGACTATAAACTATTTAATTAATATTAAATTAATAAAAATACTGAATCCTAAATTAAACTAGATTGGAGCAGCTGTGTTAAATAAAATCAGTGTGTTTACCATGAGACCCTCAACGATGCCGAAGTTGTCGTTGACGACCTTGGCGATGGGAGCCAGGCAGTTGGTTGTGCAAGAAGCGTTGCTATGGAGACAGACAAACAATATGAAGTTAAAACAATAGTGCACAGATGCTTATACGGAATATATTATAAGTTATGATCTTGGTTTGACAGCATTAAAAAACATAAGTAGAAGAAGAAATGAGGAGACATCGGACATGTTTCACTTCTAATTATGAATCTAAGCATTTTAAAAACAAACATGTCTCCTCCTCCTCCTCCTCCTCCTCCTCCTCCTCCTCCTCCTCCTCCTCCTCCTCCTCCTCCTCCTCCTCCTCCTCCTCCTCCTCCTCCTCCTCCTCCTCCTCCTCCTCCTCCTCCTCCTCCTCCTCCTCCTCCTCCTGCAGACCCAGATCCAGTCTGAGCAGAGACTCACCTGACAACCTTCATGGAGTTGTCGTACTTCTCGTGGTTGACGCCCATAACGAACATGGGAGCGTCGGCGCTGGGGGCAGAGATCACCACCCTCTTAGCACCGCCCTGCAGGTGAGCCTGTCGGAGGGGAAGAAAGGTTTTAAAAAAAAGATCAGAGGTGTCACATCAAGGGTGATATTAAACAGCATTTCTGCCTTTTAAATACCAGATTTAATCATATCATTAATATTTAACCCTTACATACTGTTCAGGCTCAAATTTGACTCATTTTTTTGCCACATTTGAGAGCTGTGAAAACATTGTTAAATATTTCCTTTAGCTGGATTTTGACCCACAGTTTGAAAACAATGTAAATTAAATGCATCATTTTTACATTTTTCTGCAGCTGATACACATTTTTTTGTTTATGCAAATGCACAAGTTTGACCTGTGTTTATTAAACAAATTTAAAATATCAGCATTAAAACATGTTGTATTCTTCATATTCTATAAAATGTTCTCCTGGATCATTAAATAGTGATCTTTTAATAAATAATAATAAAATATATAATGATAATAAAATAAAAATGTATAATAAAATAAAAATGTATAATAGAAATATATTATAATAAAAATTTATAATAAATAAAACTTGATAATAAAATAAAAAATGATAAAAATAATGATAAAAATAATGATAATAAAAATGTATAATAATAATAATAATAATAATAATAATAATAATAATAAATAAAAAATAATTTCCCCCCCATAACATTAATCTAACATTTATTAATGACAGATGGGGAATATATGAATGTGAATTAGAGTAAAGACTAATTATGAGTCAGGACATGAACAGTATGTAAAGGGTTAATACAAAGTGCTTCTTAAATTCTAACATGAAATAAATTAACAGCCTAAATTTTGTGTTTTGCTGCCAAACTTACGGAGGCCTTCTCGATGGTGGTGAACACACCGGTGGACTCCACAACGTAGTCGACTCCAGCATCGCCCCATTTGATGCTGGTTGGGTCTCTCCTGCAACGACATCACAGAATCACACGTTAGTTCAGACGACTGCTGGACTCACGCTGCTAGAAATGTGAATATAAAATAGTATAAAAGGAGGAAGAGGAAGAAGAGGAAGACGTACTCGTGGAAGACGGTGATGTGCATGTTGCCGATGACCAGCTTGCCCGCCCTCGGCCTTCACCTCTCCGTGCTTGAACACACCGTGAGTGGAGTCATACTTGAACATGTAGACCTGCAGGAGAAGAAGGAGGAGAAGAAGAAGAAGGGATGAGAGAACATAAAAGCAGGTAGGCATCTTATAAAAAGGAATAAATGTGATTAAAATATATAATTAAAAAAAAAAAAAAAAAAAAAGTCTTAACCCTCCTGTTGTCCTCAGGTCAAGGAAGGAAAAGAGGAAGGGAGGAAAGAAGGAAGGAAAGGAGGGAGGGAGGGAGAGGAGTAAAGAGGGAGGAAGGAGAGAAAGGAGTAAAGAAGAAGGAAGGGAGGGAGGAAAGGAGGAAGGAGGGAGGAAGGGAGGGAGGGAGGAAGGAAAGAAGAAAGGAAGGGGAGTAAGGAGGGAGGGAGGAAGGGAGGAAGGAAAGAAGGAAAGGAAAGGAAAGAAGGAAAGGAGTAAAGAGGGAGGAAGGAAAGAAGGGAAAGGAGAGAAGGAAGGAAGGAGGGAGGGAGGAAAGAAGGAAGGAAAGGAGAGAGGGGAAAAAAAGGAAGGAAGGAAGGAAGGGAGGGAGTAAGGAGGGGAGGAAGGAAGAGGAAAGCATGAAAGAGCAAAGAAAGGAGGGAAGGAGGGGAAGAACGAAGGAAAAATTAAAGAGGAAGGGAGGAAAGAAGGAACAGTCAAAAGAGAGAGGGGGTCAATTTGACCCGGGAGGACGACAGGAAGGTTAAGATGTTGCAGAAAGGCTTCATTTGACTTCCTGTCTCCACTTATTCCTAATTCATCCCCAAACTAATGAAGACTAATCTCACTAAACTCGCCTCTTTTCACACTTCAGGGACTTCTCTCTCTCTCTCTCTCACTTATTTCACATCAACTCAGGTTTATTATCACTAAACATCAATATTACTTGTTTACCACTATTATAATTATTTATTGTTCTTTATTATTTTAAATGATGCTTTTTTATTGTCCACTTTGCTCCAATATTGTAAGTTTCCCCATCATAGGACTAATAAAGGAATTATTATCATTTTAAAACATGATGTATAATATGAGAGATTCAAGTCATGAGTCAGTTCAGAGTAACCACTTCCTGTCTGAGTGGAGCCTCTCACCATGTAGTCCAGGTCGATGAAGGGATCGTTGATGGCCACGACCTCGACCTTGCCTCCGATGGCGGCGGCGCGGGTCACCAGACGGCCGATACGTCCAAATCTGAAAATGAGAGGAGGAGGAGGAGGAGGAGGAGGAAGAAGAAGGGAGGGAGGAAGAGGAAGAGGTCAGAACAGTGGAAGGAAAAACTCAGTGTGATCTCAGGAGAGTCAGCGTGTAAAGAAAAAGATGCTTGATGGTTTTTGGACTGAACTTGACGTGAAACTTAAATAGAAAATGTTTAATATATTTAAAATTTAGATAATTTGAAGACCCAGACTGCAGGAACAGAAGATAAAAGATAAATGATATAAATGATATAAATGATAAATTAAAAAAGGGCAAGTGGTCATTTTTGTCCAAAGTAAAAGACAATCTAATAAAAAGATCTATTTAATAATCCAAGAGTCTGTTTTTATGTGATAATAGTATTAAAATAGTAAAGTTTTCTCTTTTTCTGTTAAGTTTCTTCCCTCTGAACAGTCAGTTTGAGCTTTGAAATGTGGATGAATTTAAAAGGGCAAGTATATTAAAAAAGGTAACTGTATTAGTCTGATATTATGTGACTCCATGCTTTTAATTTGGCATCGAACCAATGGTGGAAGAGTAAGCAAGTACATTTACTCAAGTACTTCTAAAATATAGTTGTTTTATTAGTTTATTGTACATTTCTGCATCACGACTAATAAGAAATCTCATCTTAGTTATTTTATACTCTCAGTGTTTGATTCTGACACAATTATAAAATAAAAAAAACCTAAATCTTCCCTCTGAGCAGACAGTACGAGCTTTAAATGTGGAAGAATTTAAAAAAGGGTAAGCAGCACTTTGACATATATTATAAAAAAAGCTCTATCTATTATAGTATATCTGAGTCTCTGTTTTATGTGACAATATTCTTTAGTCTTTTCTTTTTCTGTTAAGTTTGGATGAATTAAAAGTTTTAAGTCAGGTGTTAAAAGTTGATTTTTGCAAACTGATCAATTTCCCTCTAAATGTATAGTATTTATTATTGATCATCCTTCTCTTTCATTTGTATTTATTTCTATCGTTTTATTTTTTTTATTATGAATGAATGAATGAATGATGCACTGACTGGTGAGCACTTTAAAATGTCACTGTACTTGTGACAATGACAATAAAGATCTATTCTAAATAATGATAAAGATGCTCAGAAGGAAGATAAAGCAGGTTTTTAAGTACTGTTGCATCCACGCAGTTCCCTCTCTGACCAGCAGGTGACACTAAAGCCCAGATTAAAGATGAGTTACCCCCTCCAACAACCCCCCCTCCCCTCCCAGAGGACGGCCGAGCCATACAAGGCCTGCTGCCAACCTCCACAGCAGATAACAATAGTTGGCACGGGCAGCCAAAAGCCTGTTTACGCCTAATATGGCCGCCGTCACAGCGGGTCAAACAGCGAGCGTCCTGAAAGTGCTGACGAGAGCGAACAAAGGGGCACGAAGCTCAACAACACTGGTTAGTTTTTACAAAGTTAACTGTTTCATCCACAGAGGAGGAAGAGATGGAGCTGCACGCCTGTCTGATAGAAAGAGAGGAGGAGATAAAAGTGATTTCTTGTAGATTAGAGTGAGAGGAGAGAACAGGAAGTGACATCATGACCTTCCTGATGCAGACTTAGCTTATAAAATAAAAAGGTTAAACATTAGCGGTGCAAGGAGGCGTGAAGAAAGGAAAAGTCGAGTCTTTTCATGATAAATGGAAACGAGTGTGGAATAAAATGGTTTAAAACCTGGAGGACATTCAGAGAGGTTAGAAGTGTAATATAAAGGCTTTTAAAGGAAGATATAACTGGTAGTCACAAGTTTCTCAAGCTCTAGTGTTATAAATGCGACTTATTTTTGTAGTTTTGCTGCATGTCTGGAGTAGAAAAAGACAAGATTTATGTTAAAGTAATCATTTCCAACACATGGATTCATTCAGAAGTCCAGAGTTGCTTCATAAGTAAAGTTCAGCTGATGAAATGTGTGTTTTCTCTTTGTCTATACATAAAGGAAATAATGGCGGCCTGATATGAAGTTACTGTTGCAACCTTTATCAGAGCAGACGAGGCTGCTGCAGTCACGCAGAGCCGGCACACACACACACACACACACACACACACTCTAAGACAGAGAAGGTTAAACAGACTTCAGTCAACACTGGATGTCTAATAAACTTCTCCAGTTGCTGATCAGTGAAGCTGCAGGCACGTTGGCAGCTTCACTCGCATGATAACGGTCTTTAATTTCACACACACACACACACAGAGAGAGAGAGAGAGAGACACACACACACACACACACACACACCACGTGTAATTCTAGTATCTGCTGCAGAGAATTAACGGTATGAAAACTAAGCATACTGACAACAGCTGTGACCGTTGGACTAAAAAGCGCCTCAGGTTTTATGTGAGAGCATTGATGGACACTAGTCTCTCAGTCTCTCATCATACACTGAACAGGAAGTGGACGAGCTACTCACAGTGGTTTATAGTGGAGGTGAAACGGGAACAGCAACTTTTGATTTACTTTTTGTTGCAAAGTGCAAATACAGTACTGCATCATTATCTGGTTTACTAACTGCAGAAAACTTTATATTATGAGTGTTAACATACAGTATACATTAACCCTCCTGTTGTCCTCAAGTCAAGGAAGGAAAGGAGGGAGGAAGGAAGGATGGAAGGAAGGATGGAAGACAAGAAAGGTAGAAAGGAAGGATAGAAGGCAAGAAAGGTAGGAAGGATGGACAAAAGAAGGAAAGAAGGAAGGTTAGGAGCGAGGAAGAATCGGGGGGGGTAGGAGGGAGGGAGGGAGAAAGGAAGGAAGAATCGGGGGGGTGGGGAGAAAGAAGGATGGAAGGTAGGTAGGAAGGAAGGAAGGAAGGAAGGACAAAAGAAAGAAGGAAGGAAGGTAGGAGGGAGGGAGGAAGGAAGGAAAGAAACAGTCAAAACAGACGGGTCAATTTGACCCGGGAGGACGACAGGAAGCTTAATCAGTATCTATCATGGATTTAGGACACAGTAGATGTTTTAATGAGGATAACTAACTCATTTAACACATTAGTAGAGAGTAACAGTAACGTCTTACTCAAGGATAAATCTTCAGTTTTCCAGCAAATATTATTTAATAGGAGGGAAAAAAAAGTGACTTCTGCATGTAAAGAAGAGGTGAAATACAACATCTGCTGCACAGGTGTGACACAATGCTAGCACCTCCAAACCATACAGTAGTTGAGTATTTCCATTTATTCTACTTTATACTAATTTCAGGAGGAAACTGACTCATTTCGGTGTTTTATTTTGAAATCTTGCAATGGAGTTTTATTTCACTGTATTAATTTAAATGGTAAAGAGCTGAATGAATACCTCTATAAAAAAGGTCAACACTATAATATTAAACAGAAAAAACACAAGATTAACTATATATGGAGTTAAGTTTTAAATCTTTTTTATTCCTTATTGCTGCATTAAAATATATTTAGTGCTGGTTTACTCCTGCTGTTCTTATCCTTTAACCAGTATTATCCTGCTCTCTTTTATTTTGAAAGTTTCTTAAGGTTTGTGATGCTTTCTTATTGTCCTGTGTTGCAAAAAAGAGTGATTCTGCTCTTATTGGACTGTTTCTATGTGCATAAAAGTTGCATGAATGAATGAATGAATGAATGAATGAATGAATGATTATAAAGCACAAAAAAAAAAGATATATATGGGATAAATAAGAAAACACTCACACTGTAATATAATAAACTTCCTGCTGACTGAGTCTTGTTAGATAACATCACATGTCTGCAACACTCAGGAGTCACATTACAAACTTTACTGTAAGTCCTCATGAGACAATCATGAGGACCCCCCGCCGCCGCCTCCCCCTCTCCTGTCTATCTACAGAAAGGTCAAGGGTCAAGGTGCTTCAGGAAGTCACACCTGATAGGCTGATATCACCGCTGCACGTAACGAACTTTATACTGTGCTCTGAGAGACAGGACGACCCAACTATAAAACTCTGTGTGTATAAAAGTGTGTGTTTTGACTCTCTTCTGTTAGATTAATGACTCCATTTCCAAATGTACTGTTTCTGCCGGCTGACTGAACAAATTCACTGAGCAAATTTGAACAAACTCTGATTTGTGAGTCTGTCGGAGTCGGCGGGACATCGAGCCAAAACGTCAATCTCCATCTACTGACTTCAATTAAAGTCCTCCACCACTGATACACTGAAGTGAAAGGGAGACAACTAATGATTCATTTCACTATAGATTAATACCCATTTGTTGTTTCATCTATAAAAACATCAGAAACAGTGAAGAAAAATGACTAGTCTAAAGTGACGTCTTCATATTCATATGTCTTATTCTCTGATTAATGAGAAATAAACTTTACATCCTCACATTTAAAAGGAACTGAAACTTTCTGTGCATTGATGAATTCATTGATTAACTGTTGCAGCTGTAGAGATACAAATATTCTTGGAGCTTTGTGAACAAGCACACAGCTATTAAAAGTCTATTTTTATACATCATAAAACATGTCTGATGTGAATATTTAAAAAGGATAACATGGCTGCACCCTGAGAGGTTTGCTTGATACCTATCACAATAAACTTGCACACTTAGGTCAAAAAAACCTAATAATCTGAAGACGTCAAAATAAAGGTATTTTCTTGCAGCTGCAGTGTGTTTTACTCAGACTGTATAAAAGAAATGGACGTAACATCCGTGACGTCACCATTGGTTTGTGGACTGGGCTGGATCTCGAGGACATTGGTCAACCTGTGAATCAGGACGTAGCCCCGCCCTAATGCATACCCTGCTTTATCGTCACACATAAAATCAGGGAGGTCAAAATGTCCCAATGAACATCATACTGCATTGAAGAAGGCTTTAAACTAGCGATTGAGACCATAAACACATTTTGAAAACGTTTACTGAGGTTAGAAATCAAGTGAGAAGTTGGTGAATTCTCCATTGACTTGTATAGAGACGGTCGCCCCCTGGTGGCCTTTTGATAGAATGCAGTTCTAAGTTACTTCCTGGTTGGCCTCATTTCAGAGGACCAGAACTCCCTGCCCTGATTTTACATTGAATTAATTCAACATACCGGTTATGCTTTCTAAAAACATAACATGCATGTCTTTGAGGTGGGAATAAACCCCAAAATACAACTAGAACATGCAAAACTTCAGAGAGAGATGCATAATGTGGTTTATTCTAGCTGATAACTATAACAACATCTTAGACTGAGTTTCTGCCTCCTTCACATAAGGAAGGGACATGAGGGGGAAAGGCAGTTTGTCTCGATTAGTCTTGGGATGCCACCAACATGGACCGGAGCCCATCTTCTGTTCCTCAAGGCTCAGTGTTGCTGTTGCTGTTGGTTCGAGGCCAGATTCAAATTCAAGGAGCTAAATCTCCAAGCAGCTCGACAGCAGCTGCTTCATGGACAAGGAGGAGGAAATGTTTCACTGGTGATCTGGGTCTGAGTGGCAGCCATAAAAACACCGGTCGGATGATCTCTGAACTTTAGCGGAAAGGTTAGAGGGTTAAAAATAGACGAGAGAGGAGAGGAGAGGAGAGGAGGAGGGGGGGATGGAAAGAAGAATAAAAGGAATGTGACAGCTGAGGAGAACGGGCGATACAGGCTGAGAGAGGAATGGAGGGGTTTGAAGGGTGTAGAGGAGAAGAAGAGACGCCAACCGTGACACGACAACAGCAGCAACACTGGACTATAAATAACCAGAGAATAGACGGGTCCGGTGCAGACTGGCCTGTTACCTGCCATTACTGTACATAGGCACAAAGTTACAAAAGATAGTCAAGCTCGGCTGCAGCTCGCTTCAACAGGAAATATGCAACAATTAGCCAATTCAATTATTCATTTTAGCCATCAAAATAGCTGTTTTTAGCTTCTAATGCATGATAGTAAACTGGATATTTTGGGGTTTTGAACTATTGGAGAGAGAAAAGATGAGACCCGTTGACATTTTTCACCATTTTCTGACATTTAAAAGACAACAAATTGGGAAAACAATACAAAATTTGGTCCATTAAACAATAATAATTAAGAAAATAATTAGTTAGGAGCTACAGCTACTTGCATATGTTAAAAAAAAAGCAACATTTTTTATTTATTTAACATTTCTAAGGTTTGTTTTTTTACTTTCAAACATGCATTTAGGATTTAAGCTTTAAACTTGAGCTGCAACAATTAACTGATTATCAATTATCAAAAAGTAGTTGCAGACTAAATAAATAGTTCAGGTAAGTTGTAGTTTTGTCCCTCGTTCAAATAAATACAGAATTTTTGGGGTTTTAACATTTTATGACATCATCTTCGCCTCTAGGAAGCTGTGATAGACATGTTTCTAACTTTCCTGTTGGCTTATAGACTTAATGCTTCATAAAAAAGGAAATAAATCAGCAGATAATCACATCATCCTTTCCAGTGTCTGTCTCCTAAACGCTCCAATATATTTCTTATCTTCAAATAAATTAAAATCATTTAACTCTTCTAAAGATAAATCACTCAAAAAAGAACAAATTAGGTAATAAGAACAGTCGGCTTCCTGTAGCTGGAAGACCTTTACGCTCTCAGCTGCTGAATACTTAATAATATCAGAGATTGAGGAAATTGAGCCTTTTCTAATACTCGTACTAACTCGGACATCATGTGAAGTATGTAGTGTGTTTCACTGCGTAGTATGTGATTTAGAGTATGTGAGAAGAAAAAT
Organism: Scomber colias; assembly: GCA_021039105.1. Taxonomy (NCBI): domain Eukaryota; kingdom Metazoa; phylum Chordata; class Actinopteri; order Scombriformes; family Scombridae; genus Scomber; species Scomber colias. The sequence continues at coordinate 11,421 of JAJDFG010001194.1, read as the reverse complement.
GCAGAGTATGCATCAAGAGCTGACTACTCACACTCAAATTACCCAAGATGCAACGCAACTTCAGAAAAAAAAAACCCAAAATACAAACGTCTTGGTGGTTTCAAGCTAGCTACAGCGATGATATGTTTGCTTCCTGTTTTCAAAATAAAAGCACCAATTCTATCGTTATGGTTTTCTTAATAAAAAAGGCAACGGGTGTTTTATTTTATGAAAATGACAGGAAGTGCGTTACTCGCTACGGCTAACTTGAGTGGCTCTGAATTCTCAGGAAACAAAACTTTAAACAGGTGTTATTTGGACAAATTAGCGTCACATTGGTAGATCTAAAGGGCTACTTTACTTCTTCCTAAAAAGGTTAGAAATGTGGATAAAGTGGTATAATACAGAGTTAGAGCTAAAATGAAATCAGCTTCAGCCTGATGATTTCAGCTCGGGTAGGAACCAAATGCATTGTGGGTAATCGTGTAGTTTAGTACAGTGTTAACGGTCTGCTTACTATCTGGTCCTTTAGTGTGTAGTATAGAAGTATGTAGTATGTAGTATAGAAGTATGAGGTTTCAAACACAGCCCGTCTCTGTCTCTTTCATATCACATCGTTCTTGATCTGAGCAGCAGCTGAGAGCTCAGGGTATAAAAAAAAAAAAAAAAAAAAAAAAAAAAAAAAAGGTGTTGAGGGCTTGTGTATCTGGTGCAGCGTTTCCACACCCATCCGATACCTCCACTGCCCTTTAAGTGAGCGAAATGAAACCTTAAACACAAGATGCCGACGTGATTAACCTCTGAAGAACTCATCTATCATCGTCGTCTCTGATAAATAGTTTACCGAAGGAATCAAAATGTTAGCGCAGCTCGTAAACGTCTGATACGAGAGACGACACGCGCACACACATTTATTTATTACTATCTCTGAGTGTTACATAAACACAGCAATAAAAACTTAAATCATCATGTGTCTAATTATCTTTTCTAATGATTTCAGCACTTTCCGTTTTCCAAGTGAAAGAATCCAGACAGTAAGAAAGGGGAATATTAGGGGGGTAAATTACCAAACTTTGATGGCAAGCAAGAATAAAATCATCTTATATTAAATGTTTTCGTTGTTATTTGGTCCTTTTTAAAACTTTTGCATCACTCAAACTCCCTGAACTACATATATCTGACAGTCTGGGTTTGTACTTTGCTTCTTTCTTATCATTTCCTATTAAAAAACTAAAGATTAAACTAATTGTCAACTGCTCCGATCATCAAATTATAACAGCAGATATTTATTAAAAAAGGACAAGTGCCAAATATCCTGTAGCTGTAGCTTTTCCAAAGTGAGAATATACAACTTTTCTCTTATTTTCTTATCATTGTAAGACAGTTTTTATTGCTGACGGGACAAAATATGGCAGTTAAACACTTAAAGAAATTATAATATTACATAAACTACATAATTAAACAGAAAACTAATGTGCAGGTTGATCAATAATCAAAAATCAAACACTTTCTGTTCCTTCACTCTACAGAAAGATGCAGTTTGTGTTCATGTTCAGCCCCTAAAGTAGGAGAATAGGAGGGGGGGTTCATCTGTGCTCACCTTAAAACTGAGAATACTACAATAGAAAGTCTTTATAGTCATTCTATTTCCTTATATAACGAGATTAAGAGAGCTACTCCAGTTCAGTGCAAACATAAAACAGACAAAAAAAATTTGTTACATCGCAGCTGATTTGGAGCCTTTTGAGATGATTAATATTTGCATATTCATAGATTATGTTTTAATGGAAGAAGAATACATTTCTAATGATTTCTAACTCTCCAACTCAACTTTTCTGGAGGAAAAAGAAACAAACTATAAATGAAAAAGCAAAGTTTAACAAGTGTGGATGAGAACATGAACTCTACAGCTGAGAGTTTCTCCTTCTCTGAATCAAGACTCTAATATTTTGGCTTCCCTGAATAGAAGATGCTGTGTTTCTGTCCACACTGCTGAGCTCCCTGAGGCTTTTTTTTTTTTTTTCTCCTTACTTGTCACATTAAGCTACACAAATAAAAACTGACTTAATTAGATCAACAACAAAAATTAAGAAGCATGAACTCACCCGTTGATTCCAATCTTCACCATTTTGCCTGATATGATCAAGTCCTCACTGGAAGGAGCAGAAATTAAACATAAATGAATATAAAATCATGCAAAAACAATAAGAGAAGAAGACAGAACTAATAATGTAAAGATATAAAGAAAGGCTGCAAGGAATCTAATGACTAATCCTCCCAAAAAAACACAAAGAAACTGCAGAAATACGTAAAATTTACACGTATTTTCTACAAGAAGACACTTTATAAACTCAACTAAACAGCATATGCATTAATTAGAAACTCATTAAAAGATTAACATGTAGAACAAACACTAAGGAGCCACTAAAGATTCAATTTAAGGAGTCTGCAGGTGCTTTAATGCCAGATTTGGTTTCACCTGTAGCGTCCAAACAACATCAAGCAGCAAAAACTGTTTCTACGCCTGCAGCCCAACACTTCAGAGCTGAAGGAGAAGTTAAAAAAAATAAATAAAATAAAAACAGTACCGTGTGTGAATGCACCTCGGTCTGCTTGTTCTGTCCCTCGGGGGGAAGAAGTGAGAGCGGGGACGAGCAAGAGGTGCTCACCGCAATTTATTCCCCGCAGCGCGTCCCCGAGACACGCCCCCCCCCCTCCCGCGATCCGCCTGGGTTTGTCAAGGTCGCGCGTGAAGCTTCCTGTCACACATGTTTATTATGTAAGAGTCCAGTCAAGAAGTTCACAGGTTCCTCTACAGCAGCTGAGAGGAGAATTAAGACCCTTAAAAAACACTCCTGAGGGTCTTGTTTCCTTCATTTAGCTCATGTGTGAGGACTGTTTTCTGTTAAATAGGCGATTTATTCCTCCGCCAAGAAAAGTAGTCCACCTGCAGGTTAACCCTCTTGCCGTCCTCCCGGGTCAAATTGACCCCATCTCTGTTGACTGTTCCTTCTTTCCTTCCTCTTTCTTAAATTTTTTCCTTCGTTCTACCCTTTCTTCTATACTTCTTTCCTCACTTCCTTCAATCATTCCTTCCTTCCTTACTCCTTTCCGTCCTCCCTCCCTACTCCTTTCCTTCATGCCTCCTTACTCCTTTCCTTCCTTCCTCCCTTCCTCCATACCTTCCTTCCTCCCTCCTTAATCCCTACCTTCCTTCCTCCTTTCCTCCCTCCTTCCTCCTTTCCTTCCTTACTCCCTTACTCCCTACCTCCCTCCCTCCCTCCTTCCTCCTTATCTTCCTTCCTCCCTTCCTTCTCTCCTTACTTCCTTGACCTGAGGGCAACAGGAGGGTTAAACGGTGATGCTCCCAGGAGAAACTGTAGCTTGTGATTTTCATAAATACTGAATTATTTTAATAAATTAAAGAATTAAAGGTGTAGTGACACATTAAGCTTTTTCTAAATCCACAGTCCTCCTGCTGTGCAAAAAAAGTATTTTAAAAGTTTAATTTGAATTTAATATGAAGCAGTCATTCAAATATAACTGTAATATTATTATTATCTGATGACAGTTTTTGAATTGATGTCAATTTTAATGGGTCTGGAAACTTGTTAAATGCATTTTTCTTTTAAAATGTTTCTTAACCCTCCTGTTGTCCTCAGGTCAAGGAAGGGAGGAAGGAAGGAAGGAAGGAAGGAGGGAGGAAGGAAGGAAAGGAGGAAGGAAGGAAGGAAGTAGGGAGGGAGGGAGGGAAGGAAGGAAGGAAGGAAAGGAGTAGGGAGGGAGGAAGGAAAGGAGTAGGGAGGGAGGGAGGAAGGAGGGAAGGAAGGGAAAGGAGGAAGGAAGGAAGAAGGAAGGAAAGGAGAGAGGAAGAAAAGGAGGAGGGAAGGAAAGGAAGGAAGGAAGGAAAGAAGGAATGAAGGAAGGAAAGAAGCAATGAAGGATGGAAGGAAGGGAGGAAAGAAGTATAGAAAGAGGGGAAAAACAAAGAAAGAGGAAGGAAGGAAGGAAAGAAGGAAGCAAAGAAGAATAATACAAACACAATATATTGGAGGATATTTTAAGGTTTTAACACAAAGCAGCAGTTTTTTGTTAAGATGTTGAATTAGCAGAGATGAAAGTTGGGATGCTGTTAGCCTTGTTTAGCAAATAGTTGAAATAAAACCAATTATTATTATTATTATTATTATTTATTTGTACATGAAGATACTGCTTCAAACAATGACTTAACCCTCCTGTTGTCCTCCTGGGTCAAATTGACCCCATCTCTCTTTTGACTGTTCCTTCCTTCCTTCCTTCCGTCCTTCCTTCCATACTTCTTCCCTTGCTTCCTTCCTTCCTTCCTCCTTTTCTTCCTCTCCCTTCCTTCCTTTCCTTCCTTCCTCCTTTTCTTCCTCACCTATGTCCTTCCTCCCTCCCTCCTTTCCTTCCTTCCTACTCCTTCCTTTCCTTCCTTCCTTCCTTCCTTCCTTCCTCCCTTCCTTCCCCTGAGGACAACAGGAGGGTTAAAGGGTTAAAACATATATTTAGTATTTCAAGAATCTGCAGAACAGACCAGCTCACACTTATATGTTCATTTATTCATATTCACATCTTGTATTGTCTATTTTTCTAACACAGTCTACTCATCCATCACTGGAGCTGCATCCTTTCTGTTTATAGCTGCAAAAAAGTACAAAAAAACGAATAAATGGAGATTATAACTAACAACACACGAACATTTCTACACTCAAGTTTAACAACTAAGAGTTTATGAGCCTGTAAGTGATCTGTGAGTCTTGTTCCTCAGTCTAAAATCAGAACTGTGCAGCCCTCCTCCTCCTCCTCCTCCTCCTCCTCCTCCTCCCCCCCGCTCCTCGTCCAGTCTCATGTTCGCTGTATGACACTGTGCTGGTCAGCTGGTCATGTGACGCTGTGGAGACTTGTTGCTACGTGAAGCACAGCATGCACCGAGGAAATGTCACCACAGGTTCACTTCACACCAGCTCTCCTCTACCTCGCTCTGCTTTCTGTTTCTGTCCAGTGCAGCTCATTATTTTATCATTACAAAAGTTTTTCTTTTTGTATTCACACAGCAATGAAGTATTATTTTAAATATATCAGCTGGGTGTTAATAGACTACTGTTAAATACACGTTACAGGAGAGTTAAAACAATAACTGCTCTAAATGCTCCAAAAACCTCATCATGTAATAACTGCAACAACAGTTTTGAGTGTAATATTAATCCTCCTGTTGTCCTCGAGTCAAGGAAGGAAGGGAGGAAGAAGGGAGGAAGGAAGGAAGGATAGGAGGGAGGAAGGAAGGAAGGGAGGAAAGGAGGAAGGAAGGAAGGAAGGAAGGAAGGGAAGAAGAAGGGAAAAAGGAGGAAAGAAGGCAGGAAACTAGCAGCCATCAACAGGTAACATGCCTCCACTTCCTGCCGCAATGCAAAAGTGAAAATTGTCAAAACGTGTGCGCCTACATTACCCACAATGCAACTCAACCACTGACACTTCAGTTTGAGATTCTGCTGTTATTCAATTTGTGGCAATTGACATGCAAAAGTGAAGCCGAAATATCTCCTTTCTGGGAGCGTCCATCTTGCTTGTGTGACGTCATTTGGAGCCAGAGTCTAACAGAGGTTGGAAAGTAGATGTATCAGCTGTCAAATCGTAACATCATTCCCCCCTTTTCAATATCCTAATAACTAACTAATACAAAGCAAACTTATCAGAAAAAATAGTGCTACCCAACATGACAGAAAACCAACATTTATTTGATGTTTAGTTTGGTTCATGTCCCGTCTGCTAACATGAAGGGAGCAGGATTTATTATCTATCTATCTGCAGCCGGCCAGCAGGGGGCGATAGAGATGTTGAAAGAGAAGGAAGGGAGGAAGGAAGGGAGGAAAGGAAAGAAGGAAGGAAGGAAGGAAGGAAGGAAGGGAGGGAGGAAGAAGGAAGGAAAGAAAGGTGGTAGGAAGGAAGGAAGGAAGGAAGGGAGGGAGGGAGGAAGGAAGGAAGAGAGGAAGAAGGAAGAAAAGGAGGTAGGAAGAAAGGAAGGAAGGAAGGAAGGAAGGAAGAAGGAAGGAAAGGAGGGAAGGAGGGAGGAAGAATAAAGGAAAGAAGGAAGGATGGAACAATGGAAAGTGATGAAGTTTAATCTGAAGCTAATATGAAGCTTCAACGTCCAAATGAGTCAAATCTTCATCTTCTATGTTTCAACGTTAACAGTGTTTTTAGTATCAAAGTCTTTTTGTTACTATACTTCCTCCACAGCTCAACAGGAAACACTAAGAGGAGATATGATGCTAAAAAGACTTTAAATGTGTCAGATATCACTTGATATGACATATGCCATGTCTAAGAACATGTAACACACACACACACACACACACACACACACACACACACAACACACACCACACACACACACAACCACACACACACACACACACACACACATGTTGACATGCACATACAGTCCTTACATACGTCAGTCAGTGCAGGTTGAAGTAAAGGTCAACCTATAAATATGTCATCCAAACCTTCTCCTGCACCCAGAATGAGCTCTCTTCATACACTCTCTATATGTCAAGGGGGTGTGACATTTGGGGGGGGACGCCAAAGGGGGGAGGGGGTGGGGGGGGGGATCTCCATACAGGTAGGGGGGGGGGGGTGGGGGGGCGGGGGGGGGGTAACTCCATCCAGGTAGGGGGCGTGGGGGGGATAAAGGAAAAGTCTGGAAAAACAAAAATGTGACTAAAGGTTAGTTTGAATGTTTTGAAAGGCCATAAAATAACTCCTGGATAAGATAAATGTGACTCCTTTGTGTGTGTGTGTGTGTCTGTGTGTGTGTGTGTGTGTGTGTGTGTGTGTGTGTGTGTGTGTGTGTTATGGTGTAACAGTGTACACACTCCAGACCACGCATTGTCATTGGTCAAGGGTGCATACCAGCCGCACTGATAATACCCATGATCCACCACAACCATGCTCTATCAAATGAAAAGAGAGAGAGGAGGGGGGGGGTGGGGGGGGGAAAGAAAGAAGGGGGGGGGGGTCTGGTTGCTATGACAACCCCCTATGGTTAGACAGCTGGTTAGTAATTCAAGTCTTTGCTGTCTGCTGGCTGATATTTGTCTTCCTGCTTCTCAGATTGTACGAACGTGTTGGTTTCTGAGCTTTCTATTCAAACACTTTTCTTTTCCCAATACTTTATTTTACTTTTCTTTTTTACCCCCCCCCCTCCCTCCTCCCTCCTCCTTCTCGTCATCCCAGCGGAGTCGGAGCTCGCTCTGTGACCCGAGGCTGCTTCTCTTTCCTCAGTGTGTTTTACATCTCGACTAGTTTTATAATATTATGTTGTGATGTTTATTAAATATCCTCATATTCCCAAACTCAACTAATTCCCCCGACTGCTTTGAAAAACAGGTTTAGTGTGAAAAGGAAGGAAGGGAGGGAGGGAGGAAGGAAGGAAGGGAGGGAGGAAGGAAGGAAGGAAGGAAGGAAGGGAGGGGAGGGAGGGAGGAAAGAAGGAAGGAAGGTAGGGAGGAAGGAAGGAAGGACGGAGGAAGGAAGGAAAGGAGGGAGGGAGGGAGTGAGGGAAGAAGGAAGGAAGGGAGGGAGGAAGGGAGGGGGGGAGGAAGGAAGGAAGGGAGGGAGGAAGGTGAGGGTGGGAGGAAGGAAGTAAGGGAGGGGAGGGAGGGAGGAAGGAAGGGAGGAAGAAGGAAGGAAGGAAGGAAGGGAGGGAGGAAAGAAGGAACAGTCAAAACAGACGGGGAGGACGAGCTTCTCTAAATCCAGTTTTAACCTGTTCTGACTTCCTGTTCAGTTTTCTAAACGTCTCAATCTGAAGTCGTGATTTTAAGATATTTCAACACTCGTTCTCTTTCTCTCTCTAATCTCTCTCTCATTATCACTCCTCTCTACCTCTCTCTCTATCACTCTATTCTTTCTCTAATCTCTCTCTCTCGTCATGTTGCTTAATAAACTTCTCTCTCTCTCTCTCTCTCTCTCTCCTCTCTCTCTCTCTCTCTCTCTCTCTCCTCTCTCTCTCTCTCTCTCTCTATCACTCTATCACTCCTCACTGATGTTGCTTCATCATGTTTGACCGACGTGTGTCGACAGAATATATATAACGGCCGTTGAGTTATGATCAACACACACACACACACACACACACACACACACACACACACACACACACACACACACACACACGCACACACACACACACACACACAGTCCTAGACACACACACACACAGACACAGACACACACACACACAGTCCTAGACAGATGCACGCACACACACACACACACACACACACACGCACACGGTCCTAGACACACACACACACACACACACACACATACACACACACACACGATCCTAGACACACACACACACACACACACACACATACACACTACTCATCAATTACTGACTTTTCTCACAGAGTTTAACGAGGAACTTCCTTCCTTCCTTCCTTCCTTCCTTCCTTCCTCCCTCCCTCCTTTCCTTCCTTCCTCCTTTCCTTCCTTTTCTCCCTCCCTCCCTACTTTCCTTCCTTCTTCCTCCTTTCCTTCCTCCCTCCCTCCTTTCCTTCCTTCTTTCCTCCCTTCCTGCCTTCCTTCCTTCCTTCCTCCATCCTTCCCTCCTTCCCCCCTCAGTGTGTAAGGGTTAAATATATTTGTGTTGCAGCTGATGTATTTATTTATTGCATTCTTCATGATTTAATACAATTCTTTTAAATCTGTTATGTAACATAGAACTTATTTATTCTTCATACATAAAATCATAAAATCATAAAACATAAAACTCTGAAAGCTTCACTAAGGACTGATCACACATTTATCTGTCTCATGAGATATTAAAGAATGATTTATATGAGCAACCTTTTCTCACTGTGAACTTTAATTATTTCATATTTGAAGGAAATAAAATAAACTAAATATACTCATAGTCATTTATATTTATATTTCATCTCCATAGCAACTAAGTTCAGTTTCCTGTTTGGCTGATTTGTGCCGACATGTTTGGTTTTTTGTGACCTTTATCTCAGTATTATAAGATGTGATGGAGAAGACGCTGTTAATGCAATGACTCCCTTCCTCCCTCCTTCTTTTCATTCTTCCTTCCTTCCTTCCTTCCTTCCTTCCTTCCTTCCTTCCTTCCTTCCTCCCTCCCTTCCTTCCTAGAACAACTAGAGAGATGAAAATAGGAATGATTATTTTTTTACACTAAATCTGTTTTTCAAAGCAGTCGGGGGAATTAGTTCAGTTTGTGAATATGAGGAAATGTGATAAACACATAACTTCCTTTCCTTCTCCCTCCCTCTCTCCTTCCTTCCTTCCTTCCTCCTTCCTTTCCTTCGTCCTTCCTCCCTCCCTTCTTCCCTCCTTCCTTACTTTCCTTCCTCCCTTCCTTCTTTCCTCCCTCCCTTCCTTCCTTCTTTCCTCCCTCCCTCCTTTACTTCCTTCTTCCTCCTTTCCTTCCACCTTTCCTTCCTTTTCTCCCTCCCTCCCTACTTTCCTTCCTTCTTCCTCCTTTCCTTCCTTCCTCCCTCCCTCCTCCTTTCCTTCCTTCTTTCTTTCCTCCCTTCCTGCCTTCCTTCCTCCCTCCCTCCCTCTTCTCCCTTCCTTCTTTCCTCCCTCCCTCCTTCTCTCTTTCTATCCTCTGTCCTTCTTTCCTACCTTCCTCCCTTCCTTCTTTCCTCTGTCCTTCCTCCCTCCCTCCCTCCTTTCCCTCCTTCTTTCCTTCCTTCCTCCCTCCCTTCTTCCCTCCTTCCTTACTTCCTTCCTCCCTCCCTCTCTCCTTTCCTTCCTTCTTCCTTCCATCCTCCCTTCCTTCCCTCCTTCCTTCCTTCCTTCCTTCCCTCCTTCCTTCCTTCGTCCCTCCTTCCTTCCTTCCTTCCTTCCTTCCTCCCTCCCTCCCTCCCTCCCTTCTTCCCTCCTTCCTTCCTTTCCTTCCTCCCTTCCTTCTTTCCTCCCTCCCTCCTTCTCTCTTTCTATCCTGTGTCCTTCTTTCCTACCTTCTTCCTCCTTTCCTTCCTTCCTTCTTCCTCCTTTCCTTCCTTCTTCCTCTTCCCATCCTTCCTCCCTCCCTCCTTTCCTTCCTTCCTCCCTCCCTCCTTCCTCCTTTCCTTCCTTCCTTCCTTCCTTCCTCCCTCCCTCCCCTCCTCCTTTCCTTCCTTCCCTCCCTTCCTTCTTTCTTCCCTCCCTTCTTCTCTTTCTTTCTACAACCCCTACTTTCACCCTTCCTTCCTCTTTTCCTTTCTCCATCCGTCCCTCCATTCTTCCTTCTTCCTTCCTCCCTCTTTTCCATCTTTCCTCCTTTCCTTCCTTTCTCCCTCCCTCCTTCTCTCTTTCTTTCCTCTGTCCTTCTTTCCTTCCATCCTCCCTTCCTCCTTTCTCCCTCCCTCCTACCATCCTTCCTCTCCCTCCCTCCATCCCTCCTTTCCTCTCTTCCTTCCTTGACTTGAGGACAACAGAGAGTTAAAGGCAAAACATTATAACGTAAAGACAAATTGATTAAAATCTGATAAAGCAAAAATAAAAAGGATGTCATACCGTGTTGTTTAGTTGTTTAGTTGTTGTTGATTGAGTCCGAGTCGCTGCAGGAGGCTCAAACAGTTTATGGAGATGACCTTTAATCATTTAATTTAAAGCTGATGACATTTATTGTGTCTCCTCTTCATTAAAAACGAGTGAATGTGACAGAGAGAGAGAAGACAAGGAACAAAGGTCAAGATGGGAGTGGGCGGGACCTGCCGAGCCACCAGGACAACACACACACACACACACACACACACACACACACACACACACACACACACACACACACACACAGTCCTCCACAGCTCCGTCTATGACTTGAAACATCCATTACCGGGCTTTTAAGTCAACCCTACCTTCCCCCTTCCTTCCTCTTTTCCTTCCTTCTTCCTCCTTTCCTTCCATCCTTCCTCCTTTCCTTGCTCCCTCCCTCCTTTCCTCCGTCCTCCCTTTCTTCCTTCCTCCTTTCCTTTCTTCTTCCTTTCCTTCCTTCCTTCCTCCCTCCCTCCTTACCTTTCTTTCCTTCCTTCCTCCCTACTTTCTTTCCTTCCTTCCTCCCTCCCTCCCTCCCTCCTTTCCATCCTTCCTCCCTACCTCTTTTCCTTCCTTCTTCCTTCCTCCTTTCCTTCCTTCTTCATCCTTTCCTTCCTTCTTCATCCTTTCCTTTCCTTCCTTCCTTCCTCCCTCCCTCCTTTCCTTCCTTCTTGGCTCCAGTGAAGCCCAAACATCAAACTCTGAGCAGGTTAACATGATGAAGACTCTCTACTGTCCGTCTGTGTCTCTGTTACTGAAGACAGAGAACATCGTGTCCACATAGTTTGGGCTTTACAGTCTCAGTCAGCAGAGTGGAATAAAATCCTCATCAGCTGTGGAGCTTTAAAAGAGACTCAACAGAGAGGAAGGAAG
>JAJDFG010001193.1:40000-44137 GCA_021039105.1 Scomber colias | reverse complement strand
AGAAACCTGGAAGCAGAGCCAGGATCTAAGAGAGCGACCATCTGCCTCGACCGGTCGGTGGGGGGGGGGGGGGGCTATTGTCCGACTCTTTATCTCAGTGATCTACCAGAAGCTTTAACAGGAGATGAGGAGAGATATATTTTTACTGACCATAGCAGTAAAATCAGTCGTTAACGGTTACAGACCTGCAGTCAAGGCTAGAAATCATTTTATTTAGACTAAGTAAAGATAACGCGAGGTGGATGATATGGAATGGGACGATGTTTTAGTTGAGAAGATGGTTTGTCACTTAAACTCTATTTAAAAGCGTATTAAAATTTGTTGTTTTCCTTCCTGCATAATAAATGTTCTACAAATGAAGCATCACTGGCCATGATGAAAATAAACAGATAGTAGATCCATGACAGGAGTAGTAGATCCATGACAGAAGTAGTAGATCCATGACAGGAGGTAGTCGATCCATGACAGGAAGTAGTAGATCCATGACAGGAGGTAGTCGATCCATGACCGGAAGTAGTCGATCCATGACAGGAAGTGTTCATCCAGTTTAGTGAGTGAATGTTAAAGGATATCAGCTCAACGTCTTGAGTTAGATTATTATTAAAGTTTAGTTGAGTTGGGTTTGGAGGCTGAGAAAACTTCCTGAAGGGAAAACTGTGAACTGTTCCTTTAAGCTTCAGTAACTTGTTTTAATTGATCTTATTGTAGTTAAACTCTCTTCTTCTCTCGTCTCTTTTCTCTGCAGCTCTGTACTGAACACAACGTTCCCGCCTTCACCAAGTTTAAGATCTTTGATGCCAAACGTGAGTTAAACCCAAACCCCCAAATCACCAAATCACCAAATCACAAATCACCTAATCACACACCTCCGAACCTCCGGACTCAAACACTGAAACACAGAGACACGGAAACAACATTAAACTTTTATTTCCTGTCTTCTCTTCCTGCTTCATGTCCGTCTCTCCTCTTCCTCCTCGTCTTCTTCCTCCTTCTCCTCTACCTCCTCCTCCTCTTCATCCTCCTCTTCCTCCTCCTCTCCCTCCTCCTCATCCCTCCTCCTCTTCCTCCTCCTCTCCCTCCTCCTCACCCTCTCCTCTCCTCCTCCTCTTCCTCGCTGCAGCCAGCTCTAAGACTCTGTCGGGTCTGTTGGAGTCGACAGTAAGACTGAAGCTGTGGAGGACTCTGACCGTCCTCAACCATCATCAGATCAGGATACCCAGTAAGTACCTTATACTCCGTTCTGCCCCCTGGTGGTAGAAGAAGCACATTACACTTTAAAACACTGTAAAAATCAGCTGATCCACAGATAACAGCAGACGAAGTACAAAACCATGTCAGATTTTAATGGTTGAAACTTGTTTGAAGGAAGGAAGGGAGGAAGGAAGTAAAGGAGGGAGGAAGGAAGGAGAAGAGGGAAAGGAGGGAGGAGAGGAAAGAAAGGAGGGAGGAAGGAAGGTAGGAAGGAAAGGAGGGAGGAAGGAAGGAAAAGAGGAAGGACGAAGGAAGGAAAGGAGGGAGGAAGGAATGAAGGAGGGAGGAAGGAAGGAAAGGGGGGATTAAACAGGGAGGAAGGAGAGGAGGAGGAAGGAAGGAAGGAAGGAAGGAGGGAAGGAAGAAAGGGAGGGAGGGAGGGAGGGAGGAAGGAAAGGAGGGATTAAAGAGGGAGGAAGGAAGGAAGGATGTAAAGGAGGTAGGAAGGAAGGGAGGAAGGAAAGGAGGGAGGAAGGAAGGAAGGTAGAAGAATGAAAGGAGGAAGGAAGGAAGAAAGGAAAAGAGGAAGGACGAAGGAAGGAAAGGAGGAAGGAAGGAAGGAAGGAAGGAAAGGAGTGAGGAAGGAAGGAAAGGAGGGAGGAAGGAAGGAAAGGGGGGATTAAAGAGGGAGGAAGGAGAGGAGGGAAAGGAGGGAGGAAGGAAGGAAAGGAGGGATTAAATAGGGAGGAAGGAGAGGAGGGAGGAAGGAAGGAAGGAAGGAAGGAAGGAAAGGAAAAACAGAGAGTTAGTGTTACTGATGTTTTATTCTAAACTAAAATCTTTTCTCTGTTCTCTGCAGACAGCTCCAACCCTTTTACTCTGAAGCTCTGTTTCTCTACTTCCTCTCACCTGTGACCTGGAAGTAGCTCACAGGAAGTCCGCTCTCTACTTCCTCTCACCTGTGACCTGAAAGCAGCTCACAGGAAGTCAGCTCTCTACTTCCTCTCACCTGTGACCTGGAAGCAGTTCACAGGAAGTCAGCTCTCTACTTCCTCACAGGAAGTCAGCTCTCTACTTCCTCTCACCTGTGACCCTGGAAGCAGCTCACAGGAAGTCAGTGCGAAGCAGGAAGTGTGATGATGATGACGATGATGATGATGATGATGATGTCAGCAGCTTGAGAGGAAATCTTCGTCTTCGATTTAAAGATTTAAACTTCGTGATTTTTGCAACTCAGGGAGGAATCGTTAAAAAACTGTCAACCAATCAGATTCCAGCTACAGAGACAGTCGGAGTATTAGGGCCGGGACGAAGAGCGGGAAAAATAAATAATAAATAAAAGTTTGGAAATTACGAGAATAAAGTGTTAACCAGCGCTAGCCTTGCAGTCGACCAGTCAGCTCCTCTTCTCGCAATATTACGACTTTTTTCTCGTAATATTACGACTTTATTCTCCTAATATCACAATTTTATTCTCGCAATATTACGACTTTTATTTTCGTAATATTACGATTTTATTCTCGCAATATTACGACTTTATTCTCATAATATTACGACTTTATTCTCGTAATATTGTGACTTTTTTTCTTCTAATATTATGATTTTATATTCGTAATATTACGACTTTATTCTCGTAATATTACGACTTTTTTCTCGTAATATTACGACTTTATTCTCCTAATATCACAATTTTATTCTCGCAATATTACGACTTTATTCTCGTAATATTACGACTTTTTTCTCGTAATATTACGACTTTATTCTCCTAATATCACAATTTTATTCTCGCAATATTACGACTTTATTTTCGTAATATTACGATTTTATTCACGCAATATTACGACTTTATTCTCGCAATATTACGACTTTATTCTCATAATATTACGGCTTTTTTCTCGTAAAATTGCGACTTTTTTTCTCCTAATATTATGATTTTATATTCGTAATATTACGACTTTATTCTCGTAGTTCCGTCGTCTGGCCTTAAAACTCGTGGTAACAGAGAGACAGACGGAGGTTTTTGAATAATGCTGATAATAATAATTTGTTGATATGTTTTGTTGAGTATTTATGTTTCTTGAACTTGAAAGCAAAACTTTTCTTTTTTTAAACACAATTTTATTTTATTTTTTTATCTTAAAGTTGATGATTGTGATTTTTGATTACTGTAAATGTGAAGATGTTTAATGTCCCGTGTTAAACTTACACAATATTTTCATCGTCAGGATAAAATCGTAGCAATAATTAGTGTTTTGGTTGATTAGTAGAGCTGGGTTTAAAATATACCAGGAACAATCCAAGCACATTTAACCCTTGTTGCCATGACAACATAAACATGGATGTATTTCCTCATTGAGCCAAAATGTGATGTTTTACAGCCTCTACAGACTCATTCACACCTTTTATTAAAAACATGTTAGAGACTAATTCTGTTTGTTTACAAGATGAAAAAATGAAAATCAACTTCATAAATGTCTCCAGCTGAGTTCTTCATCATGTGAACAGGATTTTATACATGCAATTCAAAACGCCATTAATCGTGATTAACTATGGAAACTCTGAGATTAATCTCGATTAAAAAAATTCGTTTGACAGCCCTAGTTAAAACCCATATAAAGGTCTTTGAAGCAGATACCCAGCTCTACTGATGAGTGAATGAATTACTGTGATTTAAAACATGTTGCAGGTTTTTACTGTGAAAAACTATCGGAGGAAATGTCGTAACGTTAGCGAACTGTTTGTTTCTGAGAAGCACAAACCTCTAAACCCTGACTGACTGACTGACTGACTGAGTGACGGCCCTAAAGGAAGCAGGAGGAACTTCTGAGTTTATGTGAATGTATTTTAACCCTTTAAATAAAAACCTGAAGCACTGTTAAACAGACCCAGCCAATCAGAGAGCAGATGTTGGTTTTTTTATATAAATGAAGATGAAGGATGAAACTG
>JAJDFG010001193.1:0-35000 GCA_021039105.1 Scomber colias | reverse complement strand
CCCATTACAGCAGTAGGGGAGAGCAGGGTCGGCTGTCACTTCCACCGGTCGGTCTCTAGGGGGCGCTGGTCAATGTGTTTAAATTGGTTTAATGTGTTTAAAAGGGTTAAAAGTGTAGTAAAATAAGAAAAGTAAAAAGTGTGACTGCCAACGTTGGGCTGGGCAATATATCGATATCGTGATATGAGACTAGATATCGTCTCACAGTGTGGATATTATAATATGGTGATGTCGTTTCCTGCTTTTAAAGGCTGATTAATGTTGTAAATTTAACAGATTGTTCTATTGTCTACCTTTTTACCTGCTTTGTCATTAAATCCACATTACTGATGATTATTTATCAAACATCTCATTGTGTTAATATGTTGTGAAAGCACTGATAGTCATCCTATTATATTGTTCTGACATCGATATCGAAGTAATTGGTAAAATATATTGTGCTATATGATTTTATCCTTATCGCCCAGCTCTAATATAACTCTACAGACTCTACAGTCAGCACTGAATAACTCCGCTGTGTTCAATGAGATATGAAATACTCCGATACTGTTTCATACTAATGAATCTGCTCCGTCACTGTGTACACTCTGAATGTTCAGTTTGGGTTCATAGATCGTGTCGCTGTGTGATGATCCGCACCAGACGAATATTTACTGTACTCAACTTTTAATTTGAGAGGATTTTAATGTTTTTACGAGGACACCTGCATGTTCAACAGCTGCCGTCACCACGACAACCACGACATGTTCAGCTGATTGCTCTGTGACTGTTCTCTGACTGCTCTCTGACTGCTCTCTGACTGCTCTCTGACTGCTCTCTGACTGTTCTCTGACTGCTCTCTGACTGCTCTCTGACTGCTCTCTGACTGCTCTCTGACTGCTCTCTAGCTGCTCTCTGGCTGCTCTCTGACTGCTCTGCTTGCTGCTCTCTGACTGCTCTCTGCTCTCTGACTGTTCTCTTTCTGCTCTGCTTGCTGCTCTGCTTGCTGCTCTCTGACTGCTCTCTGGCTGCTCTCTGGCTGCTCTCTGGCTGCTCTCTGGCTGCTCTCTGGCTGCTCTCTGGCTGCTCTCTGGCTGCTCTCTGGCTGCTCTCTGGCTGCTCTCTGGCTGCTCTGCTGGCTGCTCTCTGCCTGCTCTCTGCCTGCTCTCTGCCTGCTCTCTGACTGCTCTCTGACTGCTCTCTGACTGCTCTCTGGTTGCTCTCTGGCTGCTGTCTGACTGCTCTGCTTGCTGCTCTCTGACTGCTCTGTGACTGCTCTGTGACTGCTCTGTGACTGCTCTGTGACTGCTCTGTGACTGCTCTCTGGCTGCTCTCTGGCTGCTCTCTGGCTGCTCTCTGACTGCTCTCTGACTGCTCTCTGGCTGCTCTCTGGCTGCTCACTGACTGCTCTGCTTGCTGCTCTCTGACTGCTCTGTGACTGCTCTGTGACTGCTCTCTGACTGCTCTCTGGCTGCTCTCTGACTGCTCTCTGGCTGCTCTGACTGCTCTGTGACTGCTCTGTGACTGCTCTCTGACTGCTCTGCCTGCTGCTCTCTGACTGCTCTGCTTGTTGCTCTCTGGCTGTTCTCTTACTGCTCTCTGGCTGCTCTCTGACTGTTCTCTGACTGTTCTCTGACTGCTCTCTGACTGCTCTCTGACTGCTCTGTGGCTGCTCTGTGGCTGCTCTCTGGCTGCTCTCTGACTGCTCTATGACTGTTCTCTGGCTGTTCTCTGGCTGCTTTCTGGCTGCTCTCTGACTGTTCTCTGACTGTTCTCTGACTGTTCTCTGACTGCTCTCTGACTGCTCTCTGGCTGCTCTCTGACTGCTCTCTGGCTGCTCTGCTTGCTGCTCTGCTGACTGCTCTCTGGCTGCTCTCTGGCTGCTCTCTGACTGCTCTCTGACTGCTCTCTGACTGCTCTCTGACTGCTCTCTGGCTGCTCTCTGACTGCTCTCTAGCTGCTCTCTAGCTGCTCTCTGGCTGCTCTCTGGCTGCTCTCTGGCTGCTCTCTGGCTGCTCTCTGACTGCTCTCTGACTGCTCTCTGGCTGCTCTCTGGCTGCTCTGTGACTGCTCTCTGGCTGCTCTCTGGCTGCTCTCTGACTGCTCTGTGACTGCTCTCTGGCTGCTCTCTGACTGCTCTCTGACTGCTCTCTGACTGCTCTCTGGCTGCTCTCTGGCTGCTCTCTGGCTGCTCTCTGACTGCTCTCTGGCTGCTCTCTGGCTTCTCTTTGGCTGCTCTCTGACTGCTCTCTGGCTGCTCTCTCTCTAAACATGGCGGCTGGATCACTGCTGTTATATCACCTTTTATTCTTCACATCGTCCTCTGATGATGATGATGATGATGAAGATGTTATGGTTGATATGTGATTGTGGAGGCAGCATCTCCGTCTCTCAGTCACATGACTCGCTGCTTGCTGCTCTGAATGAAGGCGCTGTTCGGGTTTGTTTTATTTCCCATGATGCCTCAGGCTGCTGAGTCCCATGACAGCATCAGAGCGAGCCGCGATCACGCACTGATGAGGTCACGGGTTCGAACCCTGAAGGCACAAATAAACTCACAGACTTAGATCACTGAAATAGAAATCAGTCTGTAAAGGAACGAAGGAAGAGAGGAAGGAAGGAAGAAAGAGAGGAAGGAAGGAAAGAGAGACGGAAAGGAAAAGAAGGACAGACGGAAAGGAAAAGAAGGACAGACGGAAAGGAAAAGAAGGACAGACGGAAGGAAGGAAGGAAGGAAGGAAGGAAGGAAAGATGAAAGGAAGGAAGGATGGTAGGAAGGAAGGAAGGAAGGAAGGAAAGAAGAAAGAGAGGGAGGAAGGAAGGAAGGAAAGAGACGGAAAGGAAAAGAAGGACAGGCGGGCGGAAGGAAGGAAGGAAGGAAGGAAGGAAGGAAAGATAAAAGGAAGGAAGGAAGGAAGGAAAGAAGGAAAGATGAAAGGAAGGAATGATGGTAGGAAGGAAGGAAGGAAGGAAGCAAGGAAAGAAGAAAGAGAGGAAGGAAGGAAAGAAGAAAGGGAGGAAGGAAGGATGGAAAGGAAAAGAAGACAGGAAAGAGAGATGGAAGGATAGAAGGACAGACGGAAGGAAGGAAAGATGAAAGGAAGGAAGGAAGGAAGGAAGGAGGAGGAAAGAATGAGAGAAGGAGGAAGGAAGAAGGAAGGGAGGAAGGAGGAAGGAAGGGAGGAAGGAAGAAGGGAAGGAAGGGTGAGGAAAGAAAGAGAGAAGGAGGAAGGAAAGGAAGGAAGGAAGGGGGAACAAAGAAAGAGAGAAGGAAGGGAGGGAGGAAGGAAGGAAGGAAGGAAGGAAGGAAGGAAGGAAGGAAGGAAGGGTGAGGAAAGAAAGAGAGAAGGAGGAATAAAATACTCGGTGACCTCATCGCTGTGTGACCCTGAGGTGAAGCGGACGGATCAGCTGAGGCCGTCTGCAGGTCGGTGAGGTGTAAACGCTGCCGTACAAGGAGAAGCTGAGCGGCCCGGTCTATTTACTGTAAGCCTCCTGCCGACCCTAACCAAGCGCTGCCATCCCATAATAGTCCTGCTGCTGGCCGACTGGAGCACAGAGAGCTCAGAGTCTGCTGTGAATATCAGCAGTGATATAATCAGATGTTTCACTCTGTAAAGATTTATAGTAAATTTATTTTTATTCAGTTTTATTTGATTCTCAGCAGATTTTCAGTCATTACAACATTAATTTAATCTCATATATCACTAAAACTACAGCGATGAGTCCGCTGATATAAAACTAATTATTCTGCTGCTAATTTATTGATATTAGGGCTGTCAAACGATTATTTTTTTAATCGCGATTAATCGCATAGTTTCCATAGTTAATCGCGATTAATCACATTTTGAATAGCATGTTTAAAATCCTGTTATTTTCCATTTGAAGGCAGTTTTAAGCCCATAATGTAAAGCATTTCTTACCAGAGTGTCTTAACTGGGAATCAATCACGGCTCTGCTGCGACTCCCACACTCCAAAATGGTCCTTTGGTGGAGCTGAGGCTGGCTTGGCTGCACCTGGGTGTTTAGCGTGGAGGTGCTAACTCAAACTCCACGTACTCCGGTGGTAGTTAAACTCCGTTTGACACAGGTTGCATTTTACTTTTGACTTGTCAACTGAAGCGTCTGGAAGTGTTTTAAAGTTAAACAAGCCGTTCAAAAGTCCAGTAGCTCTCTTACTTTCCATCAGCGCGGTAGGTTTACTGCAGGAGGCCACTTCAAAGCATAGCGCTACAGCTAGAGGAGCCGTCTACGGGGGAGTAGAAGGGACAAAAAGGCTTGCAACATTAAAATGAGATTTTAAAAAATTAACACGTTATGGATTGCATTAATCTAATCGTGATTAACACGTTAACGCTGACAGCCCTAGTTTAATTTTATTGTTTTTATTTGTTTTTCTTGGTTTTACAGTAAATTGAGTGTTTTAGTCAAACAGAAAACTTCTGATGAACTTAGAAAATAATCAGAAGATAAATTAAAATAATGTTTAGTCACCTTGTTTCATACTTTATACTCGGACTGATTGTTGAAGCTCAAAAGAAGATGGATAAATCTGTTGCTCATGTCTGTTACATAACTTTATACTATTTCTATATAAATCACAGATGAACTGAGATAATAATCAGCAGATTAATCAATGATTAAAATGATGCTCAGTCTCAGTTCTGGTTATTAACATTATGACACTGAGTCGACTGATCAATGATCCTGAGATCCTGAGAGCAGTTTTATAATAAACTGAGTCACTGAGGCAGCTTCAGCGTTACTGTAAATATAAAGTCATCAGAGTCAGTAACGGGATTCACTGAAAACACTCGACCTGTCGTAATGACCCAGAGATGTTCGTCATCATAATGTCTCAGAGATGAGGGAGAGAGAGAGAGAGAGATGAAGGTCCGGGACTGGAATCCGTCATCCGGACGTCTCCAGGCCCAGATTACCTGTGAGACCAGAAAGCACAGACAACTCCGGGGAAGAAGTTTAGCTTATTGATGCATTAATAGAACATGAATGTTAATGGATATAGATGGATAGAAGGTGAAGCTTCCTGATCACCTGTAAATCTGACGCTGTGTTTCAGGCTCCAGATCAGAAACGTGTCGGATGAGGCGTGAGGAGGAAGAGGAGGAGCTGCTGGAGGAGGAAGAGGAGGACCTGCTGGAGGAGGAGGAGGAGGAGGAGGAGCTGCTGGAGGAGGAGGAGGTGTGCATGGCGCGGCCGGTGCAGATCGTAGTAGCGGACGAGGAGGAGCACTCGTTCTCCCTGCAGGAGGAGGCGCTGGAGCGGCTGCTGCTGCAGAAGGAGGTGCAGGACCTCCACGTGGTCGTCGTCTCCGTGGCCGGAGCTTTCAGGAAGGGGAAGTCCTTCCTGCTGGACTTCATGCTGCGCTACATGTACAGCCAGGTAGACCCCGAACCCTGACCCCTGACCCCTGACCCCTAACCCTCATGTACAGCCAGGTAGACCCCGAACCCTGACATCTGCTCATATGCTCTACGTCAGGGGTGTCAAACTCATTTTCATTTAACCGTCATATTGTCTTCGTTTTTACTACGCACCTTTTGTCCTCCCGGGTCAAATTGACCTGGTCTTGTTCAACTGTTTATAAAGTATGTAGTATAAAGTGATCACCAATTTTTTTGTTTCACCTTTTCAGTGAACTTGTTTCCAACACATTAACATATATTTTACACTTATTTTTGTAATATATGGTATGATAGACCACATTTACATAAAAGTATGCCTCATTTTTTAGTCAAAAAAAGCAAAAATTCTGAATTATTTTCACTATGGTTTTAAACAGAGGCACACAAGTGGATGGAATACCACAGCTTGGTATGATAAATAGACCCGAAGACAACAGGAGGGTTAAGGGCCACATACTTCCCAAGGAAGGAAGGAAGGAAGGAAGGAAGGAAGGAAGGAAGGAAGGAAGGAAGGAAAGATAGAATGAAGAAAGGGAGGAAAAGGGGGAGGAGAGGGAAGAGTAGACAGGAATGAAAGACGGAAGGAATGAAGGATGGAAGGAAGGAAGGGAGGAATAAGGAAAGTGGGCCGGGTTGGACCCCTCCGCGGGCCGGATCTGGCCCACGGGCTGCATGTTTGACACCCCTGCTCTACATTAACGAGGAAAAAATAAAGGAAACTAAAGCTGCTCAATTAATCAGAATCTGATCGTGATTACGAGTTAGGGGGCAAACGATGTCAAAACTAATAAAATCGAGGGGAAACTACGGTGGCCCGGAGATGCAAACCAAGATTACAACATGTGAAACACACTTTTACATATCATAAAACAAAATGACATTATTATACCATAACACATTTACACGTCCCAAAACACTTTTACAAATATCAACCATCAACCAGGAAAGGGAATGTACCGACTCCGGGGTTGAACAGGAAGTGATAACGGGGAACAGCCAATAGGAGCTGCTGTTGTTGTCGGTAGAGTTCATGGTGAGCCCAGATGGACGGAGATCTAGTTTGTTTTACCTGTTTTGTAGACAACGTTAGGCATGGGCCGGTATGAGATTCTGACGGTATGATAACCTGAGGTAAAAATATCACGGTTTCACGGTATTGAAATGTCTGTATTTAAAAAATTTTTAAAAAGATTTTTTCCATTGAACGGTCTTTTATTTTTAGTAAATATGTATTTAAAATAAATAATAATAAAAAATAGCTGAATTATTTCTAAATAAATAAAAAATAAATAAGTGCAGTCCTTTAACTGAGGCTAAACCAGCAGCTCAAGTCACGACATAAATGAATTATTTTTAGTGAGAAAACACAAAATGCAAATAAATGCAATCACTGAACCTGTGGCTCAAGATCAGAACATAAAGAATAGAAAAAAGTAAAAACACTTCTAATATAAATATAAATAAATAAATAAATGCAGGCAGGAGTTTAAAACTGGATCTCAACAGTTTTTGGAGACTTGCTCATGATCATATTGGATGTATTGACTCCTCGCGCTGCTACTGTCCGTTACCTTCTTCCTCCGAGCCGCAGCCGTCTGTCTTTTTACGGTAGCCGAAGTATAAATAAAGCCGACTTGGTCCTTTTTAAACGGGGGGAAGTTCGGGGGGCTCGCCTCCTTCAGCCGTCATACAGCCTGCAGAGCTACCTGCTTGTAACAGCAACCGGAGTACGGGAGGGGTTGTACTTCACGCTGCAACAGCCTGCAGAGCTACCTGCTTGTAACAGCAACCGGAGTACGGGAGGGGTTGGACTTCACGCTGCAACAGCCTGCAGAGCTACCTGCTTGTAAACAGCAACCGGAGTACGGGAGGGGTTGGACTTCACGCTGCAACAGCCTGCAGAGCTACCTGCTTGTAACAGCAACCGGAGTACGGGAGGGGTTGGACTTCACGCTGCAGCTGCACGCAACCTGAGGGACCTCCACTCACTCTCTGACCAGACGTCACATTAAAAAAACCCGCTCATACCGCAGGAACGGTGTGAAGGAACATTTTAGTGGTTTTGAAACCGTGACTTTTTAATACCGTGGTAAACCTTGAGACCGGTAACCTGCCCATGCCTAGACAACGTATGAGCCGAGTCGGTCTTTAGCGTTTTTAAATGACATGGATCAGACGGACGGACCAGATGTGCTGCAGCGGTGCAGTTTCCTTACTTTCTCCTTCCTCCCTTCCTTCCTCCTTTCTCCTTTCCTTCCTTCCTTCTTTCCTTCCTTCCTTCCTAGTCCTTTAGTAGAGTGTCCTTTAGAGCATGAAGTGTTAAAACCATGCTGAGAGTTTTCCCTGTGTGACTGGAGCAGAACTGGTGTTGCAGTTTCCTTCCTTCTTCCTCCCTACTTTCTTTCTTTCCTTCCTCCCTACTTCCTTCCTTTCCTTCCTCCCTACTTTCTTTCTTTCCTTCCTTCCCACTTTCTTTCTTTCCTTCCTTCCTTCCTTCCCTCCTAGTCCTTTAGTAGAGTGTTGGCTCACAGCATGAAGTGTTAAACCCATGCTGAGAGTTTTCCCTGTTTCCCTCCCTCATTTCCTTCCTTCTTCCTTCCTTCCTTCCTTCCTTCCTTCCTAGTCCTTTAGTAGAGTGTCGGCTCACAGCATGAAGTGTTAAACCCATGCTTGTGTGACTGGAGCAGAACTGATGTTGTTGCAGTGAGTTAAACCCTGCAGAGGAAACGGTGACCTTTGTCCCGGTTAATCTACGGTAAGCAGCGAGGGACATTCTGGAGGGTTTTCATCTCGCTGTAAAGAGGATTTTTAGTCACACACACACACACACACAGTAACACACACACACACACACACAGCTGTAAAGAGGATTTTTAGTCGGACACAAAGGCCGGCTCTGTGGCTGGGCCTCCAAACCCTCCTAACCCTCAACCTGCTGCTGCTTACTACTCACATAAAAGCATGTTTATGTGTGGAGTAAGCCCTCACACACACACACACACACACACACA
This sequence comes from Scomber colias, assembly GCA_021039105.1. Taxonomy (NCBI): domain Eukaryota; kingdom Metazoa; phylum Chordata; class Actinopteri; order Scombriformes; family Scombridae; genus Scomber; species Scomber colias. The sequence goes on along the minus strand of JAJDFG010001193.1, from coordinate 26,584 downwards.
CACTCAGTAACACACACACACACACACACACACACACACACAGTAACACACACACACACACAGTAACACACACACAGGTCATGTGATGGTGGGCTCCCTCAGTCAGATGTTTCCAGGACCTGCTGTGACAAGTTATGCTCATATATATCTGAGTTAGTGAGGTTAGGGTCTCCATGAGGTTCAGTTTAAATTTAAAGGGTTAAAATGTGAAAATAAACGTATGAATAACTTCACACATTCTTTTTTTGTGGACCCAGCATCAAATTTCTGCTTTTAATCCATTTAGAGAGAATATATTAGAGGATTATGGTAAAAATGTCTAAGTGGTGTAACCATAAGAACTTTGGAAGGAAGGGAGGGAGGAAGGAAGGAAGGAAGGGAGGGGGGAAAGAAGAAGGTAAGGAAGGAAGTAAAACGGCCGGATTGGACCCCTTGGCGGGCCAGTTCTGGTCCACGGGCCGCATGTTTGACACCCCTGGGTTACACCATTTGACATTTTCAGGAGCATTCAGTCTTTTGGTATAAAATGGGTCAAATGTCATTTCAAATCTCTCTTATTGATCTTTTTTTAATATATTGATTATATTGAACTGGGCGTAACCTCCATGATGTCTTGCTGCCGCTGAGTTCAGTCTCAATTTATCTCCTATAAAAACGTTTCCTCTCATGAAGTCAGACCTTTAACGTTTCCTCTCCGTTTCCTCTCCAGTCGACTCGTTCGTGGATCGGCGGCGATGACGAGCCTCTGACCGGCTTCACCTGGCGAGGCGGCTGCGAGCGAGAGACGACGGGGATCCTCGCCTGGAGCGAAGTGTTCGTGGTGGAGAAACCCGACGGCTGCAAGGTTCCTGACCCTATCTGTCCTTCCTTCCTTCCTTCCTTCCTCCACCCTCCCTTCCTTCCTTCCTTCCTTCCTTCCTTCCTTCCTTCCTTCCTTCCTTCCTTCCTTCCTTCCTTCCTTTCTCCCTTCCTTCCTTCTTCCTCCCTCCCTTCCTCCTTTCTTTCCTTCTTCCTTCCTCCCTCATTTCCTTCCTCCCTCCTCCCTCCTTCCCTCCCTCCTTCCTCCCTTGCCTGGAGGCCATCAGTCTGATAGTACTGTCTGTTGTCTGGCAGGTGTTCCTCCCTCCCTCCTTCCTTTCCTCCTTCCTTTCCTCCCTCCCTTCCTTCCTTGCCTGGAGGAACAGTCTGATATTAATGTCTGTTGTCTGGCAGGTTGCAGTTCTCCTCCCTTCCTTCCTCCCTCCCCCCCCCCCCCCTCCTCCCTCCCTCCCTCCCTCCCTCCTTCCCTCCCTCCTTCCCTTCCTCCCTTCCTTTCCTCCCTCCCTTCCTCCCTCCTTCCTCCCTTGACTCGAGGATGGTCTGTTAATAGTACTGTCTGTTGTCTGGCAGGTTGCAGTTCTCCTGATGGACACACAGGGGGCGTTTGACAGCCAGTCGACCATCAAAGACTGCGCCACGCTGTTCGCTCTGAGCACCATGACCAGCTCGGTGCAGGTCAGCTCATCTTTCTCACGGTCTGAGGTTTAAAGGTTTAAAGGTTTTAGTCCTGGTCCGGGTTCCAGCTCTCAGATCCTTCTTCTTTCTGTGTTTCAGGTTTATAACTTGTCCCAGAACGTCCAGGAAGACGATCTGCAGCATCTCCAGGTCAGAACATCCTCCTTCCTTCCTTCCTTCCTTCCTTCCTCTTTCCTTCCTCCATACCCCTTTCTACTCTTCCCTCTTTTCTTCCTTCCTTTCCTCCCTTCTTCTTTCCTTCCCTCCCTCCTCCCTTCCTTCATTTCCTTCCTCCCTCCTTCTCTCTTTCTTTCCTCCCCCTACCTTCCTTTCCTTCTTCCTTCTTCCCTCCCTCCTTCTTTCCGTCCCTCCTTCCTTCCTTTCTGCTGGGACTGACGTCGTCCAGATACTAATACTTTACATTTCATACTTTTTATACCAAATTTTATACTTTTCATACCACGTTTTATGACTGCGCTGTGGAGTCAGATTTGAGGCTGAGATGTTTGTTTCCTGTCTGCAGCTCTTCACTGAGTACGGACGGCTGGCGATGGAGGAAGTCTACGAGAAACCTTTTCAGGTAGCTGCTGCTCTTATTCAGGATCGTTCAGCTTCTATTAAAACTTTGGAAAGGATTCTCAGATTCTGACTTGTTGTAACTTGAGTGTCTCTCTCTGATCAGACGCTGATGTTCCTGATCAGAGACTGGAGTTATCCTTACGAGCATCCGTACGGTCTGGAGGGAGGACAGAGCTTCCTGGAGAAACGCCTGCAGGTCAGTTTCAGCAGTTTGGCTGTAAGATGAAGTCACCTTCAGACATGTTAACGTGTTTTACCCACAGACTGTAGACGTAACATCCGTGACGTCACCCATTGGTTTGTGGACTGCTGCTCGGAAGCCAATAGTTTCTAATCTAGGCAGCGCCATCTTGAAAATTTCAGGTGCATGCTGGGAAAAATAAAAACACGGATTCTACTTATATGGGCATGAGGCGGAGTCATGGGCGGAGCGGGGAGGTTGCTATGGTTACGAGGGCTGGATCTCGAGGACATTGGTCAATCCACCTGTCAATCAGGACGTAGCCACGCCCTAATGCATACCCTGCTTTATCGTCACATATAAAATCAGGGAGGCCAAAATGTCCCAAATGAACATCATACTGCATTGAAGAAGGCTTTAAACTAGCGATTGAGACCATAAACACATTTTGAAAACGTTTACTGAGGTTAGAAATCAAGTGAGAAGTTGGTGAATTCTCCATTGACTTGTATAGAGACGGTCGCCCCCTGGTGGCCTTTTGATAGAATGCAGCTCTAAGTTACTTCCTGGTTGGCTTCATTTCAGAGGACCAGAACTCCCCGCCTGGTTTAAACGTGTATTTAACGTGTTTTTAACGTGTTTTTAACGTGTGTTCAGGTGAAGCAGAACCAACACGAGGAGCTGCAGAACGTCAGGAAACACATCCACTCCTGCTTCTCCAACATCAGCTGCTTCCTGCTGCCGCATCCGGGCCTCAAGGTGGCGACAAACCCGCACTTTGACGGTCGGCTCAGAGGTGAGAGGAACCAACGCGAGGGTTAGGGATAGGTAGTCTGCAGTCTGAATTTTAGTTTTAATAGAAACCAGATTAATTTATAATCTGTAGTTACTAATCCAGACATCAGAATAACAAACGTGTGTGTGTGTGTGTGTGTGTGTGTGTGTGTGTGTGTGTGTGTGTGTGTGTAGACATTGACGGAGACTTCCAGACGGAGCTGGTGAATCTCGTCCCGACGCTTCTCTCTCCAGAGAATCTGGTGGAGAAGGAGATCGGAGGAGTGAAGATCACCTGCAGAGACCTGCTGCACTACTTCAAGGTGTCTCCATGGCAACTAGTTAGCAACAACAACTTAGCTGCCCTTAGCAACCGCTGGGCCTTAGCTGCCCTTAGCAACCGTTGGACCTCAGCCGTCCTCAGCAACCGTAGGGCCTTAGCTGCCCTTAGCAATCATAGCTGCCCTTAGCAAACCCAGGGCCTTAGCTGCCCTTAGCAACCGTAGGGCCTTAGCTGCCCTTAGCAACCGTAGGGTCTCAGCTGTCCTTAGCAACCGTAGCTGCCCTTAGCAACCGTAGGGCCTTAGCTGCCCTTAGCAACCGTAGGGCCTTAGCTGTCCTTAGCAACCGTAGGACCTTAGTTGCCCTCAGCAACCGAAGGGCCTTAGCTGCCCTCAGCAACCGTAGGACCATAGCTGCCCTTAGCAACCGTAGGGCCTTAGCTGCCCTTAGCAACCGTAGGACCTTAGCTGCCCTTAGCAACCGCTGGGCCTTAGCTGACCTTAGCAACCGCTGGGCCTTAGCTGACCTTAGCAACCGCTGGGCCTTAGCTGCCCTTAGCAACCGCTGGGCCTTAGCTATCTTCAGTTCAGATATTTTACCACAAACTGTTGAAATTTGACAGAATTTATTTAATGTTATTTAAAACTTTCACTAATCTGTTTTATTCTTTAGTTTTTTGTAATTTTTGTATTTTTTTCACTTAATTTTGATTGATTTTTAAGATTAATACACAGAAACAAGGTATAAACTTCTTCTTCACAAACATCTAGACACCAAAAAAAAACTCCAATAAAAAAAACCAATAACCAAGAATGAATTAGAAAAAATAAATAAATAAATTAAAATAAAAAAAATAAAATAATAAAATAAAAATATGTAAGTAAATCAATTAAAAAAAAAAAAAAAAAAAAAAAAGCTGGAATAAATAAAAAGTGTTTAGTTTTTTGCCACAGAAGTAAAAAGTGTTGTTGTGTTTCAGGCCTACATGAAGATCTATCAGGGAGAGGAGCTTCCTCACCCCAAGTCCATGCTGCAGGTCAGTTCTTCTTCATCATCATCATCATCATCATCATCATCATCATCATCATCATCATCATCATTACTCTCCAACAGCTCCCCCTGCTGGACGCTTTACATCATGACAGCAGCTGAAATAAACTAAAATAATCTGATTATGAGAGCTTAGTTTAGCTGAATCTGATCTTAGATTCACTTTTTTATTTTTTATTTTTACAAACTTTAGTTTTTTGTTTTGTCAGTCAGATAAAAATATTCTACAATGAATTAAATCTCACTGACTGGATTTAAAGATTTCAGGTTAAACTTTGAAACTTTAGTCTCACTTTGAGGAATTCGGCTTGTGAGTAAAGAATTTCAATAATTAATATTAAAACATAGCAATAATTCAGTTGTTTTTAAAATATATTTTTGTAGTGGCACGTAATGTCACAAATTAAGAAAAGAACAAATCCTCCCTCCCTTCCTTCCTTCCTCCCTCCCTTCCTTCCTCCTTCCCCTTCCTTCCTCCCTCCCCTCCCTTCCTGCCATCCAGAAATAAAGTCTCTTTAAACCAGTCAGACTTCCATTATTGTTTTAGAAAGATCAATTCTCATTCAGACTTCCTTTCTCCTGTTAGAACACAATATTAATATTTATATTTACTATAATACGGCCAAGCTTTGATCCTCAGAGAGAGTCTAGATTCTGCTTTGATCATAAATTGCTCCATTTAAAGCTCTTAAACCGTCAGACAGACAGAAATATACTGCATTTAATCACATTATTAAGTTTTTCATGTGTTTTCCTCCACAGTGTCTGAGAGTTAAAACTTTAATGATCTGATATTTAAAGTGTAATATTTCTGGTATCTGACTCATTAGAACTGAAGTTTATCAGCAGCTAAAGTTAATTAACAGATATCAGTAAAGACTAAATGTTCCTTAGAATAAGTAGAGAAGAGTTAAAAAGTTAAAGAAGTGACTTAAATACTAAATGTTGTATTAAATATATCGATATTAACGGGACTGTTGTGTCGTCTGTTACCTAGGCAACGGCTGAAGCCAATAACCTCGCAGCCGTCGCCGGAGCCAAAGACCTATACAACAAGAGCATGGAGCAGGTAACGCATCACTTCCTGTTTTAGAGCAGGTTTTTATGACATCACAGCTGGTGTGGAGCCAATCAGTGTTTTTAGGGCTGAGTTGATCTTTCACTTCCTGCGTCCTCACATGGAGACGTTATATTTTTCTTTTACTTCAAACTGCTGAACTTTGACCTGTTGTCCTCATTCTACAGTATATTTGCTTTTTCGTGCCACCTAGTGGTCGCTAAGTCTAAAAGTCACATTTTATTGTTTGAAACTTGTTTCTGCCGAGCTGGTTACCATGACGACAGTTCACACATCACTTCCTGGTTTTTAATAATTAGTCAGTAAACTCAGCATCGTCTGACGCAGGCTGGAAACCTAAAACATTTCTCTGTGTTTCAGCTTCTGTCAAACTAACGGAGCTGCAGCCGCTTCCTGTCTGAGCCCTATCAAAATAAAACTTCTTATTATTAACGAACAAAGTTGGGGCTGTAAAGAGAGTACTTCCTCTCAACCAGTAGAAGATGTTGTGAACAGCTGATTATGCATGGAAAAAAAACCCTGTCATTTACTGTGAAACCGCTTTTATTTTGAAAAATGCTGTGATTATACATATTTGGTCAAACAGGAATGTTGGCAGCTGTGATATTACTAATGTTAACTCATCATGACAGTAAAATAATCCATCCTGAGTCAATCCAGTAGAAGATCAGAAGAACAGCTGATTATGCATGGAAAAAAAACTACTGCTTTTATTTTGAAAAATACCGTGATATACATTTTTGGTCAAACATTTGGTAATGACAGTAAAATAGTCCTAGGTCAATCTACTGCAGTAGAGTAGTAGTTCCTCTCTCAACCAGTAGAAGATGTGGTGAACAGCTGATTATGCATGAAAAAAATATACTGCTTTTATTTTGAAAAACACTGTGATATACATTTCTGTTCGTACCGCCCAGCACTAAACTAAACCCTGTTTTTCTCTCAGGTCTGCGGCGGAGACAAGCCCTACATCTCCCCGGTGGAGCTGGAGTGTCGGCACGCGGAGCTCCGCCAGGCGTCGGTGCGTCACTTCCGCTCGGTGAAGAAGATGGGCGGCGAGGAGTTCTGCCGGCGCTACCAGGAGCAGCTGGAGGCGGAGCTGGACGAGGTCTACGCCAACTTCAGCAAGCACAACGACGGCAAGAACATCTTCTACGCGGCGCGGACGCCCGCCACGCTGTTCGCCGTCATGTTCGTGATGTACGTGACGTCGCTGGTCACCGGCTTCGTGGGCATCAGCTCGGTGGCCACGCTGTGCAACCTGCTGATGGGCCTGGCTCTCACCGCGCTCTGCGTCTGGGCCTACGCCAAGTACTCCGGAGAGTACCGCGAGGTGGGCGGAGTCATCGACCAGGTGGCGGAAACGCTGTGGGAGCAGGTGAGAGATTGCTGCCTGCAGACGGAGGGAGGGAAGGAGGGAGGGAAGGAAGGGAGGAAAGGAGAGAGGGAGGGAGGAAGGTGAGAACTCGCTACCTGCAGAAAGACGGAGGGAGGAAAGGAGAAAGGAAGGGAGGGAGAAAGGAAGGGAGGGAGGGAGAAAGGAAGGGAGGGAAGGAGAGAGGGAGGGAGGAAGGAAGGAGGGAGGGATGGAAGGAAGGAAGGTGAGAGCTCGCTACCTGCAGACGGAGGGAGGGAGGGAGGAAGGGAGGGAGGGAAGGAAGGAGGGAGGGAGGGAGGGAGGGAGGGAGGGAGGGAAGGAAGGGAGGAAAGGAGAGAGGGAGGGAGGAAGGTGAGAGATCGCTACCTGCAGAAAGACGGAGGGAGGAAAGGAGAATGGAAGGGAGGGAGAAAGGAAGGAAGGGAGGGAGAAAGGAAGGGAGGGAGGGAGGAAGGAAGGAAGGGAGGGAGGGAGGGAGGGAGGAAGGAAGGAAGGGAGGGAGGAAGGAATGATGGGAGGGAGGGAGGAAGGAAGGAAGGAAGGAAGGGAGGGAGGTAGTGAGGGAGGGAGAAAGGAAGGAAGGGAGGAAGTGAGGGAGGGAGAAAGGAAGGAAGGGAAGGAGGAAGGAAGGAATGAAAGAAGGAAGGGAGAAAGGAAGGGAGGGAGGGAAGGAGGGAGGGAAGAAGGGAGGGAGGGAGGGTGATCAGATAATGAGTGATTTATCCTCCATCACTGAACTCTGGAAGCACACTAGAAGGTTTTAATATTGAGTCTGAACTGACTGCTGCTTTGAACTGTGAACTCGTCCTTTTTTTCACCTCCGCTGCATGTTTCTATCTTTCACTTCCTCCTGCTCTTCCTCTAATCTGTCCTCTCATCCCTCTCTTCCTCCTGCTCTTCCTCTAATCTGTCCTCTCATCCTTCTCTTCCTCCTGCTCTTCCTCTAATCTGTCCTCTCATCCCTCTCTTCCTCCTGCTCTTCCTCTAATCTGTCCTCTCGTCCTTCACTTCCTCCTTCTCTTCCTCCTGCTCTTCCTCTAATCTGTCCTCTCATCCCTCTCTTCCTCCTGCTCTTCCTCCTGCTCTTCCTCCTGCTCTTCCTCTAATCTGTCCTCTCGTCCTCCGCTGCATGTTTCTCTCATCCTTCTCTTCCTCCCTCACTTCCTCCTGCTCTTCCTCTCGTCCTCCACTGCATGTTTCTGTCATCCCTCTCTTCCTCCTGCTCTTCCTCTAATCTGTCCTCTTTGTTTTATCTCTCAACGCTCACAGAGGACTCCACGTAAGGTGAGTTAAAGAACTGAAGCCCAGAGACGTTTAACTTTATTTAACAGCTGTGACTAAAAAACTAAAACAGCATCAAAGAACGAAGGAAGGAAAGGAGGGAGGAAAGGAAAGAAGGACAGAGACTTATTTAACAGCTGAGACTAAACTAAAAAAACCCAAAAACCTAAAACTACAGAATCACACGTTTAAGAGTCTCCACAGGGGGGCGACACCGAGCTGAAGGTGAAGCTCAGATACTGTCATCATGTGTTTAACAGTAACTAATTACATTACAGTTACCTCCATTATAAAGTAACTAGCTTCATTATAAAGTTACTACCTCCATTATAAAGTAACTAGCTTCATTATAAAGTAACTAGCTTCATTATAAAGTAACTAGCTTCATTATAAAGTAGCTAGCTTCATTATAAAGTAGCTAGCTCCATTATAAAGTAACTAGCTTCATTATAAAGTAGCTAGCTTCATTATAAAGTAGCTAGCTCCATTATAAAGTAACTAGCTTCATTATAAAGTAACTAGCTTCATTATAAAGTAGCTAGCTTCATTATAAAGTAGCTAGCTCCATTATAAAGTAACTAGCTCCATTATAAAGTAACTAGCTCCATTATAAAGTAACTAGTTACTTTATAAGGTAACTAGTTACTTTATAATGGAGCTAGTTACCTTATAAAGTAACTAGTTACATTATATAGTAGCTAGTTACCATTATACAGTAACTAGCTCCATTATATAGTAACTAGTTACATTATAAAGTAACTAGCTTCATTATAAAGTAACTAGCTACCTTTATAAAGTAACTAGCTCCATTATAAAGTAACTAGTTACCTTATAAAGTAACTAGCTCCATTATAAAGTAACTAGTTACCTTATAAAGTAACTAGCTCCATTATAAAGTAACTAGTTACCTTGTGAGAACAGTAATAGATTACTTTAGCATCATCACACAGCCAAGTCTGAAGCATCATCATCTTTACACTAACAGCAGGACTTCAACTGTGGCGCTAACGTGTTAAAAAGTAATCAGAGTACTCTAACCCCTCTTCTTCTTCTCCTTCCAGCTCTTCTTCAAACTCTTCGAGGTGGCTCGGAGTCGAGTCCCGTTGGGGAGCCTGATCCCGACACCGCGACCTCGACTCGCCTCAAACAACAACGTCAAGAAGAAAAACTAGCAGCACTCCTCCTGGCCTCTGTCACATTTATCCCTCCTCCTCTTCCTCTTCCTCCTCTTCCTCTCCCTCCTCCTCCTCCTCCTCCTCTTCTTCACCTCCTTCTGCTCGTTTCCAGACGGTTTTGAGACGTAAGCGGTTTGTTTCACCGGTTCCTGGCCGTGCTGGCGCTAGGTTCAAGGACTCGCTGTAGACGCAGACGCCGCCGCCGTGTGATGTAATTTCCTTTCTGTCAGTGGGCGGGGTTTAAAGCATATATATATATATATATTGTTGGGCGGGTCCATTACTCTGTCACAGAGCGTCGTCCCGGGTGTGTCGGACGATGACTCGACATTAATGATTCCCATTTATGTGAATGTATGAATGAAGAGCATGACCACAGATCCTCCACACTTTTCTTTCCTGTTCCTGTTCCTCTTCCTGTTCCTCTTCCTCTTCCTCTTCCTCTTCCTGTTCCTCTTCCTCCTCTCGTCTCCGTCGGGTGTGTTTCTGTCGCCGGCCGGCGGCGCGAGGAGGAGTCACGACCAAAGTTTACAGCTTTACTGAGACTGACAAACTGCAGCTGGCAGAACGTTCGATGCTTTCAGGGAAGATTTACGACTTTTCTCATTTTTACCAGAATCAGAAACTCGTGGAAGTTTTTTTTTTTTTTTTAGCTCGTCTGGAAATAATTTAAACGGTTAAAATAGTTCAGATTAAACTCAAACTCATTGTCAGCTATGTGGTAGATATTCTCTTAGCTATTCCTTCTTGGTGTCATCACGTTCAGGATCAGGTGGGAAACAGTCGAAACAGTCAGGAGTTAAATCAAAAAATCAAGACAAATGTTACCTTATGTTAGCATTTTTAAACGTAATAAGCCGATAACGTAATAAAATTCCTGATCCAATAATGTAATAAGTTATTACGATGTTGGCCTAATAACTGAAGCTGATAACGTAACATTATACTGCTATCACTTTATTGAAGTTTTATTTATTTGTTACGTTATCAGACGTTAGCACGTTATCAGCCGTTAGCACGTTATCGCCCGTTAGCACGTTATTGTAACTCTGTGGTAAATATTCTCTTAGCTGTTCCTCCTTCAGACAATTGTGTCGTCACGTTCAGGATCAGGTGGGAAACAGTCGAAACAGTCAGGAGTTAAATAAATAATTAAGACAAATGTTACCTTTTATGTTAGCATTTTTAAACGTAATAAGCCGATAACGTAATAAAATTCCTGATCCAATAACGTAATAAGTTATTACGATGTTGGCCTAATAACTGAAGCTGATAACGTAACATTATACTGCTATCACTTTATTGAAGTTTTATTTATTTGTTACGTTATCAGACGTTAGCACGTTATCAGCCGTTAGCACGTTATCGCCCGTTAGCACGTTATTGTAACTCTGTGGTAAATATTCTCTTAGCTGTTCCTCCTTCAGACAATTGTGTCGTCACGTTCAGGATCAGGTGGGAAACAGTCGAAACAGTCAGGAGTTAAATAAATAATTAAGACAAATGTTACCTTTTATGTTAGCATTTTTAAACGTAATAAGCCGATAACGTAATAAAATTCCTGATCCAATAACGTAATAAGTTATTACGATGTTGGCCTAATAACTGAAGCTGATAACGTAACATTATACTGCTATCACTTTATTGAAGTTTTATTTATTTGTTACGTTATCGCCCATTAGCACGTTATCGTAACTCTGTGGTAAATATTCTCTTAGCTGTTCCTCCTTCAGAAAATGGTCTCATCACGTTCAGGATCAGGTGGGAAACAGTCGAAACAGTCAGGAGTTAAATCAAAAAATCAAGACAAATGTTACCTTATGTTAGCATTTTTAAACGTAATAAACCGATAATGTAATAAGTTATTATGTTGTTGGCCTAATAACTGAAGCTGATAACGTAACCTTATACTACTATCACTTTATTTAAGTTTAATTTATTTGTTACGTTATCGGCCGTTATAACGTTATCGGCCGATATCACGTTGTAGGCCGTTAGCAAGTTATCGGCCGTTATCGCGTTATCAGCCTTTTTAGTAGAAAACACTAAACAGTCGAGCTGAAGGCGCCGATGCTCGATTTGAGTCATTTCTTGCTGTCACATGACTTCATGACGTACGGAGAGTTGAGAATATTTAACACAAATAAATAATCAAGACAAATGTTACCTTATGTTAACGTATTTAAACGTAATAAGCCGATAACGTAATAAGTTATTACGATGTTGGCCTGCTAAAAATAATAAATGTGATAACTGAAGCTGATAACGTAACATTATACTGCTATCACTTTATTTAAGTTTTATTTATTTGTTACGTTATCGGCCGTTAGCACGTTACAACGTTATTGGCCATTAGCACGTTACAACGTTATTGGCCGTTGGCACGTTACAACGTTATTGGCCGTTAGCACGTTATCGGCCATTATAATGTTATCGGCCGTTATTGAGTTATCGGCCGTTAGCACGTTATCGGCCATTATCACGTTTTCGGCCGTTAGCACGTTATCGGCCGTTATCACGTTATCGGCCATCATAACGTTGTCGGCCATTATAATGTTATCGGCCGTTATTGAGTTATCGGCCGTTAGCACGTTATCGGCCATTATCACGTTTTCGGCCGTTAGCACGTTATCGGCCGTTATCACGTTTTCGGCCGTTAGCACGTTATAACAACGTTAAAATCAGAGATCCTGCCGTGATGTTTCTGAGGGAATATTAGATTCAAATGTTGGTTTCATCCCGTAAATGTTAAATCTGCGAAATCATGAAAACATAAAAACCTGCTGCTGGGTAATGAGTTATTTTAATAATATATTTTTCATGGTTTCACAAACAGCTGAACTGACTGTAGGAGCCGCTAACAGGAAGCAGTTAAATTCATCGTAACTTTAAAAAAAACTTTAAATAAAGAGAAATGAAGTTTGAAGCTGAAACGTCGGCAGGTTTGAGAATCTGATTTAATGTTTGAGCGTAAAGTCTAAAATCAGTTATTTCATCTCAACACGCAGGATTCAGACCTTTACAGACGTAGCTTCTCGTTACTCTAACTTACGAACTTCCTGTTAATAAATGAAAACTATACCGACATTTAAACGGTTCGAGGTCGTGCAGCTACGCGATCTCTCAAGTTTTCTACGTATAAACTGACACTCGGAGCCGACGTGTTTTTAAAACTATACACTACGTTGTTTCAGTCTGACGATTGCTCTCCGACAGTTTCCGATAGTTTCCACGAGTTTTTCTGATTCCGAGAAAACCGAATAAATGTTCCCTGAAACCAGCGAGAGGACTGATGACGTAATGATGTCTGTGGCTGATTTTATTTTCTTAGATTAGTTCATCACCAAAATCACGACATGATTATTTTGTATGTTCGGTTTGTTTTTGAGTTACGACTCGATCGCGACTTCCAGTATTTACCTCCTATTATTACTACTTTGTGTGTCTCGTCGGTACGTTAACGGAAATCTTCTCTTTCGCTCCGAGATGTTCAGATTGGATATCGGTGCTGTTAGCGTAGCTTAGCATAAAGACTGGGAACGAGGGGAAACTGTTAGCGTAGCTTAGCATAAAGACTGGAAACAAGGGGAAACTGCTAGCGTGGCCCGAAGCAGACAGTCGGACAGTAGCTAGCTGAAGATAAAAGAGCCGAAATATATTTATTTTACTTCCTGCTCAGAAAGAGAAAGAACGTGTTTCAATTCTGGTCCGATTAAAAAACACTAAAACACTAAACAACTATTTTTTCTTTTGGACGTTTCCCTAACGCGACCCAAATATACAAAAATGCATCTTTTAGTTATTTTTTGTGTATAAAAATGTCAAAATTTTACTTTTTTTTAAATCAGAAAACTCAATCAGCATTTTAACCTTCCTGTCGTCCTCGGGTCAAATTGACTGTTCCTTCCTTCCTCCCTTCTTTCCTTCCTTCCTTCCTTCCTTCCTTCCTCCTCTTTCTTTTCTACCTCTTTCCTTCCTTCCTTCCTCCTCTTTCTTTTCTCCCTGCCTCCTTCCCTCCCTCCTTCCTCTCTCCCTCCTTCCTCTCTTTCTTTCCTCCCTCCTTCCTTCCTTCCCTCCTTCCTCTCTTTCTTTCCTCCCTCCTTCCTTCCTTCCTTCCTTCCCTCCCTCCTCTCTTTCTTTTCTCCCTCCCTCCTTCCTTCCTTCCTTCTTTTTTCCGTCCTTCCTTTCCTTTCCTTCCTCCCTTCCTTCTTTTCTTTCCTCCCTCCTTTATTTCCTTCTTCCTTCCTTTCCTTCCCCCCTTCCGTCTTATCTTCATTGCTTCCTCCTTTCCTTTCCTTTCCTTTCCTTTCCTTCCTTCCTTCCTCCCTTCCTTCCTTGACTCGAGGACATCCAGATGTTTGAGGATTTACAGACAGAAGTGAAACATCTGGAAATATCAACGTTACGCTGTGAACGCGAAACTTACGAACTTCCTGTTAATAAATGAAAACTATACCGACATTTAAACGGTTCGAGGTAGTGCAGCTCCGACATCTCTCAAGTTTTCTACGTACGAACTGACACTCGGAGCCGACGTGTTTTTAAAAACTATACACTACGTTGTTTCAGTCTGACGATTTTTCACGAAGCCGGGAAACCTGAAGCCAACAGAACTAGCCAACTAAACTCACAGTTAGCGTAAGTAGTTCCATAGTTGAGTATTTCAGGACTTCGGACTTCAATAAGGTAACCGTTTCCCCCCCACGCTGCTGTTTCCGATCTTTTCACTAAGCCGAGACAATCGATCCGAACGTTTCGCTCCCAGAAAGACGAAGATTTCATCGGGCGTCTAAAGAACGAGACATTCCACGTGTGATGTTATCGTAGTTCGTGTTACGACGAAGAAACCGATCAAAGCTTTTAAATCGTTGTTTTTTTTTTCAGCTGAGCGATGTAGATAATATTTAACGCGAGTATTGATCCCGTTCGTCCTCCCGTCGTTATAAAGCACCAGAAGCAGAGTAGCACTGATAACGTAATAATTTAGCCTGTTTTTAAACGTAATAAGCCGATAACGTGATAAAATTATTGAACGGCCTCGTAAAACAACCAAATGTAATAACTGGAGCTGATAACGTTAAATTATGCTAATATTACTTTATTTAAGTTTTATTTATTTGTTATGAAGCAAAAAGTTATTACATTTCTCCGTTTATTACGAAAGAACGGACAAAATGATCACGTTATCGGCCGTTATTACGTTATCGGCCGTTATTGCGTTACTGGCCGTTATCGCGTTTTTGGCCGTTATTAAGTTAACGACCGTAATTGCGTTATCGGCCGTTATCTCGTTATCTCGTTATCGGCCGTTATCGCGTTATCGGCCGTTATCGCGTTTTCGGCCGTTATCGCTATATCGGCCGTTATCGCGTTTTCGGCCATTATGTCGTTATCGGCCGTTATTAAGTTAACGACCGTTATTGCGTTGTCGGCCGTTATTACGTTATCGGCCGTTATCGCGTTTTCGGCCGTTATCACGTAGAAACACTTTTAGTAGAAACACTAAACAGTCGAGGCGGCGACGCTCGATGAGTCACTTCCTGCTGTCACATGACTTCGTAAAGACGCTGTCAGACTTTACGTTTCTTTTTTTTTTTCTTTTTTTTAAAAAAAAAGCCAAAATCGTTGAATCGGATCAATTTAAAGGTTTATTCCTGACGTGACCTCCGATTGGCCGACAGAGTCCGGCGGGGTCGAAGGTCGTTCTCTTTTTTTTTTAATCACGATTCCATCCACGACGTCGCCACCGTGTGCTTTTTCGTTTTGTACAGTTGAGTTTTTTTACGTCCACGCGTCGGCATGTGTATGAAATATACATATATAAATACGAATTTTCTAGACCTTTTTGTAGCTAGCTGGAGGAACTTCGGTCGGACGTTAGCCCAGACTCAGCTCACTGGATGTAAAGGAATGCTTTCGTGATTTGTGGATATGTCTAATAAATTCCTTTTTTATATCTATATTTGTAAATTTAATCTGACATGAGCACTGCGAGTTCACCCCCTGCTGGCAAAGAATGTTTATAATCTGGATTTCTTTCTTTTTTTTCCTTTTTTTTTTCTTCTTTTTTTTTGTCTTCTGTTGCGTTTTAAAGTTATTTTCGTTAATTTATTTTTCAATATTAAACCAAACTCCTACAACACAGAGCCGAGTCGTTCTTCATGTGGTTCATCTTTTATTATAATGAGCAGATGTTTAAAACTCAGACCAATATGATCCCATGTGGGCCAGATCATTAAAAGGAAGGAAGGAAAAGTAGGAAGGAAGGAAGGAAGGAACGGAGCAAGGACAGATGGAAGGAAGAGAATAGAAGACAAGAAGGAAGGAAGCAAGGACATATGGAAGGAAGGAATGAGGAAAGGGAAGACCGATGGAAGGAAAATAAGATAGAGAGGAAGGAAAGAAGGAGGGAAAAGAAGATGGGGAGGAAAGAAGGAAGGAAGCAAGGAAAAGAAGACGGGAAGGAAGAGAAGACGGGGAGGAAGAAAGGGAACAAGGACAGATGGAAGGAAGGAAGGGAAGAAGGAAGGAAAAGAGACCTACAACACAGAGCCGAGTCGTTCTTCATGTTCATCTTTTATTTTAATGTGCAGATGTTTAAACTCAGAGGAGTCAAACTCATCTTCACTCAAGGACCACATACACATACTCATGTGGGCCGGATCATTAAAAAGAAAGGAAGGAAGGAAGGAAGGGAGCAAGGACAGATGGAAGAAAGAGAAGACAAGAAGGAAAGAAGGAAGGAAGCAAGGAAAAGAAGACAGGGAGGAAGAAAGGTAAGTAGGTAGGAAGGAAGGAGGGAAGGAAAAGAAGACGAAGGAAGAAAGGTAGGAAGGACCGATGGAAGGAAGGAAGGAAGGAAGGGAACAAGGACAGATGGAAGGAAGGAAGGAAGGAATGAGGAAAGGGAAGACCGATGGAAGGAAAGAAGGAGGGAAAGAAGACAAGGAAAGAAAGAAGGAAGGAAGCAAGGAAAAGAAGACAGGGAGGAAGAAGGTAAGTAGGTAGGAAGGAAGGAGGGAAGGAAAAGAAGACGGAGGGAGAAAGGTAGGAAGGGAGGAAGGGATGAGGAAAGGTAAGACCAATGGAAGGAAAGAAGGAAGGAAAAGAGGACGTATGAAGGAAGGAAGAAAAGATGGAAGGAAGAAAGGGAACAGGGACAGATGTAAGGAAGGAAGGAATGAGGAAAGGGAAGACTGAAGGAAGGAAGAGAAGACAGGGAGGAAGGAAGGACAGGTGGAAGGAAGAAAGGGAACAAGGACAGATGGAAGGAAGGAAGGAAGGAAGGAAGGAAGGAAAAGAAGACGGAGGAAGAAAGGCCGGAAGGACAGATGGAAGGAAAAGAAGATAGAGACGAAGAAAGGTAGGAAGGAAGGAAGGACAAGAAGACGGAGGAGGAGGACTGGACCTCTCGGCGGGCCGCATGTTTGATTTGTCTGGTTTAGTTAATTAAATATTTAACCCTCCTGTTCTCAAGTCAAAGAATGAAGTTAGGAAGGGAGGAAGAAGGAAGGAACGATTGACAGATGGAAGGAAAGAAGGACAGAAGAAAGGGAGAAAGGAAGGAAGGTAGGAAGGAAAGAAGAATATAACTTTGAGGTTTTTAAGGAAAGTATTTCTGTAAATTTACTGAATTCATTTTTTAAAATGTAAAACTGAATTAAAGGAAACAGCTCATGGTGAGGTGCATTTCACAATAAAAGTATAAATATGAAGTACATTAAAGACACTTTACTGAAGTATTTCCATTTTAATTTACTCTCAGCTCTTAAATCTTAAATCTTAGTTCTTATTTTATTAAATTAATGTTTTTTGTCCGTAATGAGCCTCCGTACCAGCTGAGTGTTTCTAGGCTGCATCGAGTCAGTCTGACCAGCAGGTGGCAGCAAAGAGCTTAAAATGTTTTACTGTTTAAATGTCTTCAAACTGATCATTTTATCATCTTTAAAATTATATCAGGATTATTATTATTATCTTATACCCTTTACAAGGAAGAAGGAAGGAAGAAAGGGAGCAAGGACAAATGGAAGGAAGCAAGGAAAAGAAGACAGGGAGGAAGAAAGGTAGGAAGGAAGCAAGGAAAAGAAGACAGGGAGGAAGAAAGGAAGGACAGACAAACAGAAGGAAGGAAGGAAAAGAAGACAGGGAGGAAGAAAGGTAGGAAGGAAGCAAGGAAAAGAAGACAGGGAGGAAGAAAGGAAGGACAGACAAACAGAAGGAAGCAAGGAAAATAAGACAGGGAGGAAGAAAGGTAGGAAGGACAGATGGAAGGAAGGAAGGGAACAAGGACAGATGGAAGGAAGGAAGGAAGGAATGAGGAAAGGGAAGACCGATGGAAGGAAAAGAAGACAGGAAGGAAGGAATGAAGCTTTAATTGAGGTTTTTAAGGAAAGTATTTCTGTAAATTTACTGAATTCATTTTTTTAAATGTAAAACTGAATTAAAGGAAACAGCTCATGGTGAGGTGCATTTCACAATAAAACCTGTTTTTTAGTCTTTAATTGAGGTTTTTGAGGCAGTGATGGAAATAATATAAATAATAATAAAATATTATACACAGGAAACAGCTCATGGTGAGGTGCATTTCACAATAAAAGTACATTAAAAGGTACTTTACTGGAGTATTTCCATTTTAATTTACTCTCTGATTTTTTACTCCATTTATTTTCTTATTTAACTTCTCAGATTAAGTTTTAATAAATAATATATTTTAATCTGTTTAAATTCTTTTATTTTGTAAATGAGAGAGCAGAACTAATAATATCACAGTCTACATGATGAGTACTTTTACTTTAAATGACTTTAAGTACATTTAGCTGATTATACTTTAACTCAGAGTATTTTAGTGTTTCTACTTTTACTTTAATAAAAGCTTTAAATACAGTTTCCATCACTGCTGTAAAGTATTTTCTTTATTTCTCTCACTGTCACTAAACTCAGAAATAATTCAGCAATAAAACGTCTGACAGAAACATCTCAACTCAAAGTCCTCTTACAGTCTTACAGTCCTTCTCCTGAGCTTTCAGCTGCATCTACATGATCTTCATCATCCAACACAGTAAGTTACTTCATTTACACTAAATACTACATTACAAGTAAAAGTACTGCAGTATTATAGTGATGTAGTATGCAGTATTACAGTAAAAGTACTGCAGTATTATAGTGATGTAGTATGCAGTATTACAGTAAAAGTACTGCAGTATTATAGTGATGTAGTATGCAGTATTACAGTAAAAGTACTGCAGTATTATGAGTGATGTAGTATGCAGTATTACAGTAAAAGTACTGCAGTATTATAGTGATGTAGTATGCAGTATTACAGTAAAAGTACTGCAGTATTATAGTGATGTAGTATGCAGTATTACAGTAAAAGTACTGCAGTATTATAGTGATGTAGTATGCAGTATTACAGTAAAAGTACTGCAGTATTACAGTAAAAGTACTGCAGTATTATAGTGATGTAGTATGTAGTATTACAGTAAAAGTACTGCAGTATTATAGTGATGTAGTATGCAGTATTACAGTAAAAGTACTGCAGTATTATAGTGATGTAGTATGCAGTATTACAGTAAAAGTACTGCAGTATTATGAGTGATGTAGTATGTAGTATTACAGTAAAAGTACTGCAGTATTATAGTATGTAGTATGCAGTATTACAGTAAAAGTACTGCAGTATTATGAGTGATGTAGTATGCAGTATTACAGTAAAAGTACTATGTAGTATTGTAGTACTTTATATACAGTTAGTTGAGTCCAGTGGTTCCCAACATGAGGGGCGGGGCCTCCAAAGGGTCGTCACATTATTATTAATGAGCTTTATAATAAACAGCTGATTCACTGTTAATATAATCTGGTGTTATTATGGGATGGGGGTGGGGGGGTGATGTGTGTTTTTTTTTGGGGGGGGGGGGGGGGGGGGTGACGTCGGTGAAGATGAGCATGACGAGGAGGAGGAGTTGTGACGTCACAGCGCTCCGCAGTGCTGCTGTCTGAGGCTGCTCCGTGTTTCTCCTCCAGGAAGCGATTCAACTTTTCCTCCTCTGCTCTTCTTCTTCTTCTTCTTCTTCCTCCTCCTCCTCTTCCTTCTCCTCCTCTTTCTCCTCTCTCTCTTTCTCCTCCTTCACCTCCTCTCTCTCTCTCTGTGTGTGCGGAGGGACTCCTCCATGCGGGGCTCCTTCCCGCAGCAGCGCAGACAGCAGCGGCGGGCCTTGCGGTGAGCCCCGCCCCGGCCTCCCGCTCCCTCCGGCCGGCCGAGCCTCCCGGCTGAGCCCCGCTGAGGTGGCCTCCTTCCCGGGGAGAGATGCTGTAGAGCAGCCGGCGGAGGAGATGCTGCTGCCGGACTGAAGAGAGCAGAAAGCCGCGGAGGGATCCAGAAAGATGTCGAGCAGAGTCCGCCTGACCCCGGTGAGCGAGGCTGAACAGGTGGGTCTGCACGAGCACCGATTATCGATTATTGATTATTGATCAGGCTCCAATACTTTAAGTTAATTATAATAATACTTTAAGTTAATTATAGTTACTAGCTCTGTTAGTGGTGACGTTTAATTATCCTTATCATCGGGTCATTATGTGTATTATTAGTTAGAGTTTAAATGTGTCTCGTATTGATTGATTTTTATTGATTAAGTTTATAATTGGAGTTTAAATATTGATTATTAATAGAGTTTAAAGCTTTAGTAGAGTTTCTGTGGACTACTGATGGAGTTTGATTAGTTTTACTGTTGATTGATGTCGATTAGTTTCATTATTGATTGATTTTGATCAGTTTAACTAGAGCTGGGTAATATATTGGTATTATATGGATATCGCTATATGAGAGTAGGTATTGTGATATCGCGATATGAGAGTAGATATCGTAATATCGCGATATGTCATCAGAGAGTCTTCTCCTGGTTTTAAAGCTGCATGACAGTAAAATAGCTAGCTGCCTTTTACCCACTTTATCATTAAATCCACATTACTGATGATTATTAAACATTTCATAGTATAAATATTTAGTTAAAGCATCGACAGCCGTCTCTGTAATAGTGTTTTAATATCGATATCAAGGTATTTGGTCTAAAATATGGTGATATTTGGTTTTGCTCTAGTTTGACTGTTGATTGATTTCGATTAGTTTCATTATTGATTGACTTTGATCAGTTTAACTAGAGCTGGGTAATATATTGAAATATGGTGATATGAGACTAGATATGTTCTGTTCCTGGTTTTAAATCTGCTTTACAGTTAAATATATGATTGTCTGAACCTACCAGACTGTTGTGTTATTCACCTTTTACCCACTTTATCATTAAATCCACATTACTGATGATTATTAATCATTTCATAGTATAAATATTTAGTGAAAGCGTCGACACTCAGCTCTATAATATCATTGTAATATCCATATCGAGATATTTGGTCTAAAATATTGTGATATTTAATCATTAACTATTGATGGACTTTGATTAGTTTCATCATTGGTGGGTTTTTGGGGTTTTTGGGGGTGTGACAGTTGACTGAAAGCATCAGAGACAGTGTTGGTTGATGTTCAGACTCAGACTCAGGATCGGTTGATCGGTGCCTTGCTCAGAGGCTCAGAGGCTCAGAGGCTCAGAGGCAGCAGTTGCTCTCAGGTTCAGTGTTTCTACATCTGAAGCAGAGCTGGGTAATATATTGGTATTATATAGATATCGTAATATCGCGATATGTCATCAGAGAGTCTTCTCCTGGGTTTAAAGCTGCATGACAGTAAAATAGCTAGCTGTTGTGTTATTCACCTTTTACCCACTTTATCATTATATCCACATTACTGATGATTATTAATCATTTCATAGTTTAAATATTTAGTTAATTCATTGCTTCCTTCCTTCCTTACTTCTGTCCTTTTTTCCATCTGTCTTTCCTTCCTTCCTTCCTTCCTTCCTTCCTTCCTTCCTTCCTTCCTTCCATCCAAGGAAGGAAAGACAAGCAAAAGGAAGGAGGGAAGAAAGGACAGACAGAAGAAAGGGAGGAAGGAAGGAAGGAAGAACAGAAGTAAGGAAGGTATGAAGGACAGATGGAAGGAAGGACAGAAGGAAGAAAGGAAGGAAGGATGGAAGGACAGATGGAAGGAAAGTGGGCCGGATTGCACCCCTAGACGGGCCGGTTCTGGCCCGCGGGCCGCATGTTTGACCCCCCCTGGTTTATAGTATAGTGTGATATAAATCTGGCTCTTTCTTTTTAAATGAGACTTTTACTTTGAAACAACCAGAAACAGGAAGTCAGCTCCAGCCAGAGGATGTTTGAGGGTTTAAAGATGAATCAGCTGATTTTATATTATTATATTAACCCTCCTCAGGTCAAGGAAGGAAGGAAGGAAGGAAGGAAGGTAGGGAGTAAGGAAGGAAGGAAGGTAGTAAGAAAGGAAGGACGATAGGGAGTAAGGAAGGAAGGAAAGAAAGGAGTAAGGAAGGAGGAAGGAAGGAAGGAAGGAAGGCTAGGAGTAAGGAGGGAGTAAAGAAGGAAGGATAGGAGTAAGGAGGGAGGAAGGAAGGTAGGGAGTAAGAAGGAAGGAACGAAAGGAGTAAGGAAGGAAGGAGGGAGGAAGGAAGGAAGGAAAGGAAGGAAGGAAAGGAAGGAAGGAAGGATAGGAGTAAGGAAGGAAGGAAGGTAGGGAGTAAGAAAGGAAGGAAGGATAGAAGTAAGGAGAGAGGAAGGAGGAAGGAAGGAAGGAACAGGATGACAGGAAGGTTAATATGAATCTCAGAGGAACCTTATAAAGTCACATCAGGAGTCATGTGATCAGCTGTTAGTGTGTGTGTGTGTGTGTGTCTCTCTCTCTGTTTGTGTGTGTGTGTGTGTGTGTGTGTGTGTGTGTGTGTGTGTGTGTGTTACTGTGTGTGTGTGTGTGTGTTTGTGTGTGTGTCTCTCTCTCTGTGTGTGTGTGTGTGTGTTTCTCTCTGTGTGTGTGTGTGTGTGTTTCTCTCTGTGTGTGTGTGTGTGTGTGTGTGTGTGTGTGTGTGTGTGTGTGTGTGTGTGTGTGTGTGTGTTTTCTCTCTGTGTGTGTGTGTGTGTTTCTCTCTGTGTGTGTGTGTGTGTGTGTGTGTCTCTGATCTTTTACCCTTCATCATGTCTTCGGCTTTCTGCATATTATTGATTTCTATTTCCCAGAATACATTGCAGCATGTGACATCAGGACTCTGGTGATGTCATCATACCTCTTCCTAAGGAGTTAGGAAGGAGGGAGAACGGAAGGAAGGATAGGAGTAAGGAGGGAGGAAGGAAGGTAGGGAGTAAAGAAGGAAGGAAAGGAAGGAAGGAAGGATAGGAGTAAGGAAGGAAGGATAGGAGTAAGGAGGGAGAAGGAAGGTAGGGAGTAAAGAAGGAAGGAAAGGAAGGAAGGAAGGATAGGAGTAAGGAAGGAAGGATAGGAGTAAGGAGGGAGGAAGGAAGGTAGGGAGGAAGGAAGGAAGGAAGGAAAGGAGGGAGGAAGGAAGGAAGGAAGGATAGGAGTAAGGAGGGAGAAAGGAAGGTAGGGAGTAAGGAAGGAAGGAATGAAAGGAGTAAGGAAGGAGGGAGGAAGGAAGGAAGGATAGGAGTAAGGAGGGAGGAAGGAAGGTAGGGAGTAAGGAAGGAAGGAAGGAAGGAAAGGAGTAAGGAGGGAGAAAGGAAGGTAGGGAGTAAGGAAGGAAAGGAGTAAGGAGGGAGGAAGGAAGGAAAGGAGTAAGGAAGGAAAGGAGTAAGGAGGGAGGAAGGAAGGTAGGGAGTAAGGAAGGAAGAAAGGTAGGGAGTAAGGAAGGAAGAAGGAAGGAAGGAAGGAAGGATAGGAGGTAAGGAATTTCCCAAATACATTGCAGCATGATCATACCTCTACACCCCCCCCCCCCTCCAACCCCCCCCCCCCCCCTCCTCCTCCTCTCTCCCGGTGTGGTGACCTTTGACCCCGGCGGTCACTGTCTCTCTCTGATGAATCACTCTGCTCCCTTTTTTCTCCGTCACCATGGCAACGTGTGTGTTTACTATGGGATCCTCCCCCGAACCCAACCAGTCCCTGAACTCTGACCTCTGACCCCCCTCTGTGTGTGTGTGTGTGTGTGTGTGTGTGTGTGTGTGTCTTTGTGTGTGTGTGTGCTTGTGTGTGGTGTGTTTCTTTGTGTGTGTGTGAGTGTGTTAGTTAGTGTGTGTGTTAGTTAGTGTGTGTGTGTGTGTGTGTGTGTGTGTGTGTGTGTGTTAGTGTGTGTGTGCTTGTGTGTGTGTGTGTGTGTTAGTTAGTGTGTGTGTGGCTTTGTGTGTGTGTGTGTGTGTGTGTGTGTGTGTGTCTTTGTGAGTGTGTGTGTGTGTCTTTATGTGTGTGTGTGTGTTAGTTAGTGTGTGTCTGAGTGTGTGTGTGTGTGTGTGTTAGTTAGTGTGTGTGTGTGTGTGTGTGTGTCTGTCTGAGTGTGTGTGTGTGTGTGTGTGTCTGAGTGTGTGTGTGTGTGTGTGTGTGTGTGTGTCTTTGTGTGTGTTAGTTAGTTTGTGTGTGTGTGTGTGTGTGTGTGTGTGTGTGTGTGTGTGTGTGTGTGTTAGTTAGTGTGTGTGTGTGTGTGTGTGTGTGTTAGTTAGTGTGTGTGTGTGTGTGTGTGTCTGTCTGAGTGTGTGTGTGTGTGTGTGTGTCTGTGTGTGTGTGTGTGTGTGTGTGTGTGTCTTTGTGTGTTAGTGTGTGTGTGTGTCTTTGTGTGTTAGTGTGTGTGTGTGTGTGTGTGTGTGTGTGTGTGTGTGTCTGAGTGTGTGTGTCTCTGAGTGTGTGTGTGTGTGTGTGTGTGTCTTTGTGTGTTAGTGTGTGTGTGTGTCTTTGTGTGTTAGTGTGTGTATGTGTGTATGTGTGTGTGTGTGTCTTTGTGTGTTAGTGTGTGTGTGTGTGTGTCTTTGTGTGTTAGTGTGTGTGTGTGTGTATGTGTGTGTGTTAGTGTGTGTGTGTTAGTGTGTGTGTGTGTGTTAGTGTGTGTGTGTGTGTGTGTGTGTCTTTGTGTGTTAGTGTGTGTGTGTGTGTCTTTGTGTGTTAGTGTGTGTGTGTGTGTGTGTGTCTTTGTGTGTGTGTGTGTGTGTGTGTGTGTCTGAGTGTGTGTGTGTGTGTGTGTGTCTTTGTGTGTCTTTGTGTGTGTGTGTGTGTGTTAGTTAGTGTGTGTGTGTGTGTGTGTGTGTGTCTGAGTGTGTGTGTGTGTGTGTGTGTGTGTGTGTGTGTGTGTGTGTGTGTGTCTTTGTGTCAGAGGAGTAGTAGGTCAGGTACTTGTGTAGAAACAAAGTAGAAGAACTGATTCGACTCCTTCACTCAAGTAAAAGTCAGAAAGTTCAGACTCTGAAATGTTCTGAAGGACAAAAGTTAAATGTTTACCATACACAACGAAAAAAGTTCTCTACACACGAAATAGGATAGTTTAGTTCTGCTCCAAGACACATTTCAGACAGAATATATATAATATATAATATAACTATTACGACTGTCAGCATTAACGTTGTGAACATAACACATTATTTTTTTTAATCTCTCCTCACTGACTCTCAGATTGCTGTTATAACGGAGCAGGGTAAAGTGAGCTCAGTGTTAGGGCTGGGATGATTCGGGATCACATCGTATATTGGCGATCGGAGGGTTGCTAGGCTGGGATCATATCGTATATTGGTGATCGGATGGTTGCTAGGCTGGGATCATATCGTATATTGGTGATCGGAGGGTTGCTAGGGCTGGGATCACATCGTATATTGGTGATCGGAGGGTTGCTAGGGCTGGGATCACATCGTATATTGGTGATCGGAGGGTTGCTAGGGCTGGGATCATATCGTATATTGGTGATCGGAGGGTTGCTAGGGCTGGGATCATATCGTATATTGGTGATCGGAGGGTTGCTAGGCTGGGATCATATCGTATATTGGTGATCGGAGGGTTGCTAGGCTGGGATCATATCGTATATTGGTGATCGGAGGGTTGCTAGGGCTGGGATCATATCGTATATTGGCGATCGGAGGGTTGCTAGGCTGGGATCATATCGTATATTGGCGATCGGAGGGTTGCTAGGCTGGGATCATATCGTATATTGGTGATCGGAGGGTTGCTAGGCTGGATCATATCGTATATTGGCGATCGGAGGGTTGCTAGGCTGGGATCATATCGTATATTGGTGATCGGAGGGTTGCTAGGGCTGGGATCATATCGTATATTGGTGATCGGAGGGTTGCTAGGCTGGGATCATATCGTATATTGGTGATCGGAGGGTTGCTAGGCTGGGATCATATCGTATATTGGTGATCGGAGGGTTGCTAGGGCTGGGATCATATCGTATATTGGCGATCGGAGGGTTGCTAGGCTGGGATCATATCGTATATTGGTGATCGGAGGGTTGCTAGGGCTGGGATCATATCGTATATTGGTGATCGGAGGGTTGCTAGGGCTGGGATCATATCGTATATTGGTGATCGGAGGGTTGCTAGGCTGGGATCATATCGTATATGGTGATCGGAGGGTTGCTAGGCTGGGATCATATCGTATATTGGTGATCGGAGGGTTGCTAGGGCTGGGATCATATCGTATATTGGTGATCGGAGGGTTGCTAGGCTGGGATCATATCGTATATTGGTGATCGGAGGGTTGCTAGGCTGGGATCATATCGTATATTGGTGATCGGAGGGTTGCTAGGCTGGGATCATATCGTATATTGGTGATCGGAGGGTTGCTAGGCGTATATTGGTGATCGGAGGGTTGCTAGGCGTATATTGGTGATCGGAGGGTTGCTAGGCGTATATTGGTGATCGGATGGTTGCTAGGCGTATATTGGTGATCGGAGGGTTGCTAGGCCTATATTGGTGATCGGAGGGTTGCTAGGCGTATATTGGTGATCGGAGGGTTGCTAGGCGTATATTGGTGATCGGAGGGTTGCTAGGCCTATATTGGTGATCGGAGGGTTGCTAGGCCTATATTGGTGATCGGAGGGTTGCTAGGTGTATATTGGCGATCGGAGGGTTGCTAGGCGTATATTGGTGATCGGAGGGTTGCTAGGCCTATATTGGTGATCGGAGGGTTGCTAGGCGTATATTGGTGATCGGAGGGTTGCTAGGCCTATATTGGTGATCGGAGGGTTGCTAGGTGTATATTGGCGATCGGAGGGTTGCTAGGCGTATATTGGCGATCGGAGGGTTGCTAGGCCTATATTGGTGATCGGAGGGTTGCTAGGCGTATATAATCCTGCTGCTGAAGAACTGATCTCATTATATCCTCAGTTGGGTTTAATAAGGAGAAACTTCTAGACTAGGCCTTGGATGATAACCACGGTATGAAAACCTCACGATAACCGAAACAGCCAAATGTTCTGTCATACTGT
>JAJDFG010001192.1:0-44162 GCA_021039105.1 Scomber colias | reverse complement strand
CCGCAATTTTAGGGACGTTGAATCTAAATTGGATCAATAATAATATCGATACTGCTTTAGGAAAATAAGAGGAAAACGTTCAATGTGAAGTCTGTTAATGAAAGTTAATATTCACTACATTCATTTTAATACTGGAGATGAGTTTATGATGATTTAAAGCATCTTTAAAGCATCAGGGAAGAAAAGTCCTGAAAAAAAACTGTATTTTTAGCTTTTTTGGGAAACTTGGAAAATGTGTCAAATGTGTCCTGGATCGTATTTCATCACCTCACCAATACAGGAAGTGTGATCAGGTATTGATCAGGTATTCCTAAGTGTGATCATTTGACACTATCTGACAAAGAAATATACGACGGCATATAAGGGCCATATAAGTAAAAAAAAAAAAAAAAAATACTGACCTGGAGGGGGGGGTAATACTCTGAGAAAAAAAACAAATTTGAAGGCAAAGAGTCACATGATATGTCACTGTGGCAAAGGCACGTTACGGCGCTCTAGAGAGGACAGTGAGAGGTGCAGAGCATCTAAGGCCCAGTTTCTTGCAGTGTCTTTTCAAAGTCCTGATGCTTAGGATGATCTGGTGACTCTGAGCTAAGATAACAAGTATCTCCTTATTATTGCTAAACCCAATTGAAAAGTACAATTTGATAAATTCTTCCACGACAGGCGTAATGAAGGACGAGCGACCTCTCTCCAATGTTGCAAAGTGAGGCTACGTGATTGCTTGGCAGAATAAAAGAATAAAACACCTATTTCTGACTTTTCTCACAAATTTGCGACTTTAATCTCAGAAATTCTGAGATTAAAGACTCCAGGTCAGTTTTTTTTTTTTTTTTTTTACTTATATGGCCCTAATACGCCGTTGTAGAAATATTACAAAAAGGCACAATATTTTTTGGCATCATCCTTTAAAATGTGAGGATTTCTAGCAAAACTCTGTCTAGAGCAGGGGTGTCAAACTCATTTTCATTTAAGGGCCACATACTTCCCAATTTAATCTCACATGGGCCGGATCATTAAAAAGATGAAAGGAAGGAAGGAAGGAAAGATGGAAGGAAGAAAGGGAGGAAGGACAGATAGAAGGAAGAAAGGGAGGAAGGACAGATAGAAGGAAGAAAGGAAGGAAAAGAAGGAGGAGAAGGAAGAGTAGACAGGAATGAAAGACGGAAGGAAGGAAGGAAGGAAGGTAGGTAGGAAAGAAAGATGGAAGGAAGGAAAGAAGGAAGAAAAAGAAGACAGGAAGGAAGGAAGGAATAAGGAAAGTGGGCCGGATTAGACCCCTCGGTGGGCCGGATCTGGCCCACGGGCCGCATGTTTGACACGCCTGGTCTAGAGGGAGTTTGACTTTTTCTTCTTCATCCTCTTTTTTTTTTTTTCACTATGACCCATTTCAGGTTTGACGTAGAGGTTATGTTATTTCTTTAGATGATGCTTTTCTATCTCATATAGGAACAAAAGCTTTTATCTTATCTTTATCTATACGATATGACGGATGCAACACATTCCTGGCAGGAGAAGCATTAGAGCTGTTAGAAGCTTTTAAGCCCTATAAAAGGTAAAAAGCTGCTTATAAAGAGAGACAGAAAAATTGCTTCTTCTTTTTTTTTTTTTACTTGACGGATGACCTTAAGGAAACGTGGCGATTCATTCACTTGTGAAGTTTTTTCTTCTTCTGTGACTCGACGCAAGCTGACAGAAACTGGCTCCTTCTCTTCTTCACGTCAAAGCTGAGTGAAGTTATTGCTTCTTTTTTTTTTTTTGCTTTGTTAAGGCAGATTTAACCCTCCTGTTGTCCTCGAGTCAAGGAAGGAAGGGAGAGAGGAGGGAGGAAAGGAAGGAAGGAAGGAAGGACGAAAGAAGGAAAGAAGGTAGGAGGGAGGGAGGAAGGATGGAAGGGAGGAAGAAGGAAGGAAAGGAGGGAGGAAGGATGGACGAAAGAAGGAAGGAAGGTAGGAGGGAGGGAGGAAGGATGGAAGGGAGGAAGAAGGGAGAAAGGATGGAAGGGAGAAGAAGGGAGAAAGGATGGAAGGGAGGAAGGAGGAAGGAAAGGAAGAAAGGGAGGAAGGAAAGGAAGGAAGGACGGACGAAAGAAGGAAGGTAGGAAGGATGGAAGGGAGGGAGGGATGGAAGGAAGGACAGACATAAGAAGGAAGGACAGACATAAGAAGGAAGGAAGGAAGGAAGGTAGGAGAGAGGGAGGAAGGAAAGAAAGGGAGGAAGGATGGATTAAGGGAGGGAGAAGGAAGGAAGGAAGGGAGGTAGGAAAGGAAGGAATGGAGGTAGGAAAGGATGGAAGGAAGGACGAAAGAAGGAAGGAAGGTAGGAGGGAGGGAGGAAAGAAGGAAGGGAGGTAGGAAAGGATGGAAGGAAGGACGAAAGAAGGAAGGAAGGTAGGAGGGAGGGACGAAAGAAGGAAGGTAGGATGGATGAAAGGGAGGGAGGAAGGAAAGTAGGAGGAAGGGAGGAAAGAAAGAACTTTGACCCGCGAGGACGACACAGAGGTTAACATATAGACGCTGTTAGTATGTCAGAGTTAGGAGGGGGGGGGCCGGGGTGAGAGAGAGGGGGGGGTTGGGGGGGGTTGGGGGGGTCTCCATCACAGCTCTCCATTGGTGCACGCCTGCATCGACGCCGTCCTGGCAGGCGAGAGGCCGCTGTACAGTCCGTCTGGGCTCGGGTATTCCTCCCTGACTCTCCTCACGCAGCAGCCGGGGGACGGACACCGTGAGCGTCTTCAGGCGTGAGTCCGATCCTCCAGCTGACGTACTGCGTGTAGGCGCAGTGACGCAGCGCCGCCGTGAGACCCCGATCACCCGGCGGACTCAGAGGGTCTCGGTACAGAAGCACGGACTCCAGCAGCGAGCGGTTCAACACCAGCCGATCGAACAGAGGAGACGAGGCGATGCAGGCGCCGTTGCCGCGACGACAGCACAGCTGCTCCTGAGGGAGGAGAGGAGGCGGGGCAGCGGTCACACTTACACCAGGACGGACGGCGGGGGCTGCCGTTCGGGTCGGGTTTAGGGGCGAGAAGAGGCTCGGCTTTGGGATCCAAGATGGCGTCCGGCTGCAGCAGAGAGAGGACGGCTCGGAGGTGTCCTGTGTTCTCCTGGCAGGACGAGAAGATAAAAATAACTTGTTTTAGCTTCTTAGGAAAGGAAGGAAGGAAGGAAGGAAGGAAGGACGGACAAAAGAAGGAAAGAAGGAAGGTAGGAGGGAGGGAGGAAAGAAGGAAGGGAGGAAGGATGGATGGAAGGGAGGGAGAAGGAACGAGAAGACAGCAAAAATAACTTGTTTTAGCTTCTTAGGAAAGGAAGGAAGGAAGGACGGACAAAAGAAGGAAAGAAGGAAGGTAGGAGGGAGGGAAGGAGGAAAGAAGGAAGGGAGAAAGGATGGATGAAAGGGAGGGACATTATATAGATTATTTACAGGCGGGGAGTTCAGGTCCTCTGAAATGAGGCCAACGCGGAAGTAACTTAGAGCTGCATTCTATCAAAAGGCCACCAGGGGGCGACCGTCTCTATACAAGTCAATGGAGAATTCACCAACTTCTCACTTGATTTCTAACCTCAGTAAACGTTTTCAAAATGTGTTTATGGTCTCAATCGCTAGTTTAAAGCCTTCTTCAATGCAGTATGATGTTCATTTGGGACATTTTGGCCTCCCTGATTTTATATGTGATGATAAAGCAGGGTATGCATTAGGGCGTGGCTACGTCCTGATTGACAGGTTGATTGACCGATGTCCTCGAGATCCAGCCCTCGTAACCATAGCAACCAGTGCTATTTATACATGTTAAAAATGGTCTATAAAGTCTATTTGTAGAGTGCTTTACATAATGCATTAAAACATTAAATGTTAAAAAAGGAAAATGTCATCAGCAAAAAACAATAAAATGAAAATTTAAAAAGGAACAGACGCTTAATAAAATACAGGAAGTTAAGAAGAGACACAAAGTTATTGTAGTTAGTGAAGATGAATGAGAACTACTGAAGGTTTTAATATGAAATGTGAAATGTTTGTACATGTTATAATAATAAGAGTGTTTCAGCGTTATCGGGCTTGTCACGGATGGATGGATGGAAGGGAGGGAGAAGGAAGGAAAGGTGGGAGGGAGGGAGATGGAAGGGAGGAAGAAGGAAGGAAAGGAGGGAGGAAGGATGGAAGGGAGGAAGAAGGATGGAAAGGAGGGAGGGAGGGAGGGAGGGGAGGATGGAAGGGAGGAAGAAGGAAGGAAAGGAGGGAGGAAGGATGGAAGGGAGGAAGAAGGATGGAAAGGAGGGAGGAAGAAGGAAAGGGAAAGAAGGATGGATGGAAGGGAGGATGAAGGAAGGAAAGGAGGGAGGGAGGAAGGACGGACGAAAGAGGGAAGGAAGGAAGTTAGGAGGGAGGGAGGAAAGAAGGAAGGGAGGTAGGGAGGGAAGGAAAGGAGAGAGGGAGGAAGGACGGACGAAAGAAGGAAGGAAGGTAGGAGGGAGGAAGAAGGAAGGAAAGGAAAGAAGGAAGGGAGGAAAGGAAGGAAGAATGGACGAAAGAAGGAAGGAAGGTAGGTAGAGGGAGGAAGGATGGAAGGGGGTTGTCACTGATATTAAATACTTTGTGTTGATTAACAGCAGCCGAGGGAGGAAGGAAGGAAGGAAGGAAGGAAGGAAGGTAGGTAGGAGGGAGGAAGGATGGAAGGGGGTTGTCACGGATATTAAATACTTTGTGTTGATTAACAGCAGCCGAGAGTTAATCTGTAAAACTATAAAAAACATTTCATATCTGCTTTCAGGAATGTTTCCATGAATTCACTCGAACTCGAAGCCGTTTGAAATTTTTAAACCCTCGGCGATGAAAGTTTTGGTTTCAGCGTTCTCCTTTCCTTCCTTCTTCCTCCCTTCCATCCTTCCGTCCTTCCTTCCTCCCTCTCTCCTTTCCTTCCTTCCTCTCTCCTTTCCTTCCTTCTTCCTCCCTTCCATCCTTCCTCCCCTCCTACCTACCTTCCTTCCTTCTTTCGTCCGTCCTTCCTTCTTCCTCCCTCCTTTCTTCCTCCCTTCCATCCTTCCTCCCTCCTACCTTCCTTCACCTCCCTCCCTCCCCTCCCTCCCTCCCTCCACTCCTACCTTCCTTCCTTCCTTCCCTCCCTCCCTTCCTTCTTCCTCCCTCCTACCTTCCTTCCTTCTTTCGTCCGTTCCTTCCTCCCTCTCTCCTACCTTCCTTCCTTCTTTCGTCCGTTCTTCCTTCCCTCTCCTTCCTTCTCCCTCCTTTCCTTCCGTCTTCCTGAAGGATTCAGCAGGTTTTTACCTCTCGAGGTTGAACCAACATCGGCTTCACGTCCTGTAAACTCTTCTTCTGAGATCTCTTCACCAGGCGAATGTTGTTCTCGTCGACGTAGGACACACACAGGATGCACTGCGACACACACACACACACAACACACACACACACAGATTATACCAATAAGAACAGCTTTATATGGCAAACATGCCGGCCCGTGGGCCAGAACCGGCCCGCCAAGGCTTCCAATCCGGCCCACTTCCTGTCCTGCTTCCTGTCTTCTTTTCCTTCCTACCATCCTGTCATCTGTCCTTCTTTGTTTCCTTCCCTCCATCCTTCCTTCCTTCCATCTTTCCTTCATTTTCTTTTCCTTTCCTCCTTTCCTTCCTAATCCCTTTACTTCCCTTCCTTCCTTCCTTCCATCTTTCCCTCATCTTCTTTTCCTTTCCTTCCTAATACCGTTCTTCCTTCTTTCCTTCTTTGTTTCCTTCCATCTTTCTTTCATCTTCTTTTCCTTTTTTCCTTTCCTTCTTAATCCCTTTTCTTTCCTTCCCTTCCTTATTTATTTCCTTCCTTCCTTCCTTTTGTCTTATCTTCCCTCCTTCCTTTTGTCTTTCCTTCCCTCCTTCCTTTCCTTCCTATCACTTTCCCTGCGTTCCTCTTCCTTGTTTCCTTCCGTCCTTCCTTCCTCCCTTCCATCTTTTCATTGGTGCGGCCCAACATGAGATCAAATTTGGCTGTATGTGGCCCTTGAACGAAAATGAGTTTGACACCTCTGTTCTACACACACACACACACACACACACACACACAACACACAACACACACACACACACACACCATCTGTAATGCTTTGACATCACCTTCTTTTTGTCTTGGACCCCCGCCTCCACCTTCTTCTCCGAGTAGTTTTGTCCGACTTCTGCGGGAGTAACAGCTGGTTCCAATCAGCCAGTCGATCAGCACGGTCGTCTGGAGAGAAAGAAAGAAAGAAAAAAACCAGGTGAGACACAAAACAATACACCTCATCTACACATATATTCATCACACACTCACACACACACACACACACACACAGAGGAATTAAGTGTCAGAAGATGCAGTTCTGCTAATGGCCACAAGATGGTGCTCCAAGCAAACACTGAAGTCAGGGTCTCTGTAGTCTAATTGTGAGAGTCATTTTTGGTCCATCCACACTGTTGCTCCGGGATTGATGATCGACCCTAACCCTAACTAACTAACCAAACCCTAAAGCTTGATTGATTGATTGAATTACCCTTAACGTTTAAGGGGGAAAACACACTCCTCCTTTAATGCCATCATGGTGCACGAAATTGATTGATTTTCGGTCTGCGGGAGGAAGTTTGAGCACCTGGAGTGAAGCCAAGCAGAAGAGACCCAGCCGACTGTGAGGCAACAGTGCTAACCACTGCACCACCTGAATTACCCTTTACATTTAAAGACAGTGTGAAAGTGAATTCAGACATTTTCTTCCAAACATATTAAATAGGTCATAAATGTATTTTTAAAAAAAGGTGTAAAAAGCATTTCAACCACTTAGATTTGAATTGTGGAGCTAGGCTTCACAAACTGTGTTTCAACATTTCTGTGTTCAGGATTTAGTGATTAGCATAAACCCGCCCCTGCTGCTGTAGAGGTAGAAAATACATTCAGCACACACGACTACTACTACAGTCTACAGTTAGCCAGTTAGCTGAGTTAGCTGCCGAGCTAGCAGCTGAGTTAGTCGCCGAGCTAGCAGCTGAGTTAGCAGCAGAAAGAAAGCTCTCAGACGTAGCGTCCATGTTTCTGGTAGAGGTGGTGACTTTGATTGACAGGTGACACTTGGTAGGGGGCGGGGCTTCAGCTGACTCGGCGGCCACGCCCACAGCATTAGGGAGCAGAGAAAGAGGCTAATTTTTACACAGCTTTGAAGCCTAATTTCATATATTTGGTGATTTTTTTTAACATTCAAATTTGGCAGGGTGGTTAACGACAACTTTTCTGTGGTATGTCAAACTCAGAACACATATTTATTCTTACTTTTACACAGACTTTAAAGAGGAAAACACACTCCACGTTTAATACCATCATGGTGCACGAAAAACCAAAACAACAGGAGGTGAAACTAAAAAGCTTGTGGAGGTTTTCTGCTTTCTGCCTTCAGTTACTTTCTTTTCTCTTTTCACTGTAGCTCTGATTCACCATCATTCATCTCACAAAGTGGTATCATACAGTCTGATGCAGATTTGATTACAGGCATCTCACTCAATGTGGAACCTACATTTTACCATAGTAGATGTTGCACAGTCTGAAGGCTCCATAAGGTCGGTGTAATTTTTGGGTTTTTTTTTTAAAAGGTTTCCCACCCATTGCCCAAACTTGCATTGTCTGGATACAATAAATAGAACACACAGCAAAGAAATCCACAAATCCACACTGATTCTACATATTATGAATGACATATGATTCATTACAGTATTGTGTTTTTGCACAGTCAGTATTATAACGCTAAATATAACAAAACCTCCACCGACAGACATCAAATCATCTGCACGGTTTTTTCCAGCTGTTTCCTCGTCTGTTTTCCTTCATTTTTTAAATCAGATTTCAGGAGCTGCTCGTTGCATTTTGAGACAGGAAGTAGTGTCCAGTCAAAGCACACCGAAAATAATTAACTATATTCAGTCTGATTGCTGTTTAGTATCCAATCGAATGATGGTTGAAGGAAGTTTCTAAGCAAATAATGGTAAATATTTGATGGTTCAAAGCTCTCAAATGTGAGAATTAGTTGCAATTCTTGGTCTTACACGACTGTAAATATAATATTTAGGAGTTTTGGACGATTGGTTGGTCGAAAATGACGACACATAAGAAATCACCTCGGACTCAAGGGTGCTATGATAAGTGTTTTCTGCCATTTTCTGCTTTCTGCTGTAGAAGCCAATAACAACCGATAACGTAATAAATGTGCCCGTTTTAAGCTAATAACGTGATAAGTTATTATGTTATTGGCCTGGTAAAAAAATAAATCCATTGCAAAATGTAATAACTGGAGCTGATAACGTAATTATATACTAATATCACTTTATTTAAGTTTCATTTATTGGATATAACTGTGAAAATGTGTACACTCCGTAATAACTTATTGCGTTATTGGCCAAAAGTTATTAGGTTATCGGCACATTTATTACGTAATCTGTTGTTATTATGTTATTGGTCGTTATTACATTATTTGTCATTTTTACAATATCGGGCCGTTATTACATTATCGGTTGTTGTCACGTTATCTGTGATTATTACGTTATCGGCCGTTATCTGCCGTTATTACATCATCGGTCGTTTTTGTTATCAGCCATTATTACGTTATCTGTCATTGTTACATTATCGGTCATTATTGCGTCATCGGCCATTATTAGGTTATCGGTCATTATTGCGTCATCGGCCATTATTACGTTATCGGTCATTATTGCGTCATCGGCCATTATTACGTTATCAGTCGTTATTAGGTTACCGTTGTTGTTACGTTATCGGTCATTATTATGTCATCGGTCGTTATTACATCATCGGAAGTTATTACGTTATCGTCCGTTATTACGTTATCGGCTTCTACAACAACCAAATGATTAATAATGTAAATAATGTAAAGTATATAATATTCTACGTTATATAAGCGACAGAAATGGAACAAACTTATATTTTTTGTAATATACTTTATACTTTTACTTTTGTGTCATACTGAAAACCTGCTCGATGTGGATCTGTGACGCAGCCATAAATATACGTTACAGATGCATTGTTCATGTTTTAACTCATTTCCCTCTTTATTTGGAAACTTGTGTGTGTTTTCGTTCTGTAGCGCAGCTGAGTTTTAGTGTATTTAGCTCTTTGTGATCAGCCAGTAGAGAATTCATTGTCCGTCTGTTTTGACTGTTCCTTCCTTCCTTCCTTCTCTTTCTTTCCTCCTTCCTACCTTCTTTCTTTCTTTCTTCCCTTTCCCCACCCCTCCTTTCCTTCCTTCCTTCTTCCTCCCTTCCTCTTTCCCTTTCTGCCTCCCTCCCTCATACCTTCCTTCCTTCTCTCCTCCCTCACTCCCTCATACCTTTCTTTCTTTCTTTCCTTCCTTTCCCCCACTCCTCTTTTCCTTCCTTCTTCCTCCCTCCCCTTCTCTTTCCCTCCCTCCTTCTTTCTTCCTTTTTTTTCTCCTTTTTCTTTCCCCCACCCCTTCCTTCCTTCTTTCCTCCTTTCCTCTTTCTGTTTCTGCCTCCCTCCCTCCTTCCTTCCTTCTTTTCTTTCCTTTCCTTTCCTTTCTCCCTCCTTTCCTTTCCTTCTTTGACTCGAGGACAACAGGAGGGTTAATCTGAAAATGTTTTAACTAATAATAATAATAATAATAATAATGATAATAATCCTCTCACCTCTATCGCTATGTCGTTATTGGCTTCTACAATGTCCAAATGATTAATCATGTAAATAATGTGAAATATATAATATTCCACATAAAGTTTATTTAGCTCTTTGTGATCAGTCAGTAGACAAAATCATTCAGTTTGTCCCACTCTGAACTTCAACAATGACTCTCGCTGTGTTCACTACTAAACACATGAATGGACAGTTGTGTGACAGCGGCGTTCGTCTCACCAGAGCGTAGTACGACAGCGTTGATCCGATGTAGATGATGAGGTGAATAAAGCTGAACCTCCCCGCCTGCAAAGTAAGAACAAAATGATACTTGTTTTTTCTCCAGAGTCAAGAGCCGGACATCTTTAGACAGTTTATGAAGCTTCTGGAGGCAAAAAAGCATCATCGAACTGTGACTTTATTTTATTCATCAGACACTAAAGTGATATCACAAGGTCCTGCAATAAATTTAAAGTTTAAATTTAGAGATATAAACCCTCCTGTTGTCCTCGAGTCAAGGAAAAGAGGGAGGGAGGGAGGGAGGGAGGAAGGAAGGAAGGAAGGAAGGAAGGGAGGAAGGAAGGGAAAGAAGGATGGAAGGAAGGGAGGGAGGGAGGAAGGAAAGAAGGGGGGAGGAAGAG
The DNA here is from genome assembly GCA_021039105.1 of Scomber colias. NCBI lineage: Eukaryota > Metazoa > Chordata > Actinopteri > Scombriformes > Scombridae > Scomber > Scomber colias. The sequence continues at coordinate 33,864 of JAJDFG010001192.1, read as the reverse complement.
AAGCAGGGAGGGAGGGGGGGAGGAAGGAAGGAAGGAAGGAAGGAAGGAAGGGAAGGAGGGAGGGAGGAAGGAAAGAAGGGAGGAAGGGAGGGAGGGGAGGGAGGGAGGGAGGAAGGAAGGGGAATGGAGGAAGGAAAAAGGAATGGTGGAAAGAGAGAGGAAGGTAAAAAAGAGAGAAGGAAGGAGGAAGGACAGAAGGAGGGAAGGGAGGAAAGAAGGAACAGTCAAAACAGACAGGGGTCAATTTGACCCGGGAGGACGACAGGAAGGTTTTTCATTACTATTCTCAGCTGTACACGACACACAAGACTTTACTAAAGGCCAAAAAAGAAAGGAAGAAATCTAGTGTGGTCTCTCTCTTACTCTTTAAGTGATGATTTGAAAAAAAACATGACATGAGAACTGCAGATAACACAAAGAGCATCTGACATCTTAAAAATATAAAAAGGTATAAAAGTATGAAAGAGAAGAAAGACAGGAAATGAACCCACGTGTCCGAACACCATGACATCAAACCTGATCCCGAATGCTTTGTACAGCGTCCGCTCCTCCACTCCGTTCACCAGGTTGTACTTCGCATATCTGATCAGACAGAAACAGGAAGTAGCCAACGATCAATAACTGAAAACACTTTAAAAACACACTTTAAGATTCACTGAAACAAACTAGATGTTAAAATAGCTTCACGAGACAGACAAAAAAATTGACCCCGTCTGTTTTAACTGTTCCTTCTTTCCTTCCTTCCTTCCTTCCTCCTTCTCTCTTTTTTCCCTTCCTCTCTTTTTCCACCATTCCCTTTTTCCTTCCTTCCCTCTTCCTCCATTCCTCTTCTTCTTTCTCCCTCCTACCATCCTTCCTTCCTTCCTCCATTCCTCTTCTTCTTTCTCCCTCCTACCATCCTTCCTCCCTTCCTTCCTTCCTTCCTTCTTCCCTTCCTTCCTCCCTCCTTTCCTTCCTTCTTCAGCTGCAAAACACATGAAGAGAAACATGTGTTGAATATTTATTTAATTTTTTAGAAGCAACAATAAACTTTGGAGGATTTTCATATAAATTCAGGAATTCCCCCTTTTTAGGAAAATGCCAACGCTTCCTGTGATGGTCACGACTTTCCATTTAGGAGAAATGTTGTATAATTAAGTTGACCTTTGACCCCATGGAGTGACCCTAACCCCCTCTCCCCCCCTCACCTGAAGTTGAGGCCGGGGTAGAGGGTCTTGTTGCTCTCTTTCTCGTCCAGGCGTCTGAAGGAGTATCTGGGCAGGCAGCGACTCGTCAGCCGGTCCAGGTTGCAGTCCCATTTGATCTGGATGCCAATGACGCCCCCCTGTGGCCGACAGTGGGAATGGCATCAACACAAAACCTCAAAACAAGGCCTTTTTATTTCTTTTTTTACATCAGGGACCAAATTTATTAAGCTTCTCTGGAACCGGAAACTGGCCAAAAATTAAGTAAAACCATGTTATTAACTTTTTAAAACTTCTTGAAAGAAAGAAAGAAGGAAGGGAGGAAAGGAAAGAAGGAAGGTAGGAGGGAGGGAGAAAGGAGAAGAGGAATGGAGGAAGAGGGAAGGAAGGGAGGAAAGGAAAGGAAAGGAAGGAAGGAAGGACAGAGGAAAGAAGGAAGGGGGATGGAGGAAGGAAAAAGGGAATGGTGGAAAGAGAGAGGAAGGGAAAAAAGAGAAGGAAGAAGGAAGGAAGGAAGGAAGGAAGGAACAGTCAAAACAGATGGGGTCTCGTGAAGCTGTTTTAACATCTAGTTTGTTTCAGTGAATCTTAAAGTGTCCTTCGTCCTCCCGGGTCAATTTGACCCCGTCTGTTCTGACTGTTCCTTCTTTCCTTCCTTCCTTCTTTCTCCCTTTCATCATTCCTTCCTTCCTTCCATCCTTCCTTCTTCCATTCCTTCTTCTCAGCTGGTGTTCAGAAGGAGCTCCAGAGGTGAGTGTGACATTACAGAAATATCAATTTCCCCCTCAAGTCAGGAAAATAAGTTTACAGAAGGTGCAGATAAAGATGAAATGGACAGGTTTATATACTATATATGCAAAGTGCTGCAATAAGGGAAATGTAAAATAAAGATAAAAGTGATTGAATGGAGCCACCTTCACCAAACTAGTCAAATTATTACCTACTGTTTGAATTTACTAATTTACTAATGAGCTACTTTTATTTTTTTAACCTGTGTGAGTAGCTTTGTTTACAGTCTATGAAGCATGAATGGCTCATATCCACTTCCAACTACTTCCTCTCTGGCAGCGATACAGGTCAGTTCAGTCACACACACACACACACACACACACACAAACACACACACACACACACACACACACACACACACACACACACAACTACAAGACTGAAAAACAGCTTCTACCTCCAAAGCTGTTAAACTAATGAACATGGCCTGATCCCCTCATCCCACCCACTCTCACTCACACACACACACACACACACACACACACACACACACACACACACAGACACAGACACACACTCACACCACTACTGTTTGCACCTTTTATATTGCATATTGCACTTTTATGCTCTTATAGATTGTTAATATTTTATTTATGTCTTAAATAGTTTTTTTAATTGTCTTAAATGTTCTTATGGCTCATACATGTAGTGTAAAAGCTATTTAAGTGGGCAAAAGACTAGAAAAGTGCTAATAGAAGTACTTTCCCTTTACCATCATAGTTCTGCTTTACGGCTCCACGGTCATAAAACAGCGATGTTACCCCTCTCTCTTCTTCTCTCTTCTAGAAGCTTCATAAATGAGTTTTAAAGACTTTGAGGTTTGAGGTTTGAGTCCTAAATTAGCTTTCAGGGTGATTTCTAGAAGTGATTTGGAGAAGTTTGATAACTTTGAGGGCGTTTAATCAAAGTTCTCAGGTGTGAAGGTTCAAGGACTCAACTTTCAGACAGACTGATGTGAGGTGCGGAGTATTTCTAAAGGACAGAAACCGCTCAGGTTAAAATGACGCTGCTGATTCTCCGTTTTTAATCCACTCATAACGAAAACAGCTTGAGCTCTTGTTGTTATGGCAACGCTTCCTTTTCTTTTTCTCTCCACTGTTTCATTTCAGCTTTAGCCGATCCTTCGTCGAGGACAAATGACTCAACAAGCTGAACATCACAAGTTTAACATCGCTCAGTACGAGACGAGACGGGGAAGTGAAACCCAGAAAAAAAAGTGCACTTCCTGTTTGGCGGAGTTCATCAGAGCCACAGATCAGCTGGAGCAGGATTTACTAAAAACAACCAACCTGATTCATTTCTCAGCAATAAAGTTAAACTTCCTGTCGTCCTCCCGGGTCAAATTAACCCCGTCTGTTTTGACTGTTCCTTCCTTCCTTCTCTCTTTCTTTCCTCCTTCCTCCCTTCTTTCTTCCCTTTTCCCCACCCCTCCTTTCCTTCCTTCTTCCTCCCTTCTTCTTCCCTTTCTTTTTTCCTCCCTTCCTATTTCCCTTTCTCCCTCCCTCCTTCCTTCCTTCTTTCCTCCCTCCCTCCCTCCTTCCTTCCTTCTTTGCCCTCTTTCTTTCTTTGCCCTTTTTCTTTCTTTCTTTCCTTCCTTTCCCCCACCCCACCCCTCCTTTCCTTCCTTCTTCCTCCCTCCCGTCCTCTTTCCCTTTCTGCCTCCCTCCCTCCTTCCTTCTTTGCCCCTCCCTCCCTCCTTCCTTCTTTCCTCCCTCCTTCTTTCTTTCCTTTCCCCCAACCCTCCTTCCCTTCCTTCTTTCCTCCCTTCCTTCCTTCTTCCTCCCTTCCTTCTTTCCTCTCTCCCTCCCTCCTTTCCTCCCTTCCTTCCTTGACTCGACGAAAACAGGAGGGTTAATCTGAAAATGTTTTAACTAATAATAATGATAATAATAATAATCCTCTCACCTCTATCGCTATGTCGGAGAACTTCTCTCCCGCCTCTCGTACGATGTCTCCCAGTCTGAAGATGGGACACAACGGGTCGTAGGTCCTCTGGCAGGTCCTCAGGTAGGCGTCGTTCATCTCGGGGAGGATGTTCCTCCTGCAAGACGAGAGTTCATGTTACCTTATAAGGGTTTTTTTTATTAGATTATTAGGAGTTATTACATTATCAGGTTCTACAGTGCTTTCACAAAATATTTACACAATGAGATTTTTGATAAATAATCATCAGTAATGTGGATATAATGACAAAGTAGGTAAAAGGAAAATAATAGAACAGCTAGAACAATCTGGTAAGTTCAGAAAATGAACTTTAAACCAGGCGGGGAGTTCTGGTCCTCTGAAATGAGGCCAACCAGGAAGTAACTTAGAGCTGCATTCTACCAAAAGGCCACCAGGGGGCGACCGTCTCTACACAAGTCAATGGAGAATTCACCACTTGATTTCTAACCTCAGTAAACGTTTTCAAAATGTGTTTATGGTCTCTTCTTCTGCGTGAATCATTTTAATGTAAATAAGTTCAGAGTCTCGTCAGAAGCAGAAATCTCACCTGATGTAGTTGAAGGCTGGAAATCTGATGTTGTTCTTGATGAGAACCGTGAAGTTCTCCGCCGCTGCTGCCAACAGAGCCGGTCTGCACAATGATTAACATGTTAACGTTAGCAAACATGTTAACGTTAGCAAACATGTTAACGTTAGCAAACATGTTAACGTTAGCAAATATGTTAACGTCAGCAAACATGTTAACGTTAGCATACATTTAACGTTAGCAAATATGTTAATGTTAGCAAACATGTTAACATTAGCAAACATGTTAACGTTAGCAAATATGTTAATGTTAGCATACATTTAACGTTAGCAAACATGTTAACGTTAGCAAATATGTTAATGTTAGCATACATTTAACGTTAGCAAACATGTTAACGTTAGCATACATTTAACGTTAGCAAACATGTTAACGTTCCTTCTTTCCTCTGTCCTTCCTTCCTCTTTTTCTTTCTCACCCTCCCTCGTTCCTTATTTCCTCCTTCCTTCCTTCCTCCCTTCCTTCCTTTTTCTTTCTCCCCCTCCCTCCCTTCTTCCTTCCTCCCTCCCTCCCTCCCTCTTCTTCTTTCCTTCCCTCCTTTCCTTCTTTCCTGTCCTTCCTCTTTTCTTTCTCCCCCCTCCCTCCTTCCTTGTTTCCTCCCTCCCTCCTACCTTCTTCCTCCCTTCCTTCCTCCTGCCTTTCCTTCTTCCCTTCCATCCTACCTTCCTTCAATCTTCCTCCCTCCCTCCTTTCCTCCCTTCCTCCCTCCCTCCCTTCAATCTTCCTCCCTCCCTCCTTTCCTCCCTTCCTCCCTCCCTCCTTTCCTTCCTCCCTCCTTTCCTCCCTCCCTCCCTTCCTTCCTACCTTGACTCGAGGACAGCAGGAGGGTTAAAGTGACATGTCTTACTGTACCTCGGAGGTTTCGTCTTGGCTTCGACGGGACACCAGGCAGAAACCTCACAAGTTTTCTTCAACACATCGAACTTCACACATGATCCCGTCTGAATCCCTTCGGAAGGAAACCAAAAAACAAACCTTTAGACTCTTCCGACTATCGTAACTAACGGTAACTATCATCTGTAGCATAAACCTTTAACGTCAGCAGAGAGATGAGAACTAGAGCTGAGGTGAAGCTATGAAACACGTCGGTGGTAGATTCCTCTGTCGGGTCAGCTGGTGCAAAACAGTGAACACAAGCAGTTAAATATCTGTGGTGTCAAACATGCGGCCCGTGGGCCAGAACCGGCCCGCCGAGAGGTCCAATCCGGCCCAGTGTCCTTCTTTCTGTCTGTCCTTCCTTCCTTCCGTATGTCCTTCCTACCTTTCTTCCTCCCTTCACCCGTCTTTTCCTTCCTTCTCCTTCCATCTTTCCATCCTTCTTGTCTTCTTTTCTCTTCCTTGCATCTTTCCTTCCTGTATTCTTTTCCTTCTTCTCCTTCTTTTCCTTCCTTCCTACTTTTCTTCCTCCCTTCACTCTTGTCTTCTTTTCCTTCCTTCCTTCCATCTTCCCTTCTTTTTCTTCCATCTTTTCCTTCCCTCCTTCCTTGCGTCCTTCCTACCCTTCTTCCCTTCCTTCCATCTTTCCATCCTGTCTTCTTCTCCTTCCTTCCTCCCCGTCTTCTTTTCCTTCCTTCCTTCCTTCCATCTACCCTTCTTCCCTTCCTTCCTTCCTTCCATCTACCCTTCTTCCCTTCCTTCCTTCCTTCCTTCCTTCCATCTACCCTTCCTTCCATCTTTCAATCCTGTCTTCTTCTCCTTCCTTCCTGTCTTCTTTTCCTTCCTTCCTTTCATCTTTCCCTTCCTTCCTTCCTTCCATCTTTCCATCCTGTCTCCTTTTCCTTCCTTCCTGTCTTCTTTTCCTTCTCCTTCCATCCCCCTTGTCTTCTCTTCTCTTCCTTCCACACTTTCCTTCCTGTATTCTTTTCCTTCCATCTTTCCTTCCTGTCTTCTTTTCCTTCCTTCCATCCTGTCTGCTTTTCCTTCCTTCTTTCCATTCTTCTTCTCTTCTCTTCCTTCCATCTTTCCTTCCTGTATTCTTTTCCTTCTCCTCCTTCTTTTCTTTCCTTTCCTTCCGTCCTTCCTTCCTTTTAGTGATCTGGCCGAGTTTGACCCCTCCTGCTGTAGCTTCACTCAGTTTTTCTAATTATAAATTATAGAAAACGAACAATCTGAACTTAAAGGCAACATAAAAACATCAAATGCATCAGGACAGAATATAAAAAGCAACACATGGAAAAAATAAAAAGACATTTAAATATGAATAAATAAATAAAAATGTTAAATTAGAAATTAAATTAAAGCTAAAAGCATAATGGGAGCCGTGTGTGGGATTTAGTGATATCTAGTGGTGAGACTGTAGATTGCAGTCAGCAGAGTTTTCCTCTCTCTCCTCTTCAAAGTGTTCGGGAGAAACTACGGTGGCCTGTAAGCCAGAAGTGTCTCTGTGGAAGAAGACCTGCTCCCTATCTAAGACAGGGGGGGTCAAACATGAGGCTCGTGGGCCAGAACTGGACCGCTGAGGGGTTCAATATGGTCCACTTTACTTCCTCTCTTTCTTCTTCCATTTTTTTTCTTGTCTTCTTTTCCTTCCTCCCTGTCTTCTCTTCCTTCTTTCCCTCTTTCATTCCTTCCTTCCCGTCTCCTTTTCCATCTTTCCTTCCTTCTTGTCTTCTCTTCCTTCCTATCTTTCCTTGCTTCCTTATATCTTTATATCTTTCCTTGCTTCTTTCCTTCCTTTCTTCCTTCCTTCCCGTCTCCTTTTCCATCTTTCCTTCCTTCTTGTCTTCCTACCTTTCCTTGATTCCTTTCTTTTCCTTTTCCTTCCTTCCTCCTTTCTTTATATCTTACCTTCCTTCTTTATTTCCTTCCACCTTTCCTTCCTTATTTATATCCTTCCTTCCTTCCTTACATCTATCCTTCCTTCCTTCACATCCGTTTTCTTCCTTCCTTCCTTCTTTACATCCGTTTCCTTCTTTCCTTCCTTCTTTATATCTTTCCTTCCTTTCTTCTTTATATCTTCCCATCCTTCCTTTTAATGATCCGGCCCACATCAGATCAAAGTGAGTGTATTTGGCCCTTGAATGAAAATGAGTTTGACCCTCCTGTTTCTATGGTAACCAAAACACAGAAATTCTTAATTTAAAAAAGGTGATTATACTCTAAATAAAAGACTACTAAATTGCCACTAAATTCTACACACTGGTCCTTTAAAAGATATTTCCTTTAGTAGCAGGAAATGGCTCCATGCAGAGAAACTTACCAAAGCTGAACGCTGAAATGTCTCCGGACACAAAGCCAGAAAAAAAAATTAAAGCCCCTGAAAACTTTTAGCATCTAAAAATAACCAAAACTTTATCACTTTGTTTTCAGCAACTTTTAAACTTCAGAAATCGTACTTTAATTCCCAAAAAGCAGATATTTCTATCATGTTGTTTCCCATCTAATTCTTGGTACCTCTCTTTTGTCTCTATCTAATAAATCCCCCCCCCCCCCCGCCCCAAAAAAACCCCATAGAGAAATAAATGAAGAAGTGAGTGTACCATGGCTCTGCTGGTCCCAGTGTCCTTTCTCACAGTCTCTATCAGTACGACACAGTCTGCCTTTACTGGGAACCTGGAATATAAACACTGCTGCAAAATAAGAAGGTTTTGAAAACGTTTCATCCGAACCATTAAAGAGCTCGATCAGCTGTTCCAGATCAGAGCCTCGTTAATGAAAGAACAGGTTTGTCAGGTGTTTATATGAAGCGTAAAGATGTTTTCCTCGCTGTAATCATTCCTCCTGTTCTTCATACTGACTATTAAAACCTTCTAATGTGCTTTTCAATGTAAAGTGATGGAGGACTAAATCCACAGTGTGTCCACACAGTGTTGGGCTACTTCTCTCAAAAAGTTATATAATTACTAGGGCTTCATTTTTTTAATCGAGATTAATCGCAGAATTTCCCTAGTTAATCACGATTAATCGCGTTTTGAATAGCATGTTTAAAAGCCTGTTATTTTCCATTTGAAGGCAGTTTTAAGCCCATAATGTAAAGCATTTCTTACCAGAGTGTCTTAACTGGGAATCAATCACGGCTCTGCTGCGACTCCCACACTCCAAAATGGTCCTTTGGTGGAGCTGAGGCTGGCTTGGCTGCACCTGGGTGTTTAGCGTGGAGGTGCTAACTCAAACTCCACGTACTCCGGGTGGTAGTTAAACTCCGTTTGACACAGGTTGCATTTTACTTTTGACTTGTCAACTGAAGCGTCTGGAAGTGTTTTAAAGTTAAACAAGCCGTTCAAAAGTCCAGTAGCTCTCTACTTTCCATCAGCGCGGTAGGTTTACTGCAGGAGGCCACTTCAAAAGCATAGCGCTACAGCTAGAGGAGCCGTCTACGGGGGAGGAGAAGGGACAAAAAGGCTTGCAACATTAAAATGTGATTTAAAAAAAATGAACGCGTTATGGATTGCATTAATCTAATCACGATTAACGCGTTAACGCTGACAGCCCTAATAATTACCAATTACTGCATATAAAGTAATGTAAGCATGTAAGTAATTAGTTACTAAGGAAAGTAACTTAATACATCAGAGTTCAGTCTTCTTGGTAAAGTTGTTGTTTTGTTTTTGCCTCAAATAAGTTCAGTTCAATCTAGTTTCACAAACATAAAAGAAAGATTACTCAAAAGTTGTATATTTAACATATTTACTAAAATGTTGTAAACTGTGGTTCACATTAGGAAAAGTCTGACTATAAGAAATGTGTATATGTTGTTTTTAAAGCTCTTAAATGTAAAAATTGGTTAAATTTGACGCTGATCAGTACGTTAAAGGGTTAAAATATCTCTTTGTTCTCTCTTTCTCCTCCTTTTTATTTTTTCTTAATTCTTTCTTCCTCTTTTTCCTCCTCTATTTCTCTCTTTCCTTCTTTTTTCTTTCTTCCTTCCTTTTTCCATTGGATCTTCTAATGGTCAGTCCTCATCTTCTTTTCTTGTTCTCCCTTTCTCCTCCTTTTTCTTTTTTCCTCTCCTCTTCCTTTCTTTCCTCATCTTCCTCCTCCCTCTTGGTCTTTCTACCTCTCCTTTCATTCTTTTTTTCCCCCCCCTCACCTTTCTCATCTTCCTCCTTTCTTTCTGTCCTCAGCTTCTTGTTCTAACTTACTCTTTTTCTCCTCCTTTTTCTTATTTCCTAATTATTTCCTCATCTTCCTCCTCCTTTTCTCTCTTTCCTTCTTTCTTTTTTTCCCTAATCTTCTTCCTTCTTCCTTTCTGTCTTCCTTCCTTTTTTCATTGGATCTTCTAACAGTCAGTATGAACAGGAGGAATCATTACACACAGATAAACACACTTCCTGTTCACTTCTTCTCCCGACTGATGATTTAAGACACTCTCTAAAAACTGTGAAATTGTCCTTTAAGTTCTAAGATTGATTGTAATCAGGAAACGAGGCTCTGCTTGATCTTTGTTAGCATTGAAGTACATTAACTATTTAAAATGAGATATATAGAATAGTATAATGATAAGAATGAAAGAATGAAAGAATGAAGGATCACCTCAGCACATTTCCCTTGCCTCTGACTCTGCGTCACAATCACATTCGTCACCACAAAGAAAGAGTTTTTATCCTAAAATGAAAAAAAAAAGAAAAGGAAAAGTTTTTAATTTCTCCTCTTTACCCTTAAACAGGCAGGAGTGGAAAATTAGATGATGATAAAAAATCCTTACTAGTTATGTCATTTGCATCTATAGTAAGGAAGGAAGGAAGGAAGGAAGGAAAGGAGGGAAGAAGGAAGGAAGGAAGGAAGGAAGGAAGGAAGGAAGGAAGGGAGGAAGAAGGAAGCAAAGGAAGGAGGGAGGAAGAAGGGAATGAAAGGAAGGAGGGAGGAAGAAGGAAGCAAAGGAAGGAGGGAGGAAGAAGGAAGCAAAGGAAGGAGGGAGGAAGGAAGGAAGAAGGAAGGGAAGAAGGAAGGAAGGAAGGAGGGAAGAAGGAAGGAAAGGAGGGAGGAAGGAAGGGAAGGAAGGGAGGAAGAAGGAAGCAAAGGAAGGAGGGAGGAAGAAAGGAAGGAAGGAAGGAAGGAAGAAAGGAAGGAAGGAAAGGAGGGAAGAAGGAAGGAAAGGAGGGATGAAGGAAGGGAAGGAAGGGAGGAAGAAGGAGGGAGGAAGGAAGGGAAGGAAGGGAGGAAGAAGGAAGGAAAGGAAGGAGGGAGGAAGGAAAGGAGGGAAGAAGGAAGGAAGAAGGAAGGAAGGAAGGGAGGGAGGAAGGAAGGAAAGAAGGAGGAGAGGAAGGAAGAGGAAGAAGGAAGGAAGGTAGGAAGGAAAGGAGGGAAGAAGGAAGGAAGGGAGGAAGAAGGAAGCAAAGGAAGGAGGGAGGAAGGAAGGAAGGAAGGTAGGAAGGAAAGGAGGGAGGGAAAGAAGGAAGGAAGGAAGGAAGGAAGGAAGGAAGGAAGGAAGGAAGGAAGGAAAGGAAGGAGGGAGGAAGAAGGAAGGAGGAAGAAGTAAGGAAAGAGGGAGGAAGGAAGGGAAGGAAGGGAGGAAGAAGGAAGGAAAGGAAGAAGGAAGCAAAGGAAGGAGGGAGGAAGGAAGGAAGGAAGGGAGGGAGGAAGGAAGGAAGGGTTGGAAAAAAGGAAGGAAGTAAGGGAGGAAAGAAGGGAGGAAAGAAGGGAGGAAAGAAGGAATAGTCCAAACAAAAAGGGGTCAATTTGACCCGGGAGGACGACAGGAAGGTCTTCCTCCCTTCCTTCCTTCTTCCCTCCTTTCCTTCCTTCTTCCCTCCTTTCCTTCCTACCTTCCTTCCTTCCTTCCTTCCTCCCTCCTCCTTCCTTTCCTTCCTTTCCTTCCTTCTTCCTCCCTTCCTTCCCTTCCTTCTTCCCTCCTTTCCTTCCTTCCTTCTCCCTCCTTTCCTTCCTTCCTTCTTCCCTCCTTTCCTTCCTTCCTTCCTTCCTTCCTTCCTTCCTTCCTGCACGTTGCCTGTTTAAGGGTTAACAAACCCAGACTCCCCCTTTAGACCTCTTTATGACCCACCTGTGAGGGTCCGCTGTAGTCCACCACGTCCCAGACCACGTTACCGACCCCGGGCAGGTTGGTCTGAGCGACTCCTTTCACCTTCGTGGTGACGGAGCTCACCACCAGGTCGAACTCCTGGTAGTTCCTGTTCCACAACATCATGATGCTAGAAACAGAAAAAACAGCATCATTCCTTCTTTTCCTCCTTCCTGTATTCATCCATCCATCCTTCCTTCCTTCCTTCCTGTCTTCTTTTCCTTCCTTCATCTATCCTTCATGTCTTTTCCTTCCTTCCTTCCTTCTATCCTTCATGTCTTTTCCTTCCTTCCTTCCTTCCTTCCATCTATCCTTCATGTCTTTTCCTTCCTTTCTTCTTTTCCTCCTTCCTGCATTCATGCTTGCTTCTTCCTTCCTTCCTTCCCTTCCTTCCCTCCTTCCTGTATTCATGCTTCCTTTCTTCCTCCCTGTCTTCTTTTCCTTCCTTCATCTATCCTTCATGTCTTTTCCTTCCTTCCTTCCTTCCTTCCTTCCTCCCTTTCTTCATGTCTTCTTTCACTTCCTTCTTCCTTCTTTCCTCCTCCTTCCTGAATTCATGATTTATTCTTGCCTTCCTTTCTTCCTTTGCTCCTTCCTTCCTTCCTTCCTTCTGTCTTCTTTTCCTTCCTTCATTCCTGCCTTTCTTCCATCTATCCTTCATGTCTTCTTTTCCTCCTTCCTGTATTCATGCTTGCTTCCTTCCTTCCTTCCTTCCTTCCTTCCTTTTTTCCTCCCTTTCCTCCTTGCTGTATTCATGCTCTCCTTCCTTCCTTCTTTCCTCCCTTTCCTCCTTCCTGTATTCATGCATGCTTCCTTCCTTCTCTTCTTTCCTTCCTGCCCTCCTTCCTTTCTTCCCTCCTTCTTACTGTTAATACTGTAAAAACAGGGTTAGGGTTAAACATGAGGCCTGGGGGCCAGAAGTCGAAGTCTGAAGTCGATTAAGTGATTTTACAGATTTACAAGTGGAAGTGTTTTTTCCTTGTGTGTGGGCGTCAGAGCTACGTCAGTTTAAAACAGTGCAGTAGATATTTGTATTTCATTATTTCATTTGAACAGAGTATTTTTTTTTTGGTGCATTGAAGGTCTCTGCAGGATGCGTCCAGCTGAGTAGTGAAACCATGCCAGCCGCTCCCCGGAGTCTGCAGACAGCTGTAAATCTACTCACCAGATATTAACCAGCACGCTACGGAAGCTCATTTCCGCCAGAAATAAATAAATAAAAAGTCATAATTATAAAAAGAGATAATAATAAATAATTATGAGATTTAAAAAAAAGGTTGTGTGGTTATCTCATAATTTTGATTTATGAAAATTGAGGATATTTTTATTATCAAAGCTAAGTCTTATCTTTTTTTTCTGGTGGAAATGGGCTTCCATATAATACAGCTTTAAATCTACTCACCAGATATTAACCAGGACACTATGGAAGCTCATTTACGCCAGAAAAAAAAAAGATAAGACTTAGCTTTGATAATAAAAATATCCTCCAAGTTAGTCAAATTCATGAAATAAAGAGTCCTAATTATAAAAAGAGATAATAATAATTATGAGATAAAAAAAAAGTTGTGTGGTTATCTCATATTATGACTTTTTATCTTATAATTTCAATTTACTTGGAGGATATTTTTATTATCAAAGTAAATCGAAATTATGGAGATAAGAAATCATAATTATAAAAAGATTAATAATAATGAGATTTTTAAAAAGTTGTGAGTCTATCTCATAATTTCGACTTTTTTAATCACATGATTATGATTCGATTTACTTGGGGGATATTTTTATTATCAAAGTTAAGTTTCTTTTTTTTTTGGCGGAAATGGGCTTAAAATAAATTAAATAATTTTGAAATTAAAAAAAAGTCATGTGGTTTTATCTCATAATTTTATTTTTATTATTAAAGCTAAGTTTCATCTTATTTTTTCTGGCGGAAATGGGCTTCCATATATTACAGCTTTAAATCTATTCACCAGATATTAACCATACAGCTTTAACTCACCAGATATTAACCATACAGCTTTAACTCACCAGATATTAACCATACAGCTTTAACTCACCAGATATTAACCATTCAGCTTTAACTCACCAGATATTAACCATACAGCTTTAACTCACCAGATATTAACCATTCAGCTTTAACTCACCAGATATTAACCATGCAGCTTTAACTCACCAGATATTAACCATACAGCTTTAAATCTACTCACCAGATATTAACCCTTAAACAGACCTTACTAGTTATGTCATTTGCACCTCAAGTAAGGAAGGAATGAAGGAAAGAAGGAAGGAAGGACAGGACGGAAGAAGGAAGGAAAGGAGGAAGGAAGGGAAGCAAGGGAGGAAGAAGGAAGGAAAGGAGGGAGGAAGGGAAGGAAGGGAGGAAGAAGGAAGGAAGGTAGGAAGGAAAGGAGGGAAGAAGGAAGGAAAGGAGGGAGGAAGGGAAGGAAGGGAGGAAGAAGGAAGGAAAGGAAGGAGGGAGGAAGGAAGGAAGGTAGGAAGGGAAGAAGGAAGGGAAGGAAGGAAAGGAGGGAGGGAGGAAGGAAGGAAGGACAGATGAAGGAAGGAAGAAAGGACAGAAGGAGGGAACATTTACCCTAATAGCTGAACTTAGATCTGAGGAAGGAAGGAAGGAAGGAAGGAAGGACGGACAGATGAAGGAAGGAAGGACGGACAGATGAAGGAAGGAAGGAAGGACAGATGAAGGAAGGAAGGAAGGACAGAGGAAGGACCCGGGAGGACAACAGGAAGGTTAAAGAGTCTGTATCTCCTGGTGCACGTTGTCTGTTTAAGGGTTAACCATACAGCTTTAACTCTACTCACCAGATATTAACCATGCAGCTTTAACTCATAGACTCTACTACTCACCAGATCACCACCAGGATAGTTGCGTTCAAAGCCCATTTCAGAGACCCGAGCCGGACGCTTTGGATCCGGACCAGTTTATTAGTCTCATACTTGCAGAGGCCGAGCAGGTCGCAGAGCATGGTGCTGCAGTGAGACTCCGAGCTGCTGCTACTGGCTTGTGTTGTTAGGGGTTGCTCTGTGTTTTTCTTTTTTACTCTCTCTCTCTCTCTCTCTCTCTCTTTTGGGAGGGAGGAGGAATCTCTGACTCATGTCTTGACTCTTCTTCCTGTGTGAAGGGTCACATGTCCAGAGTCCTGCAGCAGCTGCTCTCACTTCCATCATTAAGCCGCATCGTTTCAGACACAGCAGCTGCAAACATCCGCGCTGACGTCATCATACTATCAACTACAGGGATGAGCTGTTATATCGATTATTAGTATTGTTACTTTTAACCTTCCCTGTCGTCCTCCCGGGTCAAATTGACCCCGTCTCTTTTTGACTTTTCCTTCTTTCCTCCCTTCTTCCCTTCTTCCCTCTTTCTTTGCTCCCTCCTCCTTCCATACTTCTCTCCTCATTTCCTTCCATCCTTCCTCCCTGCCTCCTTACTCCTTTCCTTCATTCCTTCCTCCTTTCCTTCCTCCCTGCCTCCTTACTCCTTTCCTTCCTTCCTTCCTTCCTTCCTCCTTTCCCAGCAGCTGCAAACATCCACGCTGACGTCATCATCTCAACTACAGGGATGAGCTGTTATATCGATTATTAGTGTTGTTTGAGTATTTAGTTATTATTCATTTCCTCTACATTTCACTGAGGGAAATATTCTACTTTCTACTCCTCTAAACATTTTTTTTCAGCTATTTTCACATTTTATTATAATATGTTTTATATTTGTGATGAATTTAGATAAAAAAAACATAAAATAAAATGTTTTTTGAACAATAAAACATGCAGCATCCCAATAAAATTTCCTTCCTTCCTTCCTCCCTTCCTTCTTTCTTACCTTCTGTCCTTCCCTCCTTCATTCTGTCTATCCATCCATCCTTCCTTCCTGTCCTTCCCTCCTTCATTCTGTCCGTCCATCCATCCTTCCTTCCTTCCTTCCTTCCTTCCTTCCTTCCCTCCTTTCTTCCTTCGTTCCCTCTTTTCCTCCCTCCTTCCTTCCTTCCTTTCATCCTTCCATCCTTCCCTCCTTCGTTCTTTCTGACTTTCTGTCCTTCCCTCCTTCATTATGTCCGTCCATCCTTCTTCCTTCCTTCCCTCCTTCCTTCCTTCATTCTATCCTTCCTTCATTCCTTCCTCCTTCCTCCCTCCATCCCTCCTTAATCTTTCCTTCCTTCCTTCCTTCTTTCCTTCCTCCCTTCCTTCTCTCCTTATGTCCTTCCTCTTTTCCTCCCTCCCTCCTTAATCCTTTCCTTCCTCCTTCCTTGCTGCCTCCCTGCCTCCTTACTCCTTTCCTTCCTTCCTTCTTTTCTCCCTTTCTTCCTCCTTTCCTTCCTTCCTTCTTTCCTTCCTCCCTCCCTCCCTCCTTAATCCTTTCCTTCCTTCCTTCCTTCCTTCCTTCCTTCCTTCTTTCCTCCCTTCCTCATCCCTTCTTCCTGTCCTTCTTCATCTTTGAGGACAACAGGAGGGGTTAATGCCTGTTGTCCTCAAAGGTCAGAAATGATAGAAAAGTTGAAAACACTTTAACATCACAGCTGATACCAGAAAGAATAAGAGAAGAGATGATGTTAAAAAGACATAAAGACAAACTAAAGAAGGTTTTTTCCTGCAGATGATTTCAGTAGTAATAGCGAGAGTTGTGCTGTAGATGGCAGTGTTGCTCTAACTCTGCTCTTAAGTTTAGGATCAGCAAAGACTAAACTTCTAACCACTTCACAAACTCCACCTGAAATGATTTCCTCTCATCATATCTACTAAACTAAGAAAGTCTGCATCATATGTGAAGATAATATATGTAAAATGTATTCCAGTGGTCTGCTGCAGAAACTAAACCCAGGAATTTGCCCGTTCCTTTCTCTGAGATAAAGACGTTCTTGTTCCCAGCAGGACAGACAATGACGGCCTCTCAGTCCCAGAGGCAGTCATGTGTGTCGCTGAGTAGGACATGAAGCGTCTAAGAGCACAAATATGCCCACTATCCACTTTCTGGTCGGTTAGGGTCAAACTCATTCTCATTCAAGGGCCACATACAGACCAATGTGATCTCATGTGGGCCGGATCATTGAAAAGATGGAAGGAAGGAAGGAAGGAAGGAAGGAAGGAAGGAAGGAAGGAAGGAAAGACAGACAAAGGGAAGGAGGGAAGAAAGGTAAGAAGGACAGATGGAAGGAGGGAAGAAAGGTAGGAAGGACAGATGGAAGGAAGGAAGAAAGGGAGGAAGGACAGAAGGAAGAAAGGGAGGAAGGACAGATGGAAGGGAGGGAGGACGGACAGACAGACAGATAGACAGACAGACAGACAGAAGGAAGAAAGGGAGGAAGGACAGAAGGAAGAAAGAAAGGAGGAAGAAAGGTAGGAAGGACAGAAGGAAGAAAGAAAGGAAGAAAAGAGGTAGGAAGGACAGATAGACAGACAGAAGGAAGAAAGGGAGGAAGGATAGAAGGAAGGAAGGGAGGAATGACAGATAGACAGACAGAAGGAAGAAAGGGAGGAAGGATAGATGGAAAGAAGGGAGGAATGACAGAAGGAAGAAAGGTAGGAAGGACAGAAGGAAGGAAGGGAGGAATGACAGACAGACAGACAGAAGGAAGAAAGAGAGGAAGGACAAAAGGAAGGCTAGAACGAAGGAAGACAGGAAAAAGAAAGGGAGGAAGGACAGAAGGAAGAAAGGGAGGAGGGACAGAAGGAAGAAAGGGAGGAAGGACAGATGGAAGAAAGGGAGGAAGGACAGAAGGAAGAAAGGGAGGAAGGACAAAAGGAAGGACAGAAGGAAGGAAGAAAGGAAAAAGAAAGGTAGGAAGGACAGAAGGAAGAAAGAAAGGAAGAAGAAAGGTAGGAAGGACAGACAGACAGAAGGAAGAAAGGGAGGAAGGACAAAAGGAAGGATAGAAGGAAGAAAGGGAGGAAGGACAAAAGGAAGGATAGAAGGAAGGAAGAAAGGAAAAAGAAAGGTAGGAAGGACAGAAGGAAGAAAGGGAGGAAGGACAGAAAGAAGAAAGGTAGGAAGGACAGAAGGAAGAAAGGGAGGAAGGACAGAAGGAAGAAAGGGAGGAAGGACAGAAGGAAGAAAGGGGGGAAGGATAGAAGGTAGGAAGAAAGGAAAAAGAAAGGTAGGAAGGACAGACAGACAGACAGACAGAAGGAAGAAAGGGAGGATGAAAGGTAGGAAGGACAAAAGGAAGGATAGAAGGAAGAAAGGGAGGAAGGACAAAAGGAAGGATAGAAGGAAGGAAGAAAGGAAAAAGAAAGGTAGGAAGGACAGAAGGAAGAAAGGGAGGAAGGACAGAAAGAAGAAAGGTAGGAAGGACAGAAGGAAGAAAGGGAGGAAGGACAGAAGGAAGAAAGGGAGGAAGGACAGAAGGAAGAAAGGGGGGGAAGGATAGAAGGTAGGAAGAAAGGAAAAAGAAAGGTAGGAAGGACAGACAGACAGACAGACAGAAGGAAGAAAGGGAGGATGAAAGGTAGGAAGGACAGATGGAAGAAAGGAAGGAAGGACAGATGGAAGGAAGAAAGGGAGGAGGGAAGGTAGGAAGGACAGATGGAAGAAAGGAAGGAAGGACAGATGGAAGGAAGAAAGGGAGGAGGGAAGGTAGGAAGGACAGATGGAACTCTAATATACACATTTTTAGTTATTACTGAAAAGTTTAAGAAACAAACCACAGTTTCAGTTTTAGTACATTTCCAGATTTTTTGTTCAGGAATTTATTGAATGAAAATGTTTTATTTTGAAAATCACATCATGTTTCATTTCTCCTTGTCGTCAGCTGTGAAGACACTTTATTACCTGAAAACTGACACATGATGACAAACCTGCACAGCACCTCCGCTCATCAAAAAGCACCTCACAGCTAATGACAACACATTCTGGGATTGTTTTTTGGTTTTTTGGCGAGGATGAGGAAGGAAGGAAGGAAGGAGGGAGGAAGGAAGGAAGGAAGGAAGGAAGGAGGGAGAGAGGGAGGGAGGGAGGAAAGAAGGAAGGAAGGGAAGACAGCAAGGAAGGAAGAAAGGACAGATGGATGGAAGGAAGAAAGGGAGAAAGGAAGGAAGGAACGAAGGAAGGAAGGAAGGAAGGAAGGCAGGAAAGAAGGAAGGAAGGGAAGACAGCAAGGATGGAAGGAAGAAAGGACAGATGGATGGAAGGAAGGAAGGAAAGAAGGACAGAAAGAAGGACAGAAGGAAGGAAGGAAGGAAAGAACGAAGGAAGGAAAGAACAAAGGAAGGAAGGAAGGCAGGAAGGACAGATGGAAGGAAGGAAGGAAGCAAGGAAGGCAGGAAGGAGGAAAAGAGGAAGGAGGTAAGGAGAGAGGAAAGAACATCCTCAGCCGAACATCTTCTTAAAGTATGGTTTCATCATCTCCAGCGTGGCGGCGTCGATCGCCTGCGACAGACTGTTGGCCTTCATGATGCCTTCGTGAGCTTCGTCGAACAGCTTCACGCCGAGCTCCTTCTTCACTCGCTCCGCCCACGCCTTCAGCTTCGGCCGGGTTTCAAACACGTTCAGGCCGGTTCCAACAGGCTGCAAAAACACACACGGACATATTAACCTGCCTGTTGTCCTCAGGTCTAGGAAGGACATGAGGAAGGAAGGAAGGAAGGAAGGAGGGAGGGAGGGAAGGGAGTAAGGAAGGAAGGAGGACGGGAGTAAGGAGGGAGGGAGGAAAAGAAGAAGGAAGTGAGGAAGGACGTGAGGAAGGAAGGAAGGAAGGAAGGGAAGCAGGAAGGAGGGAGGGAGGAAGGAAGGAAAGAAGGGAGGAAGGGATTAAGGAGGGAGGGAGGAAGGAAGGAAAGAAGGGAGGAAGGAAGGGATTAAGGAGGGAGAGAGGGAGAGAGGCAGGGAGGGAGGAAAGAAGGAAGGAAGGAAGGACGGGAGGAGGGAGGGAGGAAAGAAGGAAAGAAGGGAGGAAGGGATTAAGGAGGGAGGGAGCCCAGGCATTCAGCTTCGGCCGAGTCTCAAACACGTTCAGGCCGGTTCCAACAGGCTGTAAAAACACACACGGACATATATTAACCTGCCTGTTGTCCTCAGGTGAAGGGAGGGCATGAGGAAGGAAGGAAGGAAGGAAGGAAGGAAGGAAGGAAGGGAGTAAGGAGGGAGGGAGCTGTGTGAAACTGCACACTTATTTCCTTCCCTTGTGTCTTTGTGTGTGTCTTTCCTTTGCCTGTGCTTTTCTAAAAAACCCACGAAAAGGACGAGGACAAAGGAAATGCATCACAAAGAAGATAAATACATGCTCATAGTCATTTATTTGACTTTTTTATTTTATCTTTATTTCCTGATTGTTTCTCATCTGGTTTTTTAGTTCATCACATTTCCTCTTAAGTTGTTTCATTATCTCATTTTTGCTTCGTATCTTTGTGAAACTCCATATAATATAATCTCACATCAGTCTATATTTTCATGGTACAGGGGAAGCGGGGGATGTTATGCAATCATCTTGGTTAACATAGGGTTAAAATATTTTGGTGAGGTGTCATTAAGTCAATCTGATAAATAAATATGCATACACACACTGATACAAATCTAGCTTCCTCCCACATGAGCTGATGCTATTTCCTGTGAGATCACGATCAAACAGCAGCAGCAGTTAAAGCAGCAGAAGAAGAAGAAGCTCTTATTTTACTACCTGCAGCATTTAAAGCAGCAGCAGAAGAAGAAGCTTTTATTTTACTACCTGCAGCATTTAAAGCAGCAGAAGAAGAAGAAGAAGCTCTTATTTTACTACCTGCAGCATTTAAAGCAGCAGCAGAAGAAGAAGCTCTTATTTTACTACCTGCAGCATTTAAAGCAGCAGCAGAAGAAGAAGCTCTTATTTTACTACCTGCAGCATTTAAAGCAGCAGCAGAAGAAGAAGCTCTTATTTTACTACCTGCAGCATTTAAAGCAGCAGCAGAAGAAGAAGCTCTTATTTTACTACCTGCAGCATTTAAAGCAGCAGCAGAAGAAGAAACTCTTATGTTACTACCTGCAGCAGTTAAAGCAGCAGCAGAAGAAGAAGCTCTTATTTTACTACCTGCAGCATTTAAAGCAGCAGCAGAAGAAGAAGCTCTTATTTTACTACCTGCAGCATCTAAAGCAGCAGCAGAAGAAGAAGCTCTTATTTTACTACCTGCAGCATTTAAAGCAGCAGCAGAAGAAGAAGCTCTTATTTTACTACCTGCAGCATTTAAAGCAGCAGCAGCAGAAGAAGCTCTTATTTTACTACCTGCAGCATTTAAAGCAGCAGCAGAAGAAGAAGCTCTTATTTTACTACCTGCAGCATTTAAAGCAGCAGCAGAAGAAGAAGCTTTTATTTTACTACCTGCAGCATTTAAAGCAGCAGCAGAAGAAGAAGCTCTTATTTTACTACCTGCAGCAGTTAAAGCAGCAGCAGAAGAAGAAGCTCTTCTTTTACTACCTGCAGCATTTAAAGCAGCAGCAGAAGAAGAAGCTCTTATTTTACTACCTGCAGCATTTAAAGCAGCAGCAGAAGAAGAAGCTCTTATTTTACTACCTGCAGCATTTAAAGCAGCAGCAGAAGAAGAAGCTCTTCTTTTACTACCTGCAGCATTTAAAGCAGCAGCAGAAGAAGAAGCTCTTATTTTACTACCTGCAGCATTTAAAGCAGCAGAAGAAGAAGAAGCTCTTATTTTACTACCTGCATGATCTCTACTATAGCCACCACATCAGCCACAGAGATTTTGTCGCTGGCGATGAACGCTTTGCTCCCGATGAATTTCTCCTCCAGATTCGTGAGCGACTGATTCAGGTCCTCGACGGCAGCGTCCATCTTCTCCTTCGGGACGTCGCAGCCCATTACGACACCATACATAGTCTTCAGGGAGAGAGAGAGACACGTGTAAATAAATACAGCGAGTACAAGTGGAAGCAGTGATGTTTAGAGTAGTAAGAGGCAAGGCAGCTTTATTTATATAGAAACATGATGGCAACTCAATGTGCTTTATATAACACAAACCCAAAGAAACAAAGTGGAAGGAAGGAAGGAAGGAGAGAAGGAAGGAAGGAAGGAAGGAGGGAAGGAAGGAAGGAAGGAGTAAGGAGGAAAAGAGGAAGGAAGGGAGGAGAGAAGGAAGGGAGGAAGGAAGGAAGGAAAGGAGGGAGGGAGGAAGGAGAGAAGGAAGGAGAGAAAGAAGGGAGGAAGGAAGGAAGGAAGGAAGGACGAAAAGAGGAAGGAATTTAGGAGAGAAGGAAGGGAGAAAGGAAAGGAGAAAGGAAAGGAGGAAGGAAGGAAGGAAGGCAGGAAGGAAAGCAGGAAGGAAAGAAGCAAGGAAGGAAGGAAGGAGTAAAGAGGAATGAAGTGAGGAGAGAAGGAAGGGAGGGAGGGAGGAATGAAGGTTTTTAAAAATAGACTAAGGAGGCACCTGTTGTTGAAATACTCATGATTCTGATACGGTATCTTTTTTATATATATATTTTAGTTCAATTCTTCTTGGACTGCCGGTGACGTGACCACTTGGACCTTGTTAGGAGGGTTAGGGTTAGGTTAGCTTTAGGTTAGTGTGTGTATATCATAGACTGTATATAAGAAATGGATGTAACATCCGTGACGTCACCCATTGGTTTGTGGACTGCTGCTTATATGGGCATGAGACGGACTCATGGACGGACGTATGGACAGGACCAACGGGAGATCGGGGAGGTTGCTATGGTCGCGAGGGCTGGATCTCGAGGACATTGGTCAATCAACCTGTCAATCAGGACGTAGCCACGCCCTAATGCATACCCTGCTTTATCGTCACATATAAAATCAGGGAGGCCAAAATGTCCCAAATGAACATCATACTGCATTGAAGAAGGCTTTAAACTAGCGATTGAGACCATAAACACATTTTGAAAACGTTTACTGAGGTTAGAAATCAAGTGAGAAGTTGGTGAATTCTCCATTGACTTGTATAGAGACGGTCGCCCCCTGGTGGCCTTTTGATAGAATGCAGCTCTAAGTTACTTCCGCATTGGCTTCTTTTCAGAGGACTGGAACTCCCCGCCTGGTGTATATGGTCTCAGGGGGTTGAAAACGTCCATTTGGTGTTGTAGAAGGCATGAGGAAAACAAAGCTTTGCAGAAACGCTGGTGGTGGCTCATGAGAAAAACAATGACAGCTTGTTTAGTGGTAAATATAAAGCTAACTTGCTCATATGTCTCCACACGAGCTCAATAGGAGAAGAATTACCTGTTTTTGGGGGGTTTTAATGCGGGTGGAGGTATTTGCATAAACAAGCTAATCTCTGTTTTTACTCTTTGGAGTTTTGGCGCCATTTCTAAATGAACTGCAGTAACCTTTGTCTTCATCCTGTGCAGCAGTGGTGTGACTTTTAGATAACAGCAGAGATCAGCAGAACAGATGAATGAGATATGTGAGGCTTTGATAATAGAGAGAAACAAAAAATCACCAGAATGATCCTTTAACCCTCCTGTTGTCCTCAAGTTAAGGAAGGAAGGGAGGAAGAAAAGGAAAGGAAGGAATAATGGAGGAAATAAGGAAGGAAGGAAGGAAGGTAGGAGGGAGAAAGGAGAAGAGGAAGAAAGAAGGAAAGAAGGAAGGGAGGAAGAAAAGGAAAGGAAGGATGGAAGAGATAAGGAAGGAAGGTAGGAGGGAGGGAGGAAGAAAGGAGAAGAGGAAGGGAGGAAGAAGGAAGGAAAGGAGGGAGGGAGGAAAGAAGGAAGGAGGGAGGGAGAGAGAAAGGAAAAGAGGAAGGGAGGAAGGAAAGAAGGACAGAGGAAAGAAGGAAGGGAGGAAGGAAAGAAAGAGAGAAGGAGGGAGGGAGGACGGAAGGAAGGAAGGAAGGAAGGAAGGGAGAAAAGAGAGAGGAAGGAAAGAAAGAGAGAAGGAGGGAGGACAGACGGAAGAAAGAAAGGAAGGAAGGAAGGAAGGAAGGAAGGACGGAAGGAAGGAAGGAAGGACAGGAAGGAAGGAAGGAAGGAAGGAAGGAAGGAAGGGAGTAAGGAGGGAGGGAGGGAGGAAAAGAGGAAAGAAGTAAGGAGAGAAGGAAGGGAGGAAGGAAGTAAGGAAGAAAGGAAGGAAGGAAAGAAGGAACAGTCAAAACAGACGGGGTCAATTTGACCCTGGAGGTGGGAAGTTTTTTCCTTATTTGAATCTGAGGGTCAGTGTGAGGATAGAGGAAGGTAACTCCCACTGAGGCAAAGGTGTGATTCGTGATAATCGGCTTCATAAATTATATTGACTCATGTTTCTGAACTTAATAACTAGTTTCTAAACAATAAACATGAGCACACCCTTATTTATCTTTCCTTACTCAAATATATTTTTATCACTACTATCAAACAATGGAACAAATATTACTGTCATCAGCTGACGTCATCATTATCAAGCTGTAGTAAAGTCATAAAACAGAGATATGAAAGTGTTTATATCATCAAGTGTATTTTATATCTTCAGACAATAAATAACAGATGCACTTAAGGAAGTAACTCAAAGGTAAAACATATAAAATGCATAAAAAATAAAATATTATTAGGGCTGTCAGCGTTAACGCATTAATCGCGATTAGATTAATGTAATCCATAACGCGTTAATTATTTTTAATCACATTTTAATTTTGCAAGCCTTTTTGTCCCTTCTACTCCCCCGTAGACGGCTCCTCTAGCTGTAGCGCTATGCTTTGAAGTGGCCTCCTGCAGTAAACCTACCGCGCTGATGGAAAGTAAGAGAGCTACTGGACTTTTGAACGGCTTGTTTAACTTTAAAACACTTCCGGACGCTTCAGTTGACAAGTCAAAAGTAAAATGCAACCTGTGTCAAACGGAGTTTAACTACTGTGACGACCTGTCTCTCTCTGTTCATTGGTTGTGTGACTTCCCTGGGTGGAGGTGGGGACAGGTCGTCAGCCCAATTTGTCTCACCTGTGGTGTTTGGAGCACTGGGGATTTAAGGGCTGTCTGAATGTTAGTTCTCTCTCTTGCTACCTC
The DNA here is from genome assembly GCA_021039105.1 of Scomber colias. Lineage (NCBI taxonomy): Eukaryota > Metazoa > Chordata > Actinopteri > Scombriformes > Scombridae > Scomber > Scomber colias. Next base: position 9,481 of record JAJDFG010001192.1, on the reverse strand, counting down.
CAGACGGGACTTGGGTTCAGGCTTCCACCTGCCATGTGGACCTAAGTATTTTTACTTCCTGCATTCAACACTTCACACACTTTACACTCATCCATACACTGCACACATGACTGACTTTTTAACATAACCTATTACACATCCTTTTGCTTTACTTTGATATAAGTTTATTGTATTTGTTTGGTATAATCTGATTTTCCATTTGATTAATTTACCTATTAGGTTAATTTGAAGTTAAAATGATTTATTAATAAATTCATTTTGATTGGTTATCATTTGTGTGGACTCCCTTTTTGCCACTAACTGACCCGGTTCGTGACAAAATGGGGGCTCGTCCATTTGTTTAAATTTAGTTAGTTTTGTAAGGGGTAATTTGTTGAAGTTTAGCTTGATTTGTTTGCTTGATTGGTTTATTGGTAACACTGAGTGAAACCAATTAGGGAGTTCCACAGATGATTTTTGTCTGTTGGATTTCAGTTTTGAGGAGGTATCTGGTCAGTGGAGTTTGGAAAGTAGCAGAGCATTTTGGTCATTAGGTTTGGTTTTTGATTTAAGGATTTGTAATGTTTGGTTGAGTAATTAAACGTTGGAACTTTGAGTTTGGTTTGGCTGGGACAGTCTCATAAGGTGGTATGGAACCATGAATCCCCTGTGAGGCTAAGAAGGCTGGTTTCCATTAGGGGGACTGGTCTTGGGGGAATTTTAGTGTGGCTGCAAAAGTGGGTAGAGCAGTCGTCTCGGGAGCACATCCCTGGTGTAAGGGAGGGTCGCTGGAAACGGTTGCTTTCTCTTCCCAGTGGGCTACAGTGCATAAATACCCCCCATCAGTAGCGGCACGAAGACTAGGGATGGAGTAAGGTAGTTAGGGGGTCGCTAATATTAGTTAGTCAGGGCTGGGGAGGTTCCGTTTTGGTTTGGCTGTCCTAGACTTTGTTAGTAGTTCCAGCTGATTTTTTTTTTTTTTTTCTTTTTTTTCTATTCGGTCAGTAGGTGTAGGTATGGCATCTGTAGTGGATGAATTTGTTGGCTCACCGTCAGTAGCACTACTGGATCAATGTACGAAGGACCAGTTACTGCTAATTGCAGAGAATTATGGGATTGAGATAGTAGACAGAAAGTTAAAGGAGTCTGTTAAGGGCAGTTTGAAGGCAGGTTTGTTGGAAAAGAGAATTCTTCAACCTGTGGTGGGGTCTCAGTCTTCAGTTTCTGCAGGTACTGTTTTGAGTTTTGAGCAGCAAAAGGAACTTCTGTTGTTACAAGTACAACTTGAAAAAATGAAACAGGAAAAGGATTTGGCTTTGGAAGAGATGAAGCAAAAGACTGAGATGGTTAGGTTAGAGGTGCAGAATAAGAAACTAAACTTAATTCAGCAGGGTATATTGCCAGGTTCGGCTGACAGTGAGAGCCCTATGTTTCAGTCTGGTACACCAGTGGCATCTTTTGATATCTTCAGTAATTTGCGCCTGCTTCCAAAATTCAATGAAAAAGACCCTGATTCCTTCTTTTCCTTATTTGAGCGAATAGCAGAGTCCAGGAAATGGCCAGAGGGTGATCAGGTGCTAATGTTACAATGCGTCCTGACCGGGAGAGCCCAGGAAGCGTATGCAACTTTGAGCGCTGATGACTGTAGAGTGTACAAGCGAGTTAAGTCTGCAGTGCTTAAAGCATATGAGTTGGTGCCTGAGGCATACCGGCAGCGGTTCCGCAGTTGGAAAAAAGGAGATAAACAGTCTCATGTGGAATTTGTGCGAGATCTGACTACTCATTTTGGACGTTGGTGTGCAGCGTCAGAGGTTGACACGTTTGAGAAACTGTGTGATCTGGTAATCTTAGAACAACTTAAAAACTCTGTACCGAAAAATGTGGCTACTTACATTGTAGAGCATAAAGTAGGTAATCCAGGTCAGGCAGCGGTGTTGGCTGATGAGTATGTGTTAATTCACAAAAGCAATTTCAGTGCGTCAAGTTCAGAAAGTGTGCGCAGGGAGAATTATGTTCATCAGAAAGGTGCATCAGACTCTTATGCTAAGGGTGAACAGGGCATGAGAGAAAGGCAGTCAGAAGGTAGAACATGTAACTATTGCAGAGGCAGTGGGCATTGGAAGAGTGAGTGTCCAGTCCTCAAATCAAAAAGTAAATTCTCCAGTGCACATGTAAGACCAGCTGCTCTGTCTAATTCACTCAGTCCAGGCACAGTGGATGCACAGCAGGTTGAACTCAGACAGCAGAAGAATATGCAGGATTTTGGACCATTCATTTCTGATGGTTTGGTGTCTTTGCCAGGTAGTGATGAACAGGTGCCAGTAAAGATACTGCGGGATACCGGTTCATTGGACTCATTTGTGCGCCAGTCTGTTCTACCCTTCTCATCTGTGACTGACACAGGAGACTTTGTGATGGTCAGAGGGATGGGGATGGTGGTGTTCCCGGCTCCTGTGCATAATCTGTGTCTTGTCTCGGGTTTGGTGAATGGAGTTGTGGGGATGGGTGTGCGCGCAGAGTTGCCAGTGGATGGGGTGGATATAATTCTGGGTAATGGTCTTGCTGGGGTGCGGGTGTGGGCCGATGGTCCTTCTCCCAGTATAGTCACTACAAGTATGCCTAGTCAAGGTCAGTCAGACAGCATATCTGAGGATGTTTTTGTGTATCCGGCCTGTGCTGTTACGCGTGCCATGACCAGTGTGCGTGACGCACAGAGTCTTACTATCAAGAAGTCAGAGTTGGAAGCCGAAATTTGTGTGACTTTGCCTGATCAGTTTAAGTCGATGTCACGATCTGAGTTGATTGCAGAGCAGGAAAGTGATGCCAGTTTGAAAGAACTGTATGACAAAGTGCTTCCGCTTGATGAGATGCTCAGTTCTGCTCACGGTTATTTTCTTCAAGAGGGCTTATTGTTTAGAAAATTTGTGCCTCATGGAGAAGCTTTTGTTGGGGAACCAGTTTTTCAGTTTGTAGTGCCGAGTAAGTTTCGGGACTTGGTGTTGCAAACTTGCCATGATAAGGTAGCTGGGCATCCAGGGGTAAAGAAGATTTATGACCGGGTGTTGCGGTACTGTTTTTGGCCCCGCCTGAAGCGTGATATCTCAGCATATATCAAAACATGTCGCATGTTAACCGGGAAGCCAAACCAGTCAATTAGACCGGCTCCACTCTGTCCAATCCCTATGGTTAATGCTTCTGCGTGTACATCTGAAATTGCTCTGTGCTCATCTCCAGCAGTCAGCATAGAGGAGAGTGCGACTCCTGATGTTGTTTTGCAAGGGCGATTAAAAAATTCAGAGTCACTGAAAAATTTGGATGGCATGTTGGCAAATTTGGATAATGAAAAACGTGCAGAGTTGATTGCTCTTATTAAAAGCTATCCTGTCCTGTTTTCAGATGTACCTTCTCGCACGCATCTTATTGAACATGATGTGGATGTTGGTGATGCCGTACCAGTAAAACAACGTTTTTATCGGGTTTCATCAGAAAAGCGCAAGCTTTTAGACAAAGAGGTTCAATATATGTTGGACAATCGTATTGCTGAGCCATGTGTTTCAAGTTGGGCATCGCCATGTCTGTTGGTCAATAAGCCGGACACAACTTTTAGACCATGTACTGACTTTCGTAAAGTTAATAACGTTACAAAGCCAGATGTGTTTCCTCTTCCCCGCATGGAAGACTGTATAGATCAGGTGGGGTCTGCCATTTATGTGAGTAAGTTTGACCTCTTAAAAGGTTATTGGCAGGTTCCTCTGTCTAAGCGGGCACAGGAAATTTGTGCGTTTATTACACCATCTGGTTTGTACAAGTACACTGTTATGCCATTTGGCCTGCGCAATGCGCCAGCAACATTTCAGCGCCTTATGAACCAGGTTGTGGCAGGGCTGGATGGCTGTGCAGTGTATCTTGATGACGTAGTAATATACAGTGATACATGGTCTGAACATATTCAGCGCATTTGTGCATTGTTTGACAGATTGGTCTGGGCAAGGTTGACTGTTAATTTGGCAAAATGTGAGTTTGCGAAGGCCACCGTCACCTACTTGGGCAAGGAGGTCGGTCAGGGCCGGGTGCGTATGTTGCAGGATAAGGTGGCTGCAATACTTGGATATCCCCCTCCAACCACCAAGAAGGAGCTAATGCGCTTTTTAGGGATGGTGGGATATTATCGAAGTTTCTGCCGGAGTTTTTCTTCTGTTGTAGAGCCTCTGACGGCGCTTCTGAAAAAAGAGGCACACTTTGTGTGGTCAGACAGATGTAGACTGGCGTTTGAAAATGTCAAGGCACTTTTGTGTGCAGCGCCTGTGTTGGCTGCTCCCCGGTTGAATGAGGTGTTTTCCCTGCAGGTGGATGCGTCTAACGTGGGAGCAGGGGCTGTACTTTTGCAGGCAGGAGACTGCGGGGTTGAAAAACCTGTGGTTTTTTTCTCTAGGAAGTTTAACAAGTACCAGCTCAATTATTCAGTGATTGAGAAGGAGGCACTAGCGTTAGTATGGGCATTGCAGCATTTTGACGTGTATTTGGGGTCTGGTCTAACTCCGTTGGTAGTTTATACAGATCATAACCCACTGACATTTTTACAATCACTCCAAAATCCAAATCAGAGGCTGATGCGATGGGCATTGTTTTTACAGCCGTACCATCTTAATATTCGTCATATCAAGGGGTCAGAAAATGTGATGGCGGATGCCCTTTCTAGGTTGCCCTAAATGTGATTGTGTTCTCACTGTTTGTTCTGCTCTTTTTCCAGGTCTGCCTTCTCGCTACTCTCTTAATTTGCTCCTAGGATCCAGGTTGCTGAGAGTGGAAAATGGGGGGAGAGGTGGAGGAGTGGGGATACTGTGGTGGGACCACATTTCTTTAGGGCGGGGGTGTGACGACCTGTCTCTCTCTGTTCATTGGTTGTGTGACTTCCCTGGGTGGAGGTGGGGACAGGTCGTCAGCCCAATTTGTCTCACCTGTGGTGTTTGGAGCACTGGGGATTTAAGGGCTGTCTGAATGTTAGTTCTCTCTCTTGCTACCTCCAGACGGGACTTGGGTTCAGGCTTCCACCTGCCATGTGGACCTAAGTATTTTTACTTCCTGCATTCAACACTTCACACACCTTACACTCATCCATACACTGCACACATGACTGACTTTTTAACATAACCTATTACACATCCTTTTGCTTTACTTTGATATAAGTTTATTGTATTTGTTTGGTATAATCTGATTTTCCATTTGATTAATTTACCTATTAGGTTAATTTGAAGTTAAAATGATTTATTAATAAATTCATTTTGATTGGTTATCATTTGTGTGGACTCCCTTTTTGCCACTAACTGACCCGGTTCGTGACACTACCACCGGAGTACGTGGAGTTTGAGTTAGCACCTCCACGCTAAACACCCAGGTGCAGCCAAGCCAGCCTCAGCTCCACCAAAGGACCATTTTGGAGTGTGGGAGTCGCAGCAGAGCCGTGATTGATTCCCAGTTAAGACACTCTGGTAAGAAATGCTTTACATTATGGGCTTAAAACTGCCTTCAAATGGAAAATAACACGATTTTAAACATGCAATTCAAAACGCGATTAATCGCGATTAACTATGGAAATTCTGCGATTAATTAAATTCAAATTCTCTCGATTAAAAAAATTAATCGTTTGACAGCCCTAATATTAATACTTCTGTTTTATTTTTTATCATGTTTATTGAACTTGTTTTTCTTATATCTGTCTCTGTTCATGCAGAGACCTGGCCTTTTGATAGAATGCAGCTCTAAGTTACTTCAGTGTTGGCTTCATTTCAGAGGACCAGAACTCCCCGCCTGGTTTTATACTTATTGTAACTAACTTGTCTTAATAATAATGTTTTAAATCTGTTTCTTGATCAGCTGCCAACTCACACCTGGACAGCAGATGACTGGACTAACCTTTGGGCTAATTCTGGCATATTTATAGATGTGTTTATTAACATGCACTGTCCCTGACAAATAAACTAATAAAAATAAATATAAAGTGTTTTACTTCATCTTATCTATACTGCTGGAGTGTAAATCAGTAGTAGTTATAAAACTGGTGGTGGGAGGGGGGGTTTGGCTTCTACAGAGCATCGTTTCATCATCATTTTTCTTTCAGTGTCACAGAAAGACTAATTGAACTTTGTGTGTGAGAGGTTACGGTTGGTTATCATGATCTGGGACTCGTACCCTGAGCAGGAAGACTTTGGACCCTTGAGCTCTGATGGTGGTGTGCTGCCAGGCCAGGTACTCATTAACACGAGCTCGTAGCTGCAGGTCAGCTGGATACCAGTGATCTGCAACCGTAGACGCGTGTTTCTCCGCCAGGTACTTCAGGATGGCGACGCTGCAGAGAAGAGAGAGAGAGCGAAATGAACAAATGAACGTTTTAATCGCAGCTATTATTGGGGGGATTTTGTTTTCCAATGCTGTTTATTAATTTTTCCAAGATGAAAACAAAGATAACATGCTGTAGAAACATCCCCCAAAAATCTCAGCAATAAGGAAAATAAATAAACAATGATGATAATATGTACATACCCACCTACATACACACACGTGTGCACTCATATCTACAGTACATACTTATACCCTACCAGTTAGCAATAGTAAAATTAACAGAAATTAACAATATTTATCATTGTGCTAATAATGCAATAATTACCAATTTAAATAAATAAATAAAATACAGTGGGAATACAAAAAATACTAAATAGATAAATAAAAGTAAAAGTGTAAAAGTAAATTAATTAATTAATTAAAAAAAAAATAATAACACTTGGTGACATTTGGTAGGGGGTGGGGCTTCAGCGTTTGGGAGCAGAGAAAGAGGCTGATTTTTACACAACTTTGAAGCCTAATTTCATATATTTGGCGTTTTTTTTAATCATTCAAATTTGGCAGGGTGGTTAACAACACACTTTTCTGTGGTATGTCAAACTCAGAACACACATTTATTCTTTCTATTTATTCAGCTGTATATAGATGGGCATGACAGTTAACCAAAGATTAAATAATAGTTTTTATATAAAGAGTGAAATAAAAATATAATTGACCAACCAAATAAATGACGTATGTGTATGTGTATAAGTGCATAAAGTGGTGATGTCTGTAGATGCTCCCATTGTAAACCAGGACAGGAACTACCCGATAATCCCGTAATTTTTAATGTTTTAGCACTGAAATAACTCACATGTATTAATTAAATATATTAAAGACTTTATGATTCAACTTTAATGCCTCAAAACAACAATCAGCATCACTGTACTGTAAATCCAACAGACCATCAAAGTTCTATCAAATTTGGAGCAGCGGTGGCTAAAATATTAAAGATTTGTTTTCAACATTTCTTCTCAAAGCCAGTCTGTGTAAATGTGCAGTCATTTAATCAAAACCAAACATCATTTCAATCCTGCATTTAGTCATTGTAACTGTTCTTGTGATGTGCAAATGTTCATACCGGCAATAAGATACAATCAAGGAAGGAGTCAGAAAACTTTGCATAATCATCATTTGTTTGTCGAGCGGCTGTGAAACCTGGCGGGGCGGCTTAGTTGCTATCAGATTCATGAATGAGGTGTGAAAAAAAGGAGAAAAAAAAGTAACTTCTCAATGCTTTTAATGTTAAGTTAGAGTCCCACGCTAATGCTAACACTGCACTCATATAACATTGCTGGACTTATGATGGACACAGATCTAAATCAATGCAGCAGAGACAGAGATATATCACCTTTTTATTGCATGAATGTTTCAAACTTGGCAGCTACATTGACTGAGACTGGTGTGTGTTATGCTAGTAGCAGCTAAAAAGAGGAACTACAGAAGTCTGCTAACCTCGTGTGTCTTTCTAACTCTACTAAGACTTGTAGTCTTCAGCCCCAACCAATGCTAACTCAAATGAAATCACTATGAGTGAGGTGTGGAGAAAAAAAAGTAACTTCTCAATGCTTGTAATGTTAAATTAAGAGTCCCATGCTAATGCTAACACTGTACTCATATAACACTGTTTGACTTATGATGGACACAGATCTGAATCAATGCAGCAGAGACAGAGATATATCACCTTTTTATTGCAAAAACTGGCAGCTACACTGACTGAGACTGGTGTGTGTTATGCTAGTAGCAGCTAAGATGAGGAACTACAGAAGTCTGCTAGCCTTGTGTCTCAATGCTTTTAATGTTAAATTAGAGTCCCACGCTAATGCTAACACTGCACTCATATAACATTGCTGGACTTATGATGGACTTATTATGCTAGTAGCAGCTAGTAGCAGCTAAGATGAGGAACTACAGAGGTCTGCTAACCTCGTGTGTCTTTCTAACTCTACTAAGACTTGTAGTCTTCAGCCCCAAACCAATGCTGACTCAAATGAAATCACCATGAGTGAAGTGTGAAAAGAAAAAAAGTAACTTCTCAATGCTTTTAATGTTAAGTTAGAGTCCCATGCTAATGCTAACACTGCACTCATATAACATTGTTGGACTTATGAGCAAAGCCAGAGATATATCACCTTTTTATTGCATGAATGTTTCAAACCTGGCAGCTACACTGACTGAGACTGGTGTGTGTTATGCTAGTAGCAGCTAAGATGAGGAACTACAGAAGTCTGCTAGCCTTGTGTGTCTTTCTAACTCTATGCCCCGACATTTTTTAGACTTGTAGTCTTCAGCCCCAACCAATGCTGACTCAAATGAAATCACCATGAGTGAGGTGTGAAAAAAAAGTAACTTCTCAATGCTTGTAATGTTAAATTAGAGTCCCACGCTAATGCTAACACTGCACTCATATAACATTGCTGGACTTATGATGGACTTATTATGCTAGTAGCAGCTAGTAGCAGCTAAGATGAGGGACTACAGAGGTATGCTAACCTCGTGTGTCTTTTTAACTCTACTAGGACTTGTAGTCTTCAGCCCCAACCAATGCTAACTCAAATGAAATCACCATGAGTGAGGTGTGAAAAGAAAAAAAGTAACTTCTCAATGCTTTTAATGTTAAATTAGAGCCCCACGCTAATGCTAACACTGCACTCATATAACATTGTTGGACTTATGATGGACACAGATCTAAATCAATGCAGCAGAGACAGAGATATATCACCTTTTTATTGCATGAATGTTTCAAACCTGGCAGCTACACTGACTGAGACTGGTGTGTGTTATGCTAGTAGCAGCTAAGAGGAGGAACTACAAAGGTCTGCTAACCTCGTGTGTCTTTCTAGCTCTACGCTCCTACATTGTTTTTTGGACTTTTTTAGACTTGTAATCTTCAGCCCTAAACCAATTCTCACTCAAATGAAATCACGCAAAAGGATTTTTATACTAGTTTTTACACTGAGAACACCTGAAAACACACTTTGAGGGATGAAATTTGGTTCTCAATCGGTAAAACACATATTATAAATCCAATCATCTCCATTGTACTGCAACAGAGGCAGCAGATGAAACCATAACAGCAGCCTTTCTTTCTCACAGGTTTCCATCATACGCTTCTTTGCAAGTG
>JAJDFG010001191.1:0-44211 GCA_021039105.1 Scomber colias | reverse complement strand
CTTCTTTCCTCTGTCCTTCCTTCCTTCCTTCCTTCCTTCCTTCCTTCCTTCCTTCCTTTCATTCCTTCCTTCCTTCTTTCCTCCCATTCGTCTTTCCTTTGTCCTTCTTTCCTTCCTTCCTCCCTTCCTTCCTTCCTTCCTTCCTTCCCTCCTTCCTTCCTCCTTTCCTCCTTTCCTTTTTTCCTTTCCTACCTTCCTTCCTTCCTTCCTCCTTTCCTTCTTTCCATCCTTTCTTCCTCCTTTCCTACCTTCCTCCCTTCCTTCCTTGACTCGAGGACAACAGGAGGGTTAAAATAGTGACTTGACTGAAGTAGGTCCAGACTTTTTCAAACTTTGTTCATTTGTTGTTGTAATGACATTTCTATTGAGACTACAGATTGAACAAGACTGAAAACAAGATAATAACTAGGGTTGGGTATCGGTATCTGGTAGGGGCTGGCTCGATTATGGAAAAAATCATAATCACGATTATTTGGGTCAAAATTGAAATCACGATTATTAAAATGATTTTTTTTTAAACTTTAGAAACATGCTGCATTTATTGTCCATTCGGCTTTATTCATTTTCTCTCCCAGCAGCAGCCTTTTATCTGCCGCTTAACACAACACACAGCAGAAAATGTGCAGAGATATTAGAGCAGAGCGGGTTACCATGACGATAGTTTCACACATCACTTCCTGGTTCTAAATAATTAGTCAGTAAACTCAGCATCGTCTGACGCAGGCTGGAAACTCTGCACTTTTACTCACAGTTTAAAACATTTTCACCGTGGCTTCCTGTCTAAGCTTTTCAAAATAAAACCTTTGTTACTGAGAGCTATCTCATTATTATTAAAAATCGTTTCCCCCCCCGATTTTATTAGTTTTTGAGATGGTTTGGCTCCTAAATCTTAATCACGATCAAATTCCCGATGAATTGAGCAGCTTTAGTACCTGATACCTTTAGATTGAAATAAGTCAGTACCAAGTAGAAACTCCTCCACTCAAACAAACAATACCTGAATTCAATCTTTTTCGTCCTCAGATATGAGGTAAAATCTGGATTTGTATAGTTTTGCTCACAGCCAATCATCCCGAGTGATTAGTTTAATGCGATGTGTGATTGGCCCACTCCCATACAGTCTGTGCTGATCATAACTCATTGAACCATTTCGTAGTGTTATTTAATGCATATTTCAATCATATTGAACAGAACGTATTCATGTAAAAATCATTTGGACGGGGAGGCATTTTATACAACTGAATGCTTTCATTCACATGGATGAGCATCTAATGAAGTAGGAAATAAAGGTATTGAATAAAAGGTATTGTGTTGGTATCAGTATATCACTTTAAGGGTACTGGTACTGGTGATGTAATGTCATTATTTTCAAACAATACCCAACCCTAAAAAATAATGCCTGTTGTATTTCTTTTGACAAGTAGCCTAAATAGCTGACTTTTTTTTTTTTTTTTAAAGATTGTATTATCCCTTCAGGATGCAATGAAGAAACTTTTACAAAAATCAAACTGAAAAGACAGAGTTTGAGAAATACATGTAATATTCTGCCTGGTTTAATTTGTGTGATACAGTAGGGAGAAGCAATACATTTATAAAAAGATTAGTGGGATAAGTAAGTTTACTTGATATCGCTAAATTCAAATATAGGTTTTATAGTGTAGAAATTGTAATTATTTAAACACACACACAATACATTTAAAAGGAGAGAGACATACACTTTGGTTGTTAGACAGGTAAGGCAAGATTTTCAAAGGAGGAGGAAGAGAAGAAGAAGAAGAAGAAGAAGAAGAAGAAGAAGAAGAAGGAAGAAGAAGAAGAAGAAGAAGAAGAAGAAGAAGAAGAAGAAGAAAGAAGAAGAAGAAGAAGAAGAAGAAGAAGAAGAAGAAGAAGAGGAGGAGGAGGAGGAGGAGGAGGAGGAGGAGGAGGAGGAGGAGGACATGAGAAAGATGGAGGGAAGGAGAGAAAGAAAAGAGTCAAACAGCACACAGAGAAAGAGAGAGAAAGGGTAATTTGCTTGTCGTGCTGCTGTCATCCTGCCAAGGCAACTCGGAATATTGCCTTGTCTATATTTAGTAACAAAAGATAGCACATGCACGCACACACACACACACACACACACACACACACACACACACACACACACACTTACTAGGTAGAGCAGTGATTTGCAGCAAGACCCGGGATCAAAACAGCGTGGGTCAGCTTGTATCTTTGCACACACACACACACACACACTGGCTGGTTGTTGACAGTTGGGTCTGAAGTGGATTGTGCTCATTAGGTGGGGTTGCAGATTGGTTTCTATTTATAGAGCCAGCAGGCAGCAGGCAGCAGGGCTCAGCAGTAGCAGCAGCAGCAGCAGCAGCAGCGTGAGGTGTTTGAAGTAGCACAGGCCTCCAGTGGGCCGTGCTAACCGAGATGCATCCGGAGCCGAATCGCTCTCTGAGCTGCAGGAGTTAGGCTCTGATAGTTAGCATGGTGTGGATTAGCATGATTCAGGTCAGTTATTTATAGCCGCGTTTTACATGATATGATTCTGGCCGTGATATATGATATATAGCATCGTACAGATAATCCATCATTATATACAGATTTCCCTTTTTTTTCCTATAGCAGCAATTTGAACTCTGAGTTTTGCCAGTTTTATATTTACATGAAGGAATATGAGTACATGTTGCTTTTATTTTGAAAGGCTGGTTTACTTCCACTTTTGGGGAAAAAAAAAAATGCTGCTACTTTGGGGTTTAACAGATGGTGTGATGTATGGATGGCTGTAAGATGGATGGAAAAGAAAAGAAAGAAAAAAAAGAATAGAAGCAAACAAAAAATATGATATAGCATCGTACAGATAATCCATCATTCTCTACACTGTTGCAAATATCGCGATATGTTGCTATCCTGGAAAATGTCCCTTTTTTTTTCCTATAGCAACCATTTGAACTCTGATTTTCTGCCAGTTTTCTATTTACATGAAGGAATATGAGTACATGTTGCTTTTATTTTGAAAGGCTGGTTTCCTTCCACTTTGGGGTTTAACAGATGGTGTGATGTATGGATGGCTATAAGATGGATGGCAAAGAAAAGAAAAAAAAAGAAACAAACAAAAAAGCATGAAGTGTCTCCACCGTGAGCCACCAGATCAGCTTCAGCACTCCTTGGCATCTCTTCTCCAAGTCTATGAATAATAAAAGATATACCATCCATTTTTTTTTGTTTTTATGGCAGAGAGAGCTTTTCCTACACACTGCTTCCCCATCTCACAGTTACAACGTTTAAATCAGAGTATTTTCTCTCTTCTGCTCCTTTTGATTCGTATTTCAGCAGTCAAACAATCATGTGGTCACAAAACCGAAAGAGCGTCTGCAGCTTCCAGCTCCACACATACACATACTGTATACACCAGCTGATACTACCTGCAATTAGTCGCCACCCTCAATCAGCTGATTATCAAAGGGAGACTCAATCAGCTGATTTATAGATAGGGAGTGTCCACCCTAAAACATTTACAACAGCAGAATCTAGAAAGAAACTAGAAAGCATGCAGAGTGTAAACCTCTATTAAAAGGATCAACAATTAATGATCCGTAATTCTGTTATTGGTCTTCAAAACTTTATAGCTTTGACTCTTTAATTAGCATTGTGATAGATGATCAGGGGAAGGAGGGAAGGAAAGAAGGAGTGAGGGAGGAAGGAAGGACAGAAGGACAGAGGAAAGAAGGAAGGGGAAGGAGGGAAGAAAAGAAGGAGTGAGGGAGGAAGGAAGGACAGAGGAAGGTAGGGGAAGGAGGGAGGGAAGGAAGGAGTGAGGGGGGAAGGAAGGAAGGACAGAGGAAAGGAGGGGGAGGAAGGTAGGGGAAGGGGGGAAAGAAGGAAGGGAGGAAGGTAGGGGAAGGAGGGAAGGAAAGAAGGAGTGAGTGAGTAAGGAAGGAAGGAAGGAAGAAAGGGGATGGAGGAAGGAAAGAAGGAAGGGAGGAAAGAGGAAGGAAGGAAGGAAGGGGGAAAGGAAAAGAAGGAGTGAGGGAGGGAGGGAGGAAGGAAGGACAGAGGAAAGAAGGAAGGTAGGAAGGTAAGGAAAGGGGGGAGGGAAAGAAGGAGTGAGGGAGGAAGGAAGGATGGAAGGACAGAGGAAAGAAGGAAAGGGAGGAAGGTAGGGGAAGGGGGCAGGGAAAAAAGGAGTGAGGGAGGAAGGAAGGAAGGAACAGTCCAAACAGACGTGGTAAATTTGACCCGGGAGGACGACATGAAGGTTAAAAAGGAAAATATATTGAAACTCTTATTTTATTATGCAGCTGCCAATATCTTTACTGCTTAGTTTATTGACGACTATAAAACAGACACACATGTTCTCAGTCTATAATGCACGGCAGGTCACATGATCAAATGAGGCCAGTGGGTCATTTAACAATTTACAAAAATCTTAATTAAACTCTTAATAAAAACATTTGATACAAGTTAGAGTAAATCCTTATAAACATGGTTAATACTACTATTGGGTTTTAAATTGTACGCCAGCTGTGGAGCTCCTGTTTGGCTTCATGGCTGCCAGTTACAGTCTCAGTCTCATGCAGGCTGCTGCTATTTTTAAGCTAGTCAGCTCCTCAAAATGAGTGAAATGTGTGTTGGGTTGAAGTGTTGGGACAGAAGCTCGAACATCTAAACTGAAAGAGATGAAAAGACTGAAAACACTGCACTGAGTCAACGTGAGGAGTTCAACAGTAGGAAAAACACTGCAGCAGAATCCAAAGGGAGAGAGAGAGAAACTGAATATAAATTGGGGGGAGGGGGGGCTGCAGCATGGGAGATTGGAGAGGGGGTCGTGCACTAATTTGAAGATCGGTGGTTCGATTCCCGGTTCCTCCAGTCTGGATGTTAAACTGCTGCTGAAGGCTGTGCCACCAGTGTGGTGAATGTGTGGTCAACGATGAAAATCCTCCTGATGGGTAGGTTGGCACTTTGTATGGCAGCCTGCCATCAGTGTACAGATGTGTGTGTGTGTGTGTGTGTGTGTGTGTGTGTGTGTGTGTGTGTGTGTGTGTGTGTGTGTGTGTGTGTGTTGTGTGTGTGGATGCTTGTTGTAAAGGCATGTTGAGTTGTTGGAAGACTATAAAAACACTATATAAATACAGTCGAGTGTACCTTAAACAGAATATGTGAGTCAATGGCTGTGTTCGTAAACCGCAATACTACATACTACATACTTCCATCCTATACACTAAAGGACCAGATAGTAAGCAGACCGTTTACACTGTAGTAAACTACACGATTACCCACAATGCATTTGGTTCCTACCCGAGCTGAAATCATCAGGCTGAAGCTGATTTCATTTTAGCTCTAACTCTGTAAATAAACCACTTTATCCACATTTCTAACCTTTTTAGGAAGAAAGTAAAGTAGCCCCTTTAGATCCACAATGTTGACGCTAATTTGTCCAAATAACACCTGTTTAAAGTTTTGTTCCTGAGAATTCGGAGCCACTCAAGTTAGCCATAGCGAGTAACGCAAAAATAAAAACACCCGTTACCTTTTATTATTAAGAAAAACCATAACGATAGAATGGTGCTTTTATTTTGAAACAGTAAGCGAACAAACCCTCGCTGTAGCTAACTTGAAACCACCGAGGTGGTGATCTGTGACGTTTGTATTTTGGGGTTTTTTCAGAAGTTGTGTTGCATCTTGGGTAATCTGAGTGTGAGTAGTCAGCTCTTGATGCATACTCTGCATTTCTGGAGAATCTAGTAAACCATCCAGGAACTTCTCACATACTCTAAATCACATACTACGCAGTTGCAACACACTACATACTTCAAATGACGTCAGATTTAGTACGAGTAGTAGGAAAGGATGCGGTTGCGTCCACATGTCTGGTGTCAATTGTCTTTTTCTCACTTCCTGTTTGGGGGGCAAACTGAAAGACAAAGTAAACCATATGTGGCGTACTAACGTGTTTGGGACCATAAAGTCTAACTACACAAAGGCTAATAATCATGACAGTTAAATAGAAAAATCATGTTGAATATGAACCTTTGTCTAGATGACTGTAATTACTTTTCAAATGTCATTAATTCATGAAGAGCAGAGAGGTGGGGATTAATTCAGTCATTAGCTGTCGTGTGATCTCTACATAACATAAGATTTGGTGAATGAATGAAGGCTTTAAAGCTCACACACTGAGGGAGACTGCATTAACACTTGTCAAACAGTAAAACTGAGCGTGCACTTTTCACACTCTCCCTGCCAGGATTTGGCATTCACTTTGTTGCCAGTGTTGACACCCAGGGGCGACATTGCCTCCGTGGTATTACCTGTTGACAGGAACATCAACTGCACTAGCCAGGAAACACAGTTGTTACTCTTAAGGTTCACAGTCATGAATCAGACCTGAAAAATGAAGGAGAAGTTTGTGATACACTGGCGCTGTGTTATTGGCTCTGATTCTACTTCCTGTATGCATAAATCATCTATACCACCCACCCAAACACATTATTTCCTCCCTCTTTTCCTCCCTTCCTTCCATCCTTCCTCCCTCTTTTCCTCCCTTCCTTCCTCCCTTCCTTCTTACCTTCCATCTTCCTCCCTCTTTTTCCTTCCTTCTTCCTCCCTTCCTCCTAACCTTCCATCTTCGTCCCTTCCTTCCTCAATCCTTTCCTTCCTTCTTCCTTCCTTCCTTCCTCCTTACCTTCCTTCTTCCTTTCTTTCTTCCTTCCTTCCTCCCTCCCTCCTTACCTTCCCTTCTTCCTCCCTTCCTTACTTCCTCCCTCCTTACCTTTCTTCTTCCTCCCTTCCTTACTTCCTCCCTCCTTTCCTTCCTTCTTCCTCCCTTCCTTCCTCCCTTCCTCTTTACCTTCCATCTTCCTCCCATCCTTCCTTCCTTCCTTCCTCCTTTCATTCCTTTTTCCTCCCTTCCTTCCTTCCTTCCTTCCTCCCTCCTTTCCTTCCTCCCTTCCATCCTTCCTCCCTCTTTTCCTTCCTTCTTCCTTCCTTCTCTTCCTCCCTCCCAGAGGCGACATGCCTCCGTGGTATTACCTGTTGACAGGAACATCAACTGCACAAGCCA
Source organism: Scomber colias (assembly GCA_021039105.1). Taxonomy (NCBI): domain Eukaryota; kingdom Metazoa; phylum Chordata; class Actinopteri; order Scombriformes; family Scombridae; genus Scomber; species Scomber colias. The sequence goes on along the minus strand of JAJDFG010001191.1, from coordinate 37,157 downwards.
GGAAACACAGTTTTCACTCTTTAAGTTCACAGTTATGAATCAGTCCTGAAAAATGAAGGAGAAGAGTTTGTGAAACTGAAGTTGTTACACTCGTTACATTGGCGGTGTGTTATTGGCTCTGATTCTACTTCCTGTAATGCATAAATCATCTATACCACCCACCCAAACACATTATTTCCTCCGATTAGAGACCCGTACCCAGTCCCACATTACCATTCCTTCTCAGTGGAATATATGTAAGGGCTGATATATGGCAGCATATTACGCTGAAGTCGGCTGCTTTTATAATAAACACACATTTATTAAATGGATTCTGCAATCGCTGCAACGAGAGTCTAGTCTGCTAATGCTGATGAAAAATGAAGCTTTAAATATGTTCACATTTTTATAAAGTGTAATTAATATTTTCCTCATTAATTATGTATTATTATTTCATCCACCCACCAACCATCTGCTATAATAATTCCATCATTTTTATGACTCAGCCCTCGTCTGTTTTGACTGTTCCTTCTCTCCTACTTTCCTTCCTTCTTCCTCCTTCCTTCCTTCCTTCCTTCCTCTCTTCCTCCTTGCCTTCCTTCCTTCTTTCCTCCATTCCTTCCTTCCTTCCTTTCTCCCTTCCTCCTTACCTCCCTTCCTTCCCTCTCTCCTTTCCTTCCTTCTTCCTCCTTTCCTTCCTTCCTTCCTTTCTCCCTCCTTTCCTTCCTTCTTCCTCTCTCCTTTCCTTCCTTCTTCCTCCCTTCCTTCCTTCCTCCTTACCTTCCTTCTTCCTTACCTTCCTTCTTCCTTCCTCCCCTTCCTTCTTACCTTCCTTCTTCCTTACCTTCCTTCTTCTTTCCTTCCTTCCCTCTTTCCTTCTTCCTTCCTTCCTTCCTCCCTCCTTACCTTCCTTCTTTCTTCCCTCCCCTCCTTTCTTTCCTTCTTCCCTCCCTTCCTCCCTCCTTTCCTTCCTTCTTTCTCCCTTCTATCCTTCCTCCCTCTTTTCCTTCCTTCCTTCTTCCTTCCTTCTTCCTCCCTTCCTCCCTCCTTTCCTTCCTTCTTTCTACCTTCTATCCTTCCTCCCTCCTTTCCTTCCTTCTTTCTCCCTTCTATCCTTCCTCCCTCTTTTCCTTCGTTCCTTCTTCCTTCCTTCTTCCTCCCTTCCTCCCTCCTTTCCTTCCTTCCTTCTTCTCCCTTCTATCCTTCCTCCCTCCCTTTCCTTCCTTCCTTCCTCCTTGACTCGAGGGACAACAGGAGGGTTAAAAGAAATAATAATCTTATCATTTAAGATTTTAGCACAATGCAAAATACAACCAAACCATAAAAAAACCTGCTTCTTTTTCTCTCCCTAGAAATCACAGTAAACCTTTCTCATGCGGTAAAAAAAAAAAGGTTGTCAGATTTCATCATTTACGTGCTCTTTGTGAGAATTCAATTCGAGAGCAGTCCTACCTGTTTGCCTCGTGGCTTGTCCTGCTCTATTCAAACTTCACCATTACCTGCCCCCCCCCCCCCAATCTTACCGAAATGATTACAAAGCCATCCACTTTCCCTCTTCATTGTCTTCATTGCTCTGATATTCTGAAAGGCATTTGCACTACAATGTGTATAACTTTAGTTACAACACAGAGTTTGAAAGGTGCTCTCTCTCTCTCTCTCTCTCTCTCTCTCTCTCTCTCACTCTCTCTCTCCTCTCTCTCTCTCTCTCTCTCTCTCTCTCTCTCCTCTCTCTGTCTCTCTGAATGCATCTATTCACTTGCTTGAGTAGCTGCATATTCTCACTTCTCGGCAGCGAGGTTGTGCCAACGGCTGTTCTGTAAATGCTGCTAATTAGCTTTGTTTTTCAGAGAGTGAAAAAAAAGACCACTGACTACTCTCTGTGTTGGTTTATAGAATAAGTCCCAAATATTTCTATAGTCAGTATGTCTATAATATGTATTTTATTTATATCATTCAATCTCCTATATAAAGTGTGACATCATTGATGGTAGTGTATTTAATTCAGATCTCAACAAACCAACCACAGGGAAGCTACTTGGTGTCAAACATTAACCCTCCTGTTGTCCTCGACTCAAGGAAGGAAGGGAGGATGGAAGAAAAAGGAGGGGGGGAGGAAGGAAGGAAGGAAAGGAAAGAATAAATATGTGACTTTAACCCCACAGGTGTTTAAGTGGTTATGACCATTTCCCATTTCAATGACTCACTTGCACCGGAGCGTTTGAACTTGAGTGGTCTTATTTTTGGACCCATCATGAGGTCTGCTAGCAGGGCTTTCTGGGTGAGAGCCTTTTGTTTGCTCAGCGTTATTTTATCTGCCTAAAAGACCTGAGAGTGAAAAAGAGAAAGAGCCTGTGGTATACTGATGTCAGTGAGAGCAAGGATCCAGCGAAGAAACGCTTGACATCTTAACCCATCACAATCATTTTTTTCATCATCGTTTTTTCCGTTTCTGTAATTCTTTCGTGCTGTTGGTTGTCTTCTTGCCTCTCTCCACGTTGCTATTTTCTATTCTGCCTCTTTTCACCATCTCTCTACAACAGAGGTGTCAAACTCATTTTCATTCAAGTGCCACAAAAAGCCCAATTTGATCTCATGTGGGCCGAACCATTAAGAAATGGAAGGAAGGAGGGAAGGAAGGAAGGAAGGAAGGAAGGAAGGAAGGAAGGAAGGGAGGCAGAAAGGAAGGAAGAAAGAAAGGAAGGAAGGACAAATGGAAGGTATGTGAGAACAAAGAAAGGACAGGTGGAAGGAAGGAAAGAATAAAAGGAAAGATGGAAGGAAGGGAGGAAGGACAGATGGAAGGAATGAAGGAAAAAAAAGACAGGAAGGAAAAGTGGGCCGAATCTGACCCCTCAGCCGGCCGGTTCTGACCCACGGGGCCGCATGTTTGCCAACCCTGCTCTACATCCACTCAACTTTTTAACCCACGACTGTCCCTCCTCCATCCAACCCAGTCATCATCTTTTTTTTTTCTTTTTTTTTTTATCACATCACCTTAGGTCTCCTCCTCCTCTCCTTCTCAACGTAGTCCGGTATCAAAATAAATCACCCGCCGTGTGCAAACTCTCCATCTGATACAAAGCTAGAAACCTGATAAGAGTGTAGAATTTACAAGGTATTAAAGTTTCCCCCTTCTCCTTCTACTTGCACATAACCTCTTCTCTCCAGGACTTGCTAATCCTTGCTCTGCCTCGGGGGCCGATAAGGGATGAGATAGGAGAAGGGGGATAAGAGGGGGATGAAGCTTTACACTGCAACCTTTGCACACCAAAACGCTCACTACATATAGAACAAGCAGGATAAGGTTATATATACTTTCCATTGAATCCTTGTACTGAAGATGTGGAGACGAGTCAATGTTGCTGAAAAAAAAAAAAAGAAAATGTAATGTGTTTGAAATAAAAAAATAATAACTGTCAGATGCATTTGAAAAGTCTGGACAAAGTTAAGTTCAAATAATTTTGTTAATAACTACTATTCTCAAAGTTAAGAATGAATTTTGACGTTTAACCCTCCTGTTGTCCTCGAATCAAGGAAGGAAGGGGAGGAGAAAGGAGGGGAGAAAGGAAAAGAAGAAGGATGGAGGAAATAAGGAAGGTAGGGAGGGAGAGAGGGAGAAAGGAAAAGAGGAAGGGAGGAAGGAAGGACAGAGGAAAAAAGGAAGGGAGGAAGGTAGGGGAGGGAAGGAAGGAAAGAAGGACAGAGAAAAATAAGGAGGGGGGCGAAGGTAGGGGAAGGAGGGAGGAAGGAAGGAAAGAAGGACAGAGGAAAGAAGGAAGGGAGGGAAGGAAAGAAGGACAGAGGAAATAAGGAGGGGACGAAGGTAGGGGAAGGAGGGAGGAAGGAAGGAAAGAAGGACAGAGGAAAGAAGGAAGGGAGGGGGAGGAAGGAAGGAAATAAATAAAGAAAGAATGAAAGAAGGAAGGAACAGTACTTGTACTGAAGAAGTGAGGACGAGTCAAGGTTGCTGAAAAAAAATTCTAAAAAAAAATCTAAAATGTAATTCTTCTTCAGGAAGTAATTAATAAATCTCTTTTCGGTGAGTTAATGTTTTAATATTATTTCAAATAGTCGTGTATTTGCAATTTTCTTTACTCAACTTTCACACAAACTTTTTTTAATTAGCTTTGAGTCACATTTCACAGTCTTTATCTGTGACTTGAAGTCGGCTCAGTTGCTCGGTGCTGTTTTTTACACCAATGTTTTGAAATTAAACAAAAAAATAAAATAACTGTCAGATGCTTTTGAGAAGTCTGGACAAAGTTACCTTGAGTTCAAATAATTGTTTTAATAACTACTATTCCCAAAGTCAAGAATGAATTTTGTCGTTAAACCCTCCTGTTGTCCTCTAGTCAAGGAATGAAGGAATGAAGGAAGGAAGGAAGGAAGGAAAGAAGGATCAATGAAGGATATAAGGACAGAAGGAAGGAAAAAAAGGGGGGATGGAGGAAGGAAAGAAGGAAGGAAAGAAGGAAGGAAAGGAAGGAAGCTCCTCTTCCTGCCTCCCTCCTTTCCTTCCTTCTTCCCTCCCTTCCTCCTTTCCTTCCTTGACTCGAGGACAGCAGGAGGGTTAATGGGCAATTTAATAAAATCAAAGTCTGAAGGGTGTGCTTTTGTTTTTCTTTTTTACCAAACAATAAATATCTACATATTTATTCTGCATCTACTGTAAGCAACTGTACAAGCGTAACCATGACAACATACAATAGTTTTGGACCTAGCTATTTCTTTCAGTTTATCATCCAGTCACATTTTATACATCCATACTTCCACTGCACTGGCATCAGCAGAGCACGCTCAGTCAGCTCTGTGGCTTCCAGCAAACTCCAAATGTGTCCTGGTTCGTGGTGCTGCCACTGCCAAAGGGGGGGGGGGGGTAGCCAAGGGATTTCTGGGTGGTATCAGTGGCAGCCTGAGTCTCTGCCTTGCCTCAATTTGTTATTTTTTTTTTTTTTCAGAATTGGACTCCGGTTCACACGCACATGCGCCACTGCAAATATAGTAGAAGTAATCTATGATATCTGAAGTGTGTGTGTGTGTGCTTATACTAAGGGTACTGCTTGGCTTTCCTAAAAGTCAGTTCTTAACTGCAGTGGCATACTGAGCTGTAGCCATGACCACAGCAGCAGGAGAGAGGAAAACAAAATCTCAGCCAAGAAATTAATATTTAAGCCTCATTCTGCCTGAGCGTTTTCCATCACCCACTGATGTCAGCGTGTCAGCGGACAGCAAAAATAAACCTGACGTGGAGAAGTGTGTACAGTTTTACACACACATACACACACACACACACACACACCCTTTGACAGATACAGAAGGTAGGTGAAGGAGGGAAGGAAAGAAGGAGGGAGGGAGGAAGGAAGGAAGGAAAGAAGGACAGAGGAAAGCCGTAACGGATGAAGGTAGGGGAAGGAGGGAAGGAAAGAAGGAGGGAGGGAGGAAATAAGGAAAGAAGGACAGAGGAAAGACGTAACGGAGGAAGATAGGGGAAGGAGGGAAGGAAAGAAGGAGACAGGAAAGAAAGAAGAGAGGAAGGTAGGGGAAGTAGGGAAGGAAAGAAGGGGGAGGGAGGAAGGAAGGAAAGAAGGAGACAGGAAAGAAAGAAGAGAGGAAGGTAGGGGAAGTAGGGAAGGAAAGAAGGAGGGAGGGAGGAAGGAAGGAAGAAAGGGGATGGAGGAAGGAAAGAAGGAAGGGAGGAGAGAGAGAGAGAGAGGAAGGAAGGAAGGCAGAAAGAAAGAAAGAAAGGGAGGAAGGGAGGAACAGTCAAAAAAAATTAATCAAAGTGAAATTGCTGTATCGTTATATAAGGAGGAACAAGATCTGCATAAGTGTAAATGGAAGTGTACACCATCCATATTTCCTCTCTTAGTCCACCTTTCTTGTTTCCCTGCTTGCTTTCCATCTCCTCACACACCGCCTGCAGACACACGCTGGCCTAGTTAGGTACGAGTCGTCTCCCTGCTCCAGATACAGCCACCGCCGGCGCCACAGGGCGGAGGAGAGTACACCGCTTGCCTCACGGCGCTGTGTTTAGACAAAGAGTCAAGCAGGAGATCTAGTCTGTGTCACCAGGGCTGCTGGAAGGATCCGGGCCGATTTACTATGTCAACACAGTTATAACCTCAGTAAGCGTTAGGGCTGGATGATTATGGCAAAAATTAGAATCACGATTAATCGAACCGTTTAATCTCGATTACGATTAATGAATGATTATCTCCACCCTTGATGAACTACGATGTATTTTCACTGTTTCTTTAGTTTTGTATTTTCCACTGCTGCCCTCACACATGAGTATCTTTGACCCCATCTGTTTTGACCGTTCCTTCTTTCTTCCTTCCTTCCTTCCATCCTTCCTTCCATCCTTCCTTCCATCCTTCCTTCCTTCTTTATTCCCTCCCTCCTACCTTCCTTACTTCTTTCATCCTTACTCCTTTTCTTCCTTCCTTCCTCCCTTCCTTTCCTTCCTCTCTCTTTCCTCCCTTCCTTCTTTCCTTCCTCCATCCCTCCTTCCTTCCTTCCTCTCTCTTTCCTGCCCTCCTTCTTTCCTTCCCTCCTCCCCCCTCCCTTCCCTTGATGAATAATGATGTATTTTCACTGTTTCTTTAGTTTTGTATTTTACACTGCTGCCCTCACACATGAGGATCTTTGACCCCATCTGTTTTGACCGTCCCTTCTTTCTTCCTTCCTTCTTTCCTCCCTTCCTTCTTTCCTTTCCTCCCTTCCTTCCTTCCTCCACTCCCTCCCTCCTTGTCTCTTTCTTTCCTCCTCCTACCTTCCTCCCTTCCTTCCTCCGTTCCTCTTTTCCTTTCTCCCTCCCTCCCTCTTTCCTTCTTTCCTCCCTCCCTCCTACTTTCCTATCCTTCCTCTCTTCCTTCCTTCCCTCCCTCCTTCCTCCTTCCTCCTTCCTTCCTTCCTACCTTGACTGGAGGACAACAGGAGGGTTAAGGTGTGACGCTGTGGTTAAAGATCATGGTTTGGGTTAAAATGATAACAAGAGAGAGGTTTTCAAATTCCTTAAAAATATGCAACCTTTGCTGTCATGGCAACAGTGAACACCACGATTAATTGACATGAGCAAGATTAAGTCGATTAGAGTTTCTAAATGTCGGTTTCGATTATTTATCGATTAATTGCCCAGCCCTAGTAGGCGTATTCCAATATAAACGTCAACAAGTTAATTAGCTATCAAACAAAAGGACTTATATCTTTATATGATCTTCTTTTTCAATGTAGCCACTTTAAGAAACACTTTTAGCAATTGATGTGGAGGGAATTAAGGATGAAAGAAAAAAAAACAAACATAAGAAAGGGAAAGAAGAACAAAGTAAGGTCAAACTGTTAAATTAATCAAGAGTAGGGATAAGAATGGAAACAGGGGAAAACATTTTTGGAGGAGGGAGAGAAGAAGAAAAAAAAATCAAATGCTGGTTATAAATAATGGTCAGATTGGTCGTATGCACACAGGGAGTGAGAAGCCAAGGACACTGAGTATCAAACAGAAATAAAATGTGAATTGTGAAGCAGAAAAAGCCAGAGGGAAAGCCAAAGGTTCCCTCCTGTGAGATGAGTCCAGTGGGAGAGACAACTAAATGGAAGAGAGAGGAATGAGAGATGGACTGGAAAAAAAAAGAGGATGTAAAAAGGGGGTTGGTGGTGGTGGTGGTGGTGGGGGGGACTCAAAAGGTGGCATACGAGGCCACGAGGAAGAAGAAGGCAGTCTCAGCCAGAAAATGTCAGTTGCCATTATGTAAAATACCAAAAAGGAGGAAAAAAGGAAGGATGGATGGATAGAGAGAAGAGGATTTGTGCTTGAAAGAGAAGAAAGGAAAAATACAAGAAGAGATGTTAGGCAATTAAAATGTTATGGGTGTCAGATTGATAGATGGAAAGAAAAAAAAAGAAATACTGACAATAATAGTAAGATGAAAACACTAGAAGGGAAGAGGATGTTTGATAGACGGAAAGAAGAGAGCAAAGGGACACACTGGAAAAGAGATTAAAGGGAGAGAGGGAAAGGAGAGAGAGAGAGAGAGAAGGTAAAATAAAAAAAGGTGGATAGGAAAAAAAAAAGAAGGTCAGTAAGCGACTGAGAAGAAGATTAAAATGTCAGGGAGGAGAGAGTAGAAAGGAGAGGGCACCGCTCTGAAAAGCTGAAATCCAAAATCACCTTCACTCACTTGAGAGAGAAAAAGAGAAAGAGAAAGGAAGAAAAAAAGGAGAAAGGAGGGAGGGTGCACTGAGAGACTGAGGAAGGACCCGGCAAGCGAAAGAGAAATAGAGGACAAAAGATTTGAAACGAGTGAAATGACAGAGCGGCGAAAAAAGGCAAGAAATAGGAAAGACCATGAGGAAGTGAGTGTATTTTCATGGAAGTGCCATTTTAAGCCTGGTATAAATCATCCTGGCACCATTACAGCCGATTCTCAGAGAGCAGGCCACCAACCCAATCAGTCCTTCGCAGCGTCCCTGTAGGCACATTGGCTATCACACACTCATGAACATACAACCCAATTACCAACACACAATGTTCTTGCAGAGAGAGTGATAAATACTCAACAGTGTTGCTTAAGCTACTTGGAAAAGTCTAGTTGTACAAGCTTACCCAGTTACTTCACATCGGAAGATACTGAACAGCTATACAGACTACAAATATGAAAGCAAGACAGAGGAGGACAAAATACAACAATATCCATGGTTGGATCTATCATACAGACAATCTAGGCAAGTGTCCAGGGGCCCTAAAACAGAATAGGGCGCTCCTTGATGTCAGGCTCCACAGAAATATGACACAGGACTTGCCCCTAGTAGGAAACCTAGTATGTCATATCCGAAATATGGAGTTAAGAAGTTTCCAACCCAATAAAATCATCAGTCAGTATCCATTAAAAAAAAAAAACAGCTGGACTTAGAGTTTATATTTTAAAGTCTGTGTAAAGTCAATTCATTGATTTACTTCTAAACATATTATACATGTTGGAAAATGGTTACAGAAAACATGTGAAAAGGCTGATAACTATGGAGATAGAGCCTTAAACTGTTTCGCTCCTTCTCATTTGTCCTGATTTTCTGAGCCTGCAAAAAAGGGCTACTCCGTGACGCAGTGGCGTAGACGTAGCCGTGTGACCTTAGTCCCTCCCCTACTATGTAAGACCAAGAGTCCTCTCTCCTTAGTGGTTAACCTGCGTAGTGGTGAGTTATTGTTACTACATCTAACATTACCACTACTACTATAGTCTACAGTTAGCCAGTTAGCCAACGAGTTAGCCGCCGAACTAGCCGCGGAGCTAGCTGCCGAGCTAGCAGCTGAGTTAGCCGCCGAGCTAGCAGCCGAGTAAGCTGCCGAGCTAGCAGCTGAGCTAGCCGCCGAGCTAGCAGCTGAGTTAGCAGTAGAAAGCTCTCAGGCGTAGCGTCCATGTTTCTGGTAGAGGTGGTGACTTTGATTGACAGGTGACACTTGGTAGGGGGCGGGGTTTCAGCGGACTTGGCGGCCATGCCCACAGAGTTTGGGAGCAGAGAAAGAGGCTGATTTTTACACAACTTTGAAGCCTAATTTCATATATTTGGTGATTTGTTTAATCATTCAAATTTGGCAGGGTGGTTAACAACACACTTTTCTGTGGTATGTTAAACTCAGAACACATTTATTCTTACTTTACACGGATTTTAATTAACAGGAAGTAACCTTCCTAACCCTGATAGTTGCTGTCAGAAATCTGTAACCAAAAGCCCAGTGTACCAAAAGAAAGGCCACGAAAGGCCACAATGATAAGTAGTTAAGAAGGGGGCACGAGCTTCAGTGTCCTAATCCAGCTTCCAAAATATCATCCAGGATAAGACTACACGATATTTGAGATGGTCAACATGTTAGATAACGTTATCATACTGTCTTAATTTGTAGAGACACCTCTCTGTTGGATCATCTCCATCCAATATTGACGAAGAAGAGCAAATTTCTCTGTACAGTCGAGCAAAATCTGTTCAAAAGTCACAAAAAATCCAGTGTTTCCGAAGCCTTACACCAATAATTATGATAAAAGTAACGCTTAGCATATAAAAGGTTGTACAAAAGTACTTTCTAACACTGTCAGAATCATGATTGACAGTTTATGATGAAAAAAGGGAACGGAAGTGATGCACTAATTAAAGGATATTAACTTGTTTAACTCCACACATATCCCACTGCTTGTCAAAATCTGCCATCTGAATTACCCACAATGCCACTCGACTGATGACAGTTCAGTCAGAGTTGCAGGTGTGTTATGCTAGCAGCATCAAATACATCCATTTCCATTTCCAAATCCATTTTCTCCTTTCTAACTCGTAATCTTCAGACACATGATAATGTCTCAAGTGGCATCACAAAGACGTTTTATCAGATTAAACACAGTCAACCAAAGTCTTTATATAACATTTATCACGTATGCAGAAGTACTCCAAAAGACCTGTGAACAGACTTTGATGAACTTTAAAGCGTCATGCTAAAAAGGCTGGAGATGAAACACTGCTTCTTAGTACGATTCTTCTAAGTCTTACTCTTAATTGATAAACTCCATTAACCTTAAATGAAAAAAAAAGAGTTTTGTCACTCTTTCCCACTGCTCGATTACATTTCATCAAGTCTGTTGATTATAATATATAAGAGTGGATTTAAACACAGATGCATCATAATCTCTCTTTGTCTCCTTTAATTATGCTCTTTAATCTCCCCAGCTGCTCTCTGCACAGTAATCTAATTGTTGCATCTGACTGGTTGTGTTGATGTAGTGTCTCTCCGTCTGTTTTACGGCTCACTACGAGTTCTAGTTGAACGGAGGTGAAAGGTGACTGAAAGACAGAATCCAAACACAAAGCCGATGTTATGAAAAATAAGTTATTGCAGAAGAGAAACTGTGCTCAGGTCACTGCATAAAATGAGTACTATTAGCACCAAAGTGCCCATAATTGTAGGAAATTGTATTCTCTCAGCAGCAAATACATCTCAGCCTTAAAAAAGAGAAATCAAGAGACATGAAAAGCTTAATAATACAAGAAGGTAACTCTTCGAAGGGTTAGACCATGCAACTTTACAGGTCTATTGTTGTTTGTTCTGGGGCTGTACTGGAATATGTCTCCATTATTCACGGGTCAAAAAAGTCCCCCACTTTTGAACTTCAAGTTTTTTTAAAAAAGAGTTTAAAATTCATCCCTTCATTCATTCACACGCTGACAGAAGGCAGCGAGAAGGGAGGAGGAAGGAAGGGAGGAAGAAGGAAGGAAGGAAAGGAGGGAGGGAGGAAGGAAAAAGGAAGGAAAAAGGAAGGGAGGAAGAGAGGAAGTTCAAGTTTTTAAAAAAAGAGTTTAAAATTCATCCCTTCATTCATTCATTCACACGCTGACAGAAGGCAGCAATAAGAAAGGAAGGAAGGATGGAAGGGAGGAGGAAGGGAGGAAGGAAAGGAGGGAGGGAGGAAAGGAGGAAGGAAAAAGGAAGGAAAGAAGGAGGAAGAGAGGAAGTTCAAGTTTTTAAAAAAAGAGTTTAAAATTCATCCCTTCATTCATTCATTCACACGCTGACAGAAGGCAGCGATAAGAAAGGAAGGAAGGATGGAAGGGAGGAGGAAGGAAGGGAGGAAGAAGGAAGGAAGGAAAGGAGGGAGGGAGGAAGGAAGGAAAAAGGAAGGAAAGAAGGAGGAAGAGAGGAAGTTCAAGTTTTAAAAAAAAGAGTTTAAAATTCATCCCTTCATTCATTCACACGCTGGCAGAAGGCAGCGATAAGAAAGGGTGGAAGGGAGGAGGAAGGAAGGGAGGAAGAAGGAAGGAAGGAAAGGAGGGAGGGAGGAAGGAAGGAAAGAAGGAGGAAGAGAGGAAGTTCAAGTTTTTAAAAAAAGAGTTTAAAATTCATCCCTTCATTCATTCATTCACACGCTGACCGAAGGCAGCGATAAGAAAGGATGGAAGGATGGAAGGGAGGAGGAAGGAAGGGAGGAAGAAGGAAGGAAGGAAAGGAGGGAGGGAGGAAGGAAAAAGGAAGGAAAGAAGGAGGAAGAGAGGAAGTTCAAGTTTTTTAAAAAAAAAAAGAGTTTAAAATTCATCCCTTCATTCATTCATTCACACGCTGACAGAAGGCAGCAATAAGAAAGGAAGGAAGGATGGAAGGGAGGAGGAAGGAAGGGAGGAAGAAGGAAGGAAGGAAAGGAGGGAGGGAGGAAGGAAAAAGGAAGGAAAGAACGAGGAAGAGAGGAAGTTCAAGTTTTTAAAAAAAGAGTTTAAAATTCATCCCTTCATTCATTCATTCACACGCTGACAGAAGACAGCAATAAGAAAGTAAACTTTATATACAAATAAAACCTCTATGTTCTTTTCTCTTTAAATTTGCATTTATGTTATATTGTAATTGTAATTGGTTGTATTTATTTTAACATGGACCCCAGGAAGAGTAGCTGTTGCCTGGGTAACAGCTAATGGGGATCCAAATAAACTAAACCCTACAACACAAGGCTACAAAATCTGTTATATATAATGTGCTGTAGCTAAGGTTGTGATTTCAAGTGGGTTCTTACAACTATTATATGTTCAAGTGCTTTGTGAGGATTTTGTCTCTCTTCCCTCTGTTTCTTTTCCTCCCAATTCCATCTGTCACTACTTCCTCTCTCTCTCTACCTCTCTCACTTTCTCAAGGTTAGCTAACAAACACAGGTAAACACATGTACTGTGAGCAAACTACAAGGTTTTCAGCTGGCCCCCCGCCATCCATTCTCGCTATTCCCAGATGGCACACGCTAGAAATATATAGACAAACGTGTTAGACTCCAAAGCTTTTTGCACTTTTTCCACTTTGTCCAAGGTGAGAGATAAAATGAGAGGAGAAAAAAAGTCGAGTAGTGATTTGAAAAGAGGGGGCAACAAAGCAGTGTGTTGAATGTAGCAAAGGCCAGAAAACGTTAAAGATCTCTCTTAGACACAGACCAAAATTGTATAACAGAGAGTACAAATTGCTACCTTATAGGAAAAAACTCAAATTATACACAGACAAAGGGGACTTGGTGGGATGGAGGCGATCCTCATGGACCTCAAACAAGCATTTGATACACTAAATCATAGCATTTCTAGCTCCAAACTTTCCAAGTGTACTTTTTCTGAGATAACCCTGTAATGGTTTGAATCATAACATCTGAACTCTGAACAATGACAAAAATCATCTTCTGGTATCCTAGCAACAATCCCACCATCTATACATTAGTGTATACATAAATCACCTTCCTGAATCATGTTAAAGGGGCTGATATTCAGATATACGCAGATGATACAGTCGTATACGCTAATGGAAAAATAACTATTGCAGTTACAGACCAACTGTCAAAGCACCTGGAGGCAATATCCAGAAACATCACAGTACTGTTTCTACTTGGATTCATCCACAACAGTGTAGACCACTAATCAGTGAAATTACCTGAATGCCCATACCTCCCTTTCTCATTTCAATTTGCATCTAGCTATGCGGTTAGTTTAATTGATTTCTGTCGAGGTTTTAAAATATTTTATTCTGCCAGATGTTTGTTGCCACCACTAATTAAAGAGGAATCCTTTGCCTTCTTTTTTTTTTGTACTACAGTCATATCTTGCATTGTACATTGCACTTGTGTCTGTTCTATTATTTAAGTTTAAAGTTCATATCCTGCATCCTGTTGACTAATATTAATTGACACTTGCAAAAACACCTAAAAACACAAACTTTAAGGCCACCAGGATTATGCTTTTAAGCTCCATTATACTGGAGAGTAAGTAAAGAGAGAGATAGCTTAAAATCCCAGCAACTCAAACCCATGCTGCTTTCCGAATCGTGCTTTTTTATTTCAAAAGTGGGTGAATTTACACTTTTAACTAATGCACAACTCAATTCATGTACAGAGATTTTTAATTGGATGTATTTAGCTTCTGAATACAGGTGTGTTGCAGGCTTTGTTCCTCCCTCATTGTTAATATGCCACACCTGCTCAGACCAGCAGCACAAAACCCCGTACAGAGGGAAGGAAGCAGCTTGTGACACCATACATATGCTCCCAGATGTAAAATGAGCCAGTTGGAAAGGGTTCATAGCTCTTTCAAAATGACACTCCATCTGAATACATGTTTGATCAGAGAGCAGTTCGCTGCACTAGATTCATCCACTTCTCTCCCATCAGTTTGTCTGAGAACTCGTTAATGACCCAGGCCCTCATTAGCAGACACTTGTGTTGCAGGCCTGCCGTTACCCGTTGACGACAAAGACAAAGAGGTCATGTGTATGGTAATTTTTATGCCTCTTTTTTAACTATAGTATAAATTTCTTTCAAACGTTAAATGAAAGTGACAAGTTGCTAAAATGACTTAGTTGTATGGTGTTTTGTGAACAAGGTTTAGCTTCATTTCCTGTGACTGAAGCAAAGAGAGGAAAAGTAGTTAATGACTAATGAGGTCTATCAGACCCAAATGTTGCATTTATAATCATGGGAGCCTTTAGAACAGGGGTGTCAAACATGCGGCCCGTGGACCAGAACTGGTCCGCCAAGGGGTCCAATCCGGCCCACTTTTCTTCCTGTCTTCCTTCCTTCTTTCCTGTTTTTTTCCTTCCTTCCATCTTTCCTTCCTGTTCTTGTTTCCTGTTTTCCTACTTCCTTCCTTCTTGACTTCTCTTCCTTCCTTACATCTGTCTTTCTTCCATCTTTCCTTCCTGTATTTTTTCCTTCATTCCATCTTTCCTTCCTGTTCCTGTTTCCTGTTTTCCTACTTCCTTCCTTCTTGACTTCTCTTCCTTCCTTACATCTGTCTTTCTTCCATCTTTCCTTCCTGTCTTTTTTTCCTTCTGTCCATCTTTCCTTCCTTACATTTTTCTGTCCCGTCTTCTTTTCCTACTTCCTTCCTTCCTTCCTTCCTTCCTTCCTTACATTTTTCTGTCCTGTCTTCTTTTCTTCTTTTTTCAATCCACCTGTCTTTCTTCCCTTTCTTCCATCTTTCCTTCCTGTCTTGTTTTTTTTTCCTTCCGTCCTTCCATCCTTCCTTCCTTCCGTCTTGTTAATAATCCGGCCCACATCAGATCAAATTGGGCTATATGTGGCCCTTGAATGCTGTTGTATGGTGTTTTGTGAACAAGGTTTAGCTTCATTTGCTGTGACTGAAGCAAAGAGTGGAAAAGTAGTTAATGACTAATGAGGTCTATCAGATCCAAATGTTTATACATTTATAATCATGGGAGCCTTTAGAAGTATGTGTGGATTATTTTTCTAGCTTTTTTTTGTGTTTATTTTCAATATCATCACATGGTTGTCAGAGTATGAAATCATCCACTCTGCTGTCAGCTGTCACTCCATGGATAAAATAAAGTTAGCATTTAAAACACAGCTAAAATCAGGAGGAAGGAAAAAAGAGTGGAAATAGAAAGCATGGAATAATAAAACCTCTCAACTCACTTTCTTCTTCTTCTTCTTCTTCTTCTTCTTCTTCTTCTTCTTCTTCTTCTTCTTCTTCTTCTTCTTCTTCTTCTTCTTCTTCTTCTTCTTCTTCTTCTTCTTCTTCTTCTTCTTCTTCTTCTTCTTCTTCTTCTTGTCACTTTATTTTAAACTCAGGACTTTTTTTTCTCCAGTGATCTGATTTGTCAGTAGTTGTGATCCGACTCTGTACTCAACCTGCTCTAGAGTTGGCTTCTCAGCTTAAGTTACCATGGTGATAATTGTGATTAAACCTAAACCTAAAGTCATCTCACTAACCCCAAATCCTGATTTGTGTATAACATTTCTCTGAACAGCTCTGCATGAACAACTTGTTACATTACATCATGTGACATCAGGCACAGACTCACAATCTGGCAAATCTGGCAAATGACAGATGGGTTGGCCCAACTAGTTATTTTATGAAACCCTGTTACTAGGCTACACCTGTTGTTAGGGTGTCAACATGATATCTATTGCTCGTATAAATAGCTTGATATTGCTTTATGTAACTCATACGTCTGTGTGTGTGTGTGTGTGTGTGTGTGTGTGTGTGTGTGTGTGTGTGTGTGTGTGTGTGTGTGTGTGTGTGTGTGTGTGTGTGTGTGTGTGTGTGTGTGTGTGTGTGTGTGTGTGTGTGTGTGTGTGTTGGGGGGAAAATTGGGGCAGTCCAGGCAAAAATTACCATGGAGGGAGGAAGCTGTAACCTACATACAAGCAACACAGTTTATTTGAATACAGGTTGCACTTCCAATATTTTATCGGTACTATGGGACGATATAAATCAGCTTAGACAATTTAAGAACAATGTAGAATGGCACTAATAAATATCCATCCACCCACCCATCCATCCATCCATCCATCCATCCACCCACCCACCCATCCATCCATCCATCCATCCATCCATCCATCCATCCATCCATTTCCTATACTGCGTATCCTCTCTAGAGGGTTACACAGGGGTTGGAGCAAATCCAGTTCCTCACAGGGTGAACAGCCGAGAAACAAGTTTGGATAAAATTGTAATTTTCCAAGTCAAAAGTTTTCTAGCACTTCTTTTCCACTTCTTTCTTCCCTTGCATTGAACTCACCATTTTTTGGTGGGGGTGGAGCAACCACCAATTTAAAATGAATTCTTTATCCAAGAGTGTAAAAACATCTCATCACCTTACTATTTCTAAAATTTCCTGACTCCAGCCCGGGTACAGGAAACACTGCCATGCACTCAAACAGCAAAATCATTTATTTTAGCTTGGACTAGTTTAGTTCAATTTAGTGTAGTTTATTTTAGTCATTACACGTGTATAAATGAAGTAAATAATTATACGTAATTGTTTTCTTCATCCCTTATAAACTAAGATGAGATTCCTTATAAAATTGAACTTAAACACTGTATAAAGACGTATATTCTCAGTTACTGATGTTACAGAGGAAAGTGGATTTATTATTGTCATTGGGGCATTACACAAATAAATTAAATAAGATGAGATTCCTTATAAAATGCCATATAAAATTTAACCTAAACAATGTTAAAATATGTTATCCAGCTCATTAAAACTCAGCTTTAAGGTTATATAGTAGATATAAAGTATATAAAGACATGTATATACTCAGTTATGTTACAGAGGAAAGTGAATGAATACTCCATACTCCTCCATCCATGAATGTACAGATAAGTTTCCGTTATAGCAGGGGTGTCAAACTCATTTTTATTTAAGGGCCACATACTTCCCAATTTAATCTCACATGGGCCGGATCATTAAAAAGATGAAAGGAAGGAAAGATGGAAGGAAAGATGGAAGGAAGAAAGGGAGGAAAAGAAGGAGGGGAAGGAAGAGTAGACAGGAATGAACGACGGAAGGAAGGAAGGAAGGTAGGTAGGAAGGAAAGATGGAAGGAAGGAAGGTAGGAAGGAAAGATGGAAGGAAGGAAGGATGGAAGGAAGGAAGGTAGGAAGGAAAGATGGAAGGAAGGAAGGAAAATAAGACAGAGAGGAAGGAAAGAAGGAAGAAAAAGAAGACAGGAAGGAAGGAAGGGAAGATGGAAGGAAGGGAGGAATAAGGAAAGTGGGCCGGATTGGACCCCTCGGCGGGCTGGATCTGGTCCACGGGTCCAAGTAGACACAAGTTAGACAAGAGCAGAAGCAGCAACTCAGAGCTCTCAAACTATTAATCTAACTGCTTTTACAATGTGTGAACAAAAACCAAACTTTTACACACAGAGTTAGACATTTCTGCTCTGACATTTTCAGTGGGAAACATACTTCATGGTGGTGAAAGTAAAGTTGCACTGCATGGAAAACAACTTTGAAAATAAACACTTACAGTAGCCTACCTTGCTGCAGTCACTCCGTCTGTTATTGCATACTCCAAAAATGGCCCTTTGTCAGGTTCATGGTGATGATGGATCACACAGAGGCATGTATAAAATAAACAGGTTTGCCAGTATGAGAGAGAAATCAGTCTTTTCTGGGCCATTGTGCTGCTAAAGACTTAGAAATATATATATATATAAAAATATGTCCTAATTCCGTTTAGCTCTCTAAACCTGCCTGATTTTTTTTTTGCAGACAGGAAATGAGGCACAGATAGATGAATGATCAGTGATTATTTCTTTAATGTTTCAGCGATATCTCATTAATCACCATAATTGATATCTCACTAATGAGAAACACCTGTTTACAGTACTTTATTTCTTATTTTAAAGGCCACCGACCTATCATGTATTGGTTTGTATTGAATATAAAGTCATATTACACCTGTACACATGTATCATTTCAACAATTTATACATCTTCCTTGAATCTGTGTTGTTGTTCTTCTTCTTTTTATTATTTTGTGCAAATATATAACCCATCCATCCATTCATCCACCCATCCATCCATTTTCTATACTGCTGCATATCCTCTCTAGAGGGTTACACGGGGGCTGGAGCAAATCCAGTTCCTCACAGGTCGAACAGCAGAGAAACAAGTTTGGATAAAATTGTAATTTTCCAAGTCAAAAGTTTTCTAGCACTTCTTTTCCACTTCTTTCTTCCCTGGCATTGAACTCACCATTTTTTTTGGTGGGGGTGGAACAACCACCAATTTAAAATGAATTCTTTATCCAAGAGTGTAAAAACATCTCATCACCTTACTATTTCTAAAATTTCCTGACTCCAGCCCGGCTACAGGAAACACTGCCATGCACTCAAACAGCAAAATCATTTATTTCAGCCTCATTAAACCAAAGACTGTTATCTCAAATATGATTATCCTGCCATCTCTGCTGATGATTTAACCCTCCTCTTGTCCTCGAGTCAAGGAAGGAAGAGAGGAAGAAAGAAGGAAAGAAGGGAGGGAGGAAGGAAGAGAGGAGGAACGAAGGAAGGGAGGGAGGATGGATGGAAGGGAGGAGGAAGGAAGGAAAGGAGGGAGGGAGGGAGGAAGGAAGAAGGAAGGAAAGGAGGAAGAAAGGGAGGAAGAGGGAAGGAAAGAAGGAGGAAGGGAGGAAGGAAGGAAGGAAAGAAGGAAGGAAGGAAGGAAGGACAGAGAAGGAAGGAACGAACAAATGAAAGAGAGAAGGAAGGAAGGAAAGAGAGAGGAAGGAGTGAAAGATAGAAGGAAGGAAGGGAGGAAAGAAGGAAGGAAGGGCAGAAGGAAAGAGGGAAAGAAGACGGGGTCAATTTGACCCGGAAGGACAACACGAAGGTTAAAAAATTAGGTAATCAGGTAAAGAAATAAAACATGAAAGGATCAGACTTATTTTCACATATTCTATCAGATCTATCACGTTTACTTCAGCTATTTAAAACCTGTTTTGTCCTTTCGTCCTGACATGTTTCATGAATGCTGAGCCTTTTCTGATTGCATCATTTGAAATTGCTCGGAGAACAGCTTCACATAAAACGTTTGACATGCCATAGATTCATTTCTGGAAAAAGACATTTTAATAACGCCACTGAGAATATTTCAAAACCCTCTGACCTCAGTCCTCAGTATGAGTTTTGATTCGTAAATAGAGACCTGAATGCCCAAAACTCACTAAATGCAACCTCTGACGCACGTCGGCTGACAAGCTTAGTTAAAGCCTCTGTGGCTCACTGTGGGTGAGAGATTTGAGGACTCAAAAGAAGTGCACTCACAGAGGAAAGCAATATCCTGAATCCTTTACCTTTCATTCAACTTTTATTTGAATCCAGTGTGACAATTTTTGACTAGCGCTGGAAAATTCAAATGCTTTGAGTGCACTAAAGTCCGCACTTCTGCATATATTGAGTATTTTGAGCTTTCCAACAATGTAGTGCAGCTCTCAAACCCCCAAGGCTGGATACTCTAACCAGATGTGTGTATCAAGTGTAAGTGCAAGTATTCTTCATTATCCACCCAAAATAATAGGCTATATTTGCTCACGTTTAATTAAATATATAGTTTTCTCATTATTTAATCACACTACTTACTGTGTTGACACTACATGTATATGAAGTAAAAATACAGACTCATATTTGGATTATGACAAAATTACAAATGACCTCGAGAAAAGACATTTAATTTAAAATGCAAAACAATTGTTAACATACACTGAAGTTGTCTAAAACTTTCATATCAACCAATCAGTCTGTATGAGAGCTGGTATTGGTATCAGCAGTCAAGTCTAGTATACTATACTGGTTTTTTCATGACTTAATGGTCTCAGACAGTGTTTTGGTTTGTCGTTCTGGGCTACTGTAGAAACATGGTGCACTCTGTGGAAGAGGACCCACTCCCTATGGAGATATAAAGGGCTTATTCTAAGGTAATGAAAACACAGCAATTCTCAGTTTCATACTCAAAGTCTGTGTAAAGTAAGAATAAATATGTGTTCTGAGTTTGACATACTACAGAAAAGTGTGTTGTTAACCACCCTGCCAAATTTGAATGATTAAAAAAATCGCCAAATATATGAAATTAGGCTTCAAAGTTGTGTAAAAATCAGCCTCTTTCTCTGCTCCCAAATGATGTGGGCGTGGCCTCCGAGTCCACTGAAACCCCGCCCCCTACCAAGTGTCACCTGTCAATCAAAGTCAACACCTCTACCTGAAACATGGACACTACATCTGAGAGCTTTCTGTCGCTAGCTCGGCGGCTAACTCGACAGCTAGCTCGGCAGCTAGCTCAGCTAATTGGCTAAGTGTAGTAGTGTGCGCTGAATGTATTTATACCTCTACAGCAGCAGGAGGGTTTATGCTAATCAGACCCGCCCACTTTATCCTGAACACAGAAATCTTGAAACACAGTTTGTGAAGCCTAGCTCCACAATTCAAATCTAAATGGTTGAAATGTTTTTTACACCTTTTTTAGAAATACATTTATGACCTATTTAATGTGTTTAGAAGAAAATATCTGAATTCACTTTACACGGTCTTTAAAACATACTAATGAATCCCATTTCTGCCAGTTTCACATTCCACTAGATGCCATTACATCGTACACACTGGACATTTCTCTGTCTATCTTTATAATGCCAGTAAATGGTTACTTAGCAAATGCAGCACATAGCAGCACACATGAGATATATATTGAATCCACAAATTAATTGGCACTTTGGGATTGTTTATTTAATGCCCACACCACTTTTCATGCAGCTGATGATTGAGCTCCAAGCGTTCGGTTGTATAACTCTGGCTCATCATGTCCCACACTGCTTTTTTTGTTTGTCTGTTTCCCTAATAGGCTATGATTTATAGTTGTTGGATGTCATCACAAATGGGAGGCAATGCATCAAAAAACAGTGAGCCTCCACAGGACGCCCCTCAGTATGGATTTTACCGCTGCGTAAAACACAAAACTCTTGACTTTGCTGCATGTTTTTTGCTTTATTGATGTGAGGCGATATCTAGCTGGTATCTCATTCTATCCAACACCCCTCTGGTTTCCCTCAGCCGCTCTGAAAGGGGTGAACTGAGACACCTGCGAAGGAAACTCATTTCAGCTGATTGTATCTCTTGCTTTTGGTCAATACCCAGAGATCATTTGAGGAGGCCTAACATGGACTGACTAGTAAATTGAGAACTGTGTAAAGGCAAAGCTCTCAGTTGAGCAATTAAATCTCACTTGAACAGTTTGTGCATTTGTCCATTCTTACTGTATCTGCTTTACTTTTCTAAACCCATTTGCCCTCATTTATTTCATTCAAATATGGCTCTTTAATAGTCTATTTCCTTAAAAGTCTCTTTAAAGAGGAGACTTTTATAATCTGCATTTCAGTGGTGTCGCTTGTGTCTTTTGTGCTTTATTTTATATATACATGGATGTTAATGCCGCTGAGTATAGGGCAAATCCTTAGGGTGTTTGTGTGTACTTGACCTGTGACTATGAGGATTTTTGTATGAGCCAAGGGTTGTTTTAAGTCAGAAGTGTTAACACCAGTTCTGAGTGGGGTAAAGGTGGGGTAATAAACCCACTACCGAAGCTTCTCCTCGGTGCATCTCACTCCATCGCCAATAACTTTTTGCTTGTCTTTGCAAACTTGACGCAATGGATTGTACAAATGGTGATATTGTCACAGTCTCTCTTCAAGGGGAGTTTGTAGTGTTGGCACTAAAAATGTTTTTGACACTGTTAAACCATCTGACAAGCACTTCTTTGGAAGAGCACTGAAGACCCTTTCAGACAGGAGGACAAGCACTACCATTTATTTTTATGGGAGGATTTGAAAAGTAAAGTGCAGTGAAAAGTTGAAAATGGTTCACCTATTGAGGACATAACATGGATCACCTGCCAAAATGCCATGAGGCGATCCATTAGTGACTAGATTTTTCTCCTGCACATTGCATTTCTCTTATATTTTGCTCCTTGGTGCATTGAAATACACACATATAGAGCCACTGTATTGTATTTATTCACACAGGTCAACAGAAAGCATTTAACATAATCCACCAGTAAAACGTTTGTAATGCTTTCCCATTGATTTGAATGAGAAAGTTTGTCTGCACATCAGTGAGACTTTGAAATTTAGTGGCAAAACACAATGGAGGGCATCAATAAACTACACTTACAGATACATGAATGCTTATAAGTGGCTGAGTGAGTGTTGGATATGATCAATCTTACCTTTTTTGAATAGTTTTCATGTAGCTGCAATTTCACTGAATTTGATATACACCTCTGTGGAAGTATCAGCATATGTAAGCAATTTACTGTGAGTAAATAAATGTAGAAGTGCGCACAGGCAGACGAGCCCTTGAAGGGTGGCTGAATGGACGGATGTGTGTGGGTGACTGATGAATTGCAAATATGGGAAATGACAGAGATACATGAGGATTTAATAGGCTACTGAGATGGATGGATAAACAGATGTTTATCTCACCGCAGGGATGGAGGAACCGTTAGATAGATGAGTGATAGTGCTGAGACAGATGCATATAGTGTTATTGCTGCTGCTGCTGTTGTTGTTGTTGTTGTTGTTGGTACAGTAGGGGAAACATATTCAATCAAATGATGAAAATGGAGTATGCATGTTGGTGAATGAAAACACGAGGAGCAGATGGGGGAGAGAGATGAAAGTGTCAAAAGAGACAACCAATAAGGAAAAAAGGGTCAGGAGGAAGAGAGCAGAATGAGACATATGCTCAAAGAAGACAATCCAGGCCAGTGATTGGAAGTGAAAGTAGTAGTAGTATTACGACTGACTAGACTTTTTAGGGTTAGGGTAAGGGAAAGGGCAACGGTTGGGATCAGGAATGGGAGATTGGAGATGGTTGAGGTTAGGAAAGGGGGACGGACAGGAATACAAATCCTGGTTCGGGTAGGGGAAAGGAGAGGGGTAGGAGGAAGAGGAGGGAGAGCGAGTACGAGCAAAAGAGGCCAGGGTGTCAGATTTAATTGAACGGAGGAAACGCTGGTGGCTAATTGGAAATATTGGATGTCTGTACAAATGAGTTAAAAGCGGATGAGTTGAGATTTAATAATTCCTCTGAATGTATGTTTGGGATGATCGCTGGATTTATGGAGTTACGCATGTGTATCCGTTGGTTTGAAAGAGACTTTTGTCTGTGGAGTTTTTTGGGTTATGTCATCCGAACACATATAAAATTTGCGTGCCAACATATTTGCTTGTGCATACAATTTACAGTACTGTCGCTGTATATCATCATCATCATCACTCAGGTCAGATATTTCACCTTATCCACAACAGTCAGTGGATTCTCTGCCAAGAGGAAAGAGGGGAATGTTCTCTTCATGTGCCTTAGTCTTTCTAATCATAACTACACTCTTTTTAAAGTTATTTTTGATATCAAACTGCTTTCTGTAGTCTGAGCAAACTCTAAGAAGTTGCTGCAGACCAACAGAATATGGAGACATGATGACCAAATCATCAGCGTACGGGGTTAGGGGTTTTCCCACCATACAGCCAGTCCTAACCCTACACCCTTTAAGCCTTTTAGAGAGCTCATCGATCTATCGGAGGTCAATAACGCTGTAGGGCCCGTCTGTTAGTCTTGATGGTTGTTTGGGTCTGATGGTGGAGTCTGTCGTCGTCTGGTTCCCAGTGTGATCGATGAGTGAATGAGGTATGTTGGTAGTCTATGTCAGGGTGGAAGAATTCAATGAGCTTAAGTCGTTTATGGGAAAATATGTAGGTCCCTTTGAAGTTCCTCCCGATCCAGTTTGTTGGGGCGTGGAGTAAAAGACAGATTGTAAATTTAGGATGCGACACCAGTTCTGTAAAATGGCTTTAAACGGTGGCGGTGGTCCAGTGAATATTGTCTTTTTCTGTAAAACATGTGTCGTGGGGGATTTAAGTGTGTGACCGTGGTATTGTTAATTAGCTTAAGATTGTTCTGTTGTGTGGGTGTGAGGTGAGAAGAGTCATTTATCACTGGGAAATAAATATCGGCATTAGGGAAGGTCAACTTAGCTGTATGGAAAAGGGTTTTCAATTGTTTAATGGTGGTCTGCTTGGGGTCCTGATCCTTGTTGTTGATGCCAACGGAGGAAATCTTGGACAATCTTGGCGTTGAGCTGGTGGGGGTAGAGTCTTCTCACAAATCTTCAGAAAATGGTAAGCATTGGCTCCTGGACAACTGTCAAGCTGTATTTGGAGGTTGTTATGGCCAGGGATACGGTTGATGTTGGAGTCTCCAAGTATGACGATGGGTTTGAGACATTTGAAGGACCAGTCTTGAACTTTCCTACTCGGTCGGGCAAGGTGGCAATTGGGTTTGTAAACGGGTATCTGGTTGGTAGAAGCCGGACGGATGTTGGAGGAAGTAGAGGAGAGGGGATGGGGTCTACTGACTAGACTTTTTAGGGTTAGGGATTGAAACATAAGGGAATTTGGTCAATAAATTATGGATAAAATCAATTTGAATTAAAGTAAAAACTTAAAAATAATTAATACTTACTTTAAAATCTGATACTTACAATTCTAAAAGGGAAAATAAAGAGTTAAAAACAATTTGGACATTGGAACAATACCTAATAACTAAAACATACACACTAATTCGAAACGAAAAAATTACGGACTAATAGGGAGACAACGATACGGACCAAAAGAAAGAAAGAATGGTTAACCACAATAAGAAATTAAAAATAAAAGCCAAATAAAAAAAATACAAAAACACAAAAAGAAATGGACATTTGATAGAACAAAGGCGACCTGACCTAATAGATATAATCAAAATATAATTTAAAAATAATGAATATATATAATTTAATTAAACCTAAATGAAGGACATGGGGATGAGGGACTGGCCATCCACAATGATGGACCGTGCATTCCCGGGATCCACGAAGGTGAAGGTTTATTTTCCTCAACCTAACCCTAAAAATAGTACATAACACCAAAAGTCATACCTTAAAAGCATTCAGAGAAACTCTTAAATAAACACCATCAATACTGGCATCTTAACAATCCTCTAATGAATAAATTAATAAAGCAAAGTGAGTTAATGGCACTGAAAGTCACTCTTATTTTGGCGGTCTGAACAGTGTGCCATAAAGTTAATGAAGGAAAAACTTTCAACGCTGCGGTCCTGCTGACTGGTCAGAGCAGAGTGAACCATCAATGATCCTGCTGGCTCAATTTCTTACAACTGCATCTACAACAAAGCCATCTTACAACATTATCTTCTACAAACTGAATGACTCTGAGACTGAAGGCCAGTTGACAGGTTACAGAAATATGTGCAACTTGACGAAAAGCCGGCTGTTATAGAGAAGGGCATGCTTTGATATTCCTTTTTTTGATCCGATTAGAGTGCACATTTCCTGAAAGTCCTGGAGGGCCTTTTGTAGTATTGAACTCAATTCTACTCACAATGTGATGGATATAGCTCGGTAAAGCACAGTTTATAACTGATCTTTTGATATCCGACATGTGGGAAATCGGACGATGGAGCTTCTCAAACGGTAATTTCTGACATGTCAGATTAGTTGGGGAAGACCACTTTGAGGTTAACCCTCCTGTTGTCCTCGAAGGAAGGAGGGAGATAGGAAAGGAAAGAGGAAGGAGGGAAAGAAGGAAGGGGGAAAGGAAAGGAAAGAGGAAGGAGGCAAGGAAGGAAGGAGGGAAAGAAGGAAGGAAGGAAGGGAGGAGGGAAAGAGGGAAAGAAGGAAGGAAGGGAGGAGGGAAAGAGGGAAAGAAGGAAGGAAGGAGGGAGGGAAAGGAGGGAAGGAAGGACAGAAGGGAGGAAGGAAAGGAAGGAAGGAGGGAGGGAATGAAAGAAGAAAGAAGGAAGGCAGGAAGGAAAGAAGGGAGGAAAGAGAGTAGAAGGAAAGAAACATAGAAGGAAGGAGGGAGGAAGGACATACGGAAGGAAGGAAGGAAGGGAGGAAAGAAGGAATAGTCAAAACAGAAGGGGTCAATTTGACCCAGGAGGACGACACAAAGGTTAAACTCCAAGCAGTGTCTTCCCAGCTTCAAAGTAAAAGTAAAAGTTAGCTGCTGAATTAAAAAAACAAACATTATGGCTGCACAGAACATTAATGTCGGAATAATGTGAGGAGCCAGCGTTAGAAGGATGAAGAAGACTAACACCCTCTTCTCCCTCCTGACTCATATTCATGCTAAATAAATTTAATGTGTCAGGCTTAACTGGGGGGGGGATAAACTGGCAGTGAGTCGTAATTGAATGCACAGCATGCTCATTTTTACCAACCTGGAATCTAAATCACTCAATACTCACAGGTATTATTTGATTTGTCACGTATTGATTTTAACTGGGGAACATATGGGGGCACATCTAAAGCATCTCAAGGAGAAGACAGGTAGATGCTCTTTTTCTGTCGCAGGCACACTGTGTGATTTAATCCGACAGGAAAATGTTGCCTCCTGTGTAGGCATGGGATGATAACCATGTTCAAGGTATACTGCGATTTGAAAAAGCCACGATAACTGAAACCACCAAATGTTCTGTCATACCGTTCCTGAGGTATGAGACGTTTTTTGTCTGGTCAAAGACAGGAAGTGCTGGTTAGAAATCCCTCAGGTGGTGCAGCTGCAGCGTAGAGTATCACGACCCCTCACGCTGTCATTACAGTGTATATTCAGGTTAACCCTCCTGTTGTCCTCAGGCCAAGGAAGAACTTAAGGAGGAAAAGAGGAAGGAAGGAAGGAAGGAAGGAGAGAAGGAAGGGAAGAAGAGAGGAAGGAAGGAAAGAAAGGAGTAAGGATGAAAAGAGAAGGGAAGGAAGGAAGGAAGGAAGGAAGGAAGGAAGGAAAGGAGTAAGGATGAAAAGAGGAAGGAATTTAGGAGGGAAGGAAGGAAAGGAGGATGGAAGGAAGGAAGCAAGGAATGAAGGAAGGAAAGGAGTAAGGAGGGAGGGAAGGAAGGATGGAAGGAAGGAATTAAGGAGAGAAGGAAGGAAGGAAGGAAGGAATAAGGGGGGAGGAAGGAAAGGAGGAAGGAGGAGAGAAGGAAGGAAGGAGTAAGGGGGGAGGAAGGAAAGGAGGAAGGATGGAAGGAGGAGGGAGCAAAGAAAGAGGGGAGGAGGGGAAGAAGGAAGGAAAAATTAAAGAAAGAGGGAGGAAGGAAGGAAAAATTAAAGAAAGAGGGAGGAAGGAAGGAAAAAAGGAACAGTCAAAAGAAAGATGGGGTCAATTTGACCCGGGAGGACGACAGGAAGGGTTAAATTAACATGTCTGTCTTTATTTTTCTTTCTTTTTAGGAACATTTTAGAGCTGTAATCTCATACCGGCCCATGCCTACTCCTGTGTTTCTAAACATTGTCATTTAGTGTATTGTATATTTATTTTATGTGTATATGTATCCTCATCCACGCAGCCTCCCAGCCAGTCAATCACAACTCCTTTTTTAATGAGCTTGATGCAACGACACACACCGAGCATCATTATTTTGTCTCTCCCAGCCACATCAGACTCTTGATAAAAATACAGTATTGCAGGGTCACTGTGTGGTTAGATGTCAGAGTGGGTTGTATTGGCATGCGATGCTAAGCATAAGTGCATCTGAAGTTCAGCCATCATATCCTATTACTCAACACAGAGAGAGCATTCATGGGTAAAATGCTGCAGGATTTCTGTATTCTGCTTTGAGCGGCATTTTTTCTTTTTATCTTTATGAATCCAGGGAGTGCTAGGCTTTTTTTTTCTTCTTTTTTTTTTTGAACCATTGTTTGTTTCATACCTTTTTTTTTGGATGCACACAGAAGCTGCCCAGGTCTTCTGCGACAGGATGATTATTTATCAGATTATGGCTGACAGACATTTATTTGGCCACGGTACAAGTTGTTAATTTAATTTGATATCTCCAAGAATATGCAGCTGAGGATATTTAATATATATTTAATATTCTTAATATATTCAATAATGAATATCACCATTTTTCAAGCATAGAATCTTCCTCAATTAATATTGAATCACCTCATCTAAAAAAGCACACCGAAGTTTGTGTGTGTGTGTGTGAGAGAGACAAAAATCTTAATCAGTCTGAACTAACTTCTGTAATCATGATTTTGTAATGGGTAACAAAGCAGAATGTCTTAATCTCCACGGCAACAGTGGCTGAGGATCATCAATAATATAGCCTTTCACTATCCAAAACTAAGGAAAAAAAAGAATTGAAGGAGTAATAATTAGAACTGATGGCCATACAATTCATTAAGGTTTTCTTTTAATGATATCTTTAACATTGAATCTAATCATTTCTGACAGTTTCTGTAGTTACATAAGTTTAGCATTGATTCATAAAAAAAACAATAAGTACGAAAAGAAACCAATGCCCATACACACTGATGAACAACCCCCCCCCCCCCCCAAGCTGGTAATTGGCTAGCAAGATGGTGATGAGCACTTGTAGTGGAGGAGGTTTTGTCCTAATTAGCTTGATACCCAAATCAAAACAACACTTTACTCATTAATTAGTTTGTGCCAGGCTCCCAAATATGTCGAAAGCAGGACGTGGAGAAAAAAAAGAGAAACCAAAGGAGGAGAGTGAGCCATTCACAAAGCGTATGTGATTGCTTTTAGCTTCTTTTTGTGCCATGAGTGTGTTCCCTTTTATTGTAAGACACAAAAATATTGGTTGAATGGTATTTTTAATGTTGTGTTAATGTCATCTGTTGGATGGCAGAGAAGGAAAAGACTTCCCATGTTAACGACTTACAAGTGTTGTATGATTAGACTGTTGAAGGCGTGATTGTGTTTGGCTGATGTGAGTTGTCCATATTGGAAATGTGAATATTGGTCATAGCTAGGTCACCTATGAACTAGAAATGTGCTTTCATTATTAAATATTGGTGCCCTGACTAGACAAGAGACTACCGACTAGTAGGGCTGGGTGTTGTTAAAAAAATTATGATACTGCTAAGCGAGCTAATTTAAATTCACTGCAACTTGACCTCCACAGACACACATCACATGTCGCATTAAATTGAAGAATGATTGGCTGTGAGCAAGTCCATACAAATAGTCATATTTTCTAGCTCTGGGTACAAAAAGGGTTGACTGCAGGCATCATTTGATGGGAGACGTTTCGATAGTACTTTCAATCGATACTTTACTGACTGGAGAAAAAGGCTGGAGAAAAGTTTAGTAGTGATCATATATAGCTGATGAAATGTCTGTTCAAAAACCAGAGATGTTTTGGTGCTCTGATGATGACAGAATTGAGTGCTTTTTCAATTTTAGTGTTTATATGTTGGCTATTTTGTCTCTAAGGGTTAGTTAGTATCGTTTATTAGTTTAGCATCACCTGTATCTGGTATCTGGTCTGTGCCTCTTTGTTTTTCATTTAGTGGTGCATATCATATCATATAGCTCATTACTTAGAATTATTTTCATTTTCAGAATGTTTTTCCACATCGAGTCCAGAGAGATCATACCGATGTGCAAGGATCATAAAACAAACAGCACGCTGGAGTTGGTTAATGTGGGTCAATATACTGAAAGCTGCACCCAAGCAAGAACACAACTAGAGGACAGTTAAAACAAATCAGTTTGCAGCATTTCAGCTTCGTTTGGGAAACAATTGTGGACAAAGAGAGTGAAAAACTACAACCAAGCACAGTTTCTTTCTTTTTTTTTTCTTGCAAAGGACATCAGGGAACAAGGACCAAATTGTGCTCAAGCTGAATGTAGCCACTTAAGGTTTACCAAAGCACTGCATCAGTTTGTCACAGCATGACTGGTCAGTGCTTCAAAGCAACTCTGACTGCAGCGCTTCTCTTTCAACTATGGCTGTAACATAGCTGGGGTGGTCAGTTTATCCTTCATATTCTGTTGTGTCCAATTCCTCAACACGATGCATGACTTCATACGTTTATAACAGGCGGGGAGTTCTGGCCCTCTGAAATGAGGCCAATGAGGAAGTAACTTAGAACTGCATTCTATCAAAAGGCCACCAGGGGGCGACCGTTTTGGTGTCAAAAGGACTTCCGTCTCTGTACAAGTCAATGGAGAATTCACCAACTTCTCACTTGATTTCTAACCTCAGTAAACGTTTTCAAAATGTGTTTATGGTCTCAATCGCTAGTTTAAGGCCTTCTTCAATGCAGTATGATGTTCATTTGTGACATTTTGGCCTCCCTGATTTTATATTTGACGATAAAGCAGGGTATGTATTAGGGCGTGGCTACGTCCTGATTGACAAGGTGATTGACCTATGTCCTTGAGATCCAGCCCTCGCAACCATAGCAACCTCCCCGCTCCACCCATGACCCTGCCTCATGTCCATATAAGTAGAATCCGTGTTTTTATTTTTCCCAGCATGCACCTGAAATTTTTAAGATGGCGCTGCCTAGATTCGAAACTATTGGCTTCCAAGCAGCAGTCCACAAACCAATGGGTGGCGTCACGGATGTTACGTCCATTTCTTTTATACAGTCTATGATTTGTAACAGCACCATATCTCTGATCCAACATTATATTGTAAAGCTAGATGTTTTTTCATGTGTTAGATTCTGCCCACCAGAAGCTCACGCTGCTCTGGGTCAATGTCTGCCAAATCACTTTTAGTTTATCCAAAGGAAACTCAGCACCATGAAGTTATTTGGAGTTTTCAAGTCTGCCACAGATTTCACACCAGTTATCACCGGATACCAATCAATGCTGCAAAGCCTTTCTTTCAGCTGTGGTAGTAACGTAGCTCTGGTATTTGCTTTATGTTGGAATTACTCTATAAGAAAAGAAACAAGTAGTAGAAACAAGAGAAGCAATTACACCAACCAATAGCTCTCTAAGTGTTTAGCACTGTGGATCACCTTTTTTAAATGAGAACAATCATTTCTTACTTACACCTGTGTTATCCAGTACTGCTGAAGGAATTAAGTCTGCACCGATCTTATCTAAAATCAACAAAGAGTACTGTTCCTTTGGGTATTATTGCTGCAGAAAAAAAACCCCAAAATCTCAAGACACCAGACCAATAAAACTGGCGTCATTCACTAATTGGATATTATGTTGCATAGGTATAACATGACATTTTATTGACTTCTACATTTGAGTTATTTTAAAAGGTTAGCTGTACCTGGAAAAAATCAGACAGTGATGGAAAGATGAAGGGGAACAAAAGTGTGGCATCATGGGAAAAAGTTAAATCTATTGTTCTTTATTAGTCACACTCTGTCTTCTGTACTACTTGTCATTCTGTGTCTTGGGAAAACCAACTAAGTGTCCTCTCTGCCTGCCCTTTCTTTCTTTACTAAAAAAAAAAAAAATCCATCCATCCACTACAATTGACACAAGCCTCAAACGCTTTCACCCCAACTCGTTCATCTTGCCCAATAATGAGACAAGGGGAGTGTCGTCACGCACCAAGCCCGAAGACAGAGACCTTGACTGGGAATAGCATTCCCACTAGTTGCCCCCCCCCCCCCCCCCCCCCCCCCTCCTTTTTTTTTCTTTTGTCTTCATTAAAACAGAATCCATTTCTCTACCATCCTCCCAAGTGTATGTCTTGTCCACCTTAGTAACATTTACTGTTAAATAAGCAGAAAACTATGCTCATTTTGATATTGCCTTAAAAGTTAAGCAATTTCAAAGTTCTTGCATCGTGTTTTTTCCGTTATATCAGGCTCTATAATTCGCTCATGTCTCTCATTCCCTCCCTCTCTAGACTCGTAAACTTGACTTCATAGTATATCTTATTGTATCACTCGCTACCAAAGCTGTTTAATAGCTTATTTTTCTCTCTTACCCGTCATCAACCTCTTATACTCTCATTTTCCTTTCTCTTCCATTCTCATTATCGCTCTCTGAGACTAATCTCTTGCACTTCTCTTTTTCCACAATCGCCTTTTTCACTGCACTTTCTCTCCCTGGCTTTTTTTTTTCCCCTCAGCTTTTTTTTTTTATTCTGGAGCCATTTGATTACTTGTTCCTATCTCTCGCCTTCTTACAGCCTCTTTACCAGCCTCCATTCTCCTTCTCCCTCCTTCTTTCACTGTCACTCTTTCCATTAGTTTGGTGTGACAGCGATGGCCCTGGCTATTCAGGCGTTCAGAAGTCAATCTCAACTTGCTGAAGGCAGACCACACCCCAGGGGATTTGGGAGAAAAGGGGGCCGAGGGGTGGTTACTTTAGATGAAGCCGTCATGGCACAGCTAAATTTAAGCACTGTGCCGTCAATATGCTCTGGATTTAATAACTCTCCCAGAGCCAGGAAACAAATGGTCAATACTCTTGTCTGAAGTAAAGCTCTTGTGAAAGCACATTAACAATTCACAATGTGCATATACTCTAGACAATTATTCCACAATCCTACAGCTTTGTACGGATAATTGCAGTGAATTTGATTGTGGATAAGAGATCTTAATGTCACAATTTCAACATGAAAGTGAACATTTTAGATTAGAGGCTGTATTAGAGTGAATAAAGGCACTTGTCCATGTGTGTGTGCACCATTTCATCTGTAGTTGACTTGAATTTGATAGGAGTCAGGAAAGCCAGCAACATTAGTTCCCATCTTATGTTATGTGGTGGGTAAAATCAAAAGTTAGCGTTTTTATGTTGCAGTTTATACATTTTTCATTGGGTGACACGATGACAGGTAATGAAGGGAGTGCAAGATTGGGAATTACATGCTACCAAGATATTCCCAACTGGTTTTTATATTATGGTGTTATCTGCATATATAGTTATCCATCCATCTGTTCTTAACAGTAAAAGTCAATCTTAATAGAACAGAAGAGAGCATAAGTAAGTATAGGGACAGTTATTAAGTTGTTTAGGTCTTCTTGGTGCTTTAATGTTGCCATGCCGACACTAAACTCTCATGGTCACAATATAATATGTCAATTGTTAAGACAAAATGGGTAAGACTTTTGGAGTTTTTCTACTACACAGTTCCAGCATGACTCGACTCGACTCGGCTCGTTCTTTTTTGCGTTTCCACTAGGGATAGTACCTGGTACCTGGTACTTTTTTAGTACCTGCTCTGCTGAGGTTCCAAGCGAGTCGAGCCGATACTAAATGTGACATCAACAGACTGTCGGCCACTGATTGGTCAGAAGAGTTGTCGCTGGAAGAGTAATGAGCCGTCCCACACAAGAATCAAACCCGGCAGTTTTAAATACCGGCAACAGCGTTACAGTCATACGACTCAATGTTCTTGCTTTGTGTGTGACAGAAAGCCTCATACAGCAGCAAGTACACCATCACTTCCATGTCCTCCATTGTTTATGTGTTTGTGTCGCATATAAAACGAAGTCACGGCAGTTTCGCGGAGCCGTGCTATAAGGCCCCCGCCCACGTTGAGTAGGTACCTTTTTGTAATGGAAAAGGTCGTTCCTGGAACCGAGCCGAGTCGAGCCGAGTAGTGCTGGAACTGTGTAGTGGAAAAGCGCCATTTACTGATTCCTGAGTCAAAATTCACATGTAGCCATTACCTTTTTAAAGCATTTCCAATAAAATGACAATCAGCATATCCACAACTATGTATCTCCCAAACTTTGAGTGTAAAAAAACTTATTAACACAGTTGTTGTTGTTGCTTTTTGAAAACCGTTATCAGCAGTAAAAGTAATAAAGCACTCATTAACAGCACAGTGTGTGGTACATTACAAGTAATTTACTGGAACTCGTGATTGTTTACTTATTTATTATGGTTCATTTAAGCAGCTATAACAATGCCGATGCCATTCATATTCAAAAGGCAGCAGTAAAACGGGTTTATCTCAGTCCCCCATCAGATTAATTGCAGTGCTGTTCATGAGGTCATGTGGGTATAAGATGTTATCTGAGAGCCGGCAGTTGTGCTCGAGGAAGCTAATGTGGTCTGGACTGATGCTTAAACTCTCTTTAATTCATGCTAATCTAAAGTTAAAGAAAAGCATATATCAAGTTTGCTTTAAAATCCCTGTCACAACACAAGATTTCCATTAAATGTCTCCATAAATTTCATATAAGACAAAACTCAAATTGTCAAAAACTTGTATTACAGTAGCCTATATGTCATCTCCCCATTGTCTTTGGTCCTGGTCTTTATTCATTGATGTGGCTTTAGGCTATGTTCACACTGCAAGCTTCAGTGCTTTATTTATTGCAACAATTTTATTTGGCTGACTTTTTTAAAAAAAAAATTATTTGGCCAATATCAAATTTTCCAATTTGAACTGATCACAGTCCTAAACTCTCTTTATTTCATGCTGATCTAAAGTTAAAGAAAAGCATAACTTAAGTTTGCTTTAAAATCCCTGTCAGTCCCTCACTATCAAACCTGAGCATTAACACAACACTTTCAATACTCCATAAATTCCATATAAGACAAAAAACTTGTATTACAGTACATGTCATCTTTTGTCTTTATTCATTGATGTGGCTTTAGGCTATGTTCACACTGCAATTTGTTTGGCTGTTCACTTTTTAAATGTTCTTTTATTTGGCCCACATCATTTGGGTATGTTCATGTTCAAGGCTGCAAATTCATAAGCAGATGATAATGAGGATGAAGGGAACAAGAGTGAAATGTGTATGAATGGAGTGAGTCCTTCCAGCACAGAAAAAGTGACATAAAAAATTCTGATATGACTGTTCATACTGAAATTGCACCAAAAAAAAAAAAAAAAAATCAACTTTTGCCTGCAGTCTGAACGTCGTGATTTCGATGCCTGCTAATGAGCGTCATTTGAGCTGCTGTCTGTTTATCGCTCGAAG
The DNA here is from genome assembly GCA_021039105.1 of Scomber colias. Classification (NCBI taxonomy): domain Eukaryota; kingdom Metazoa; phylum Chordata; class Actinopteri; order Scombriformes; family Scombridae; genus Scomber; species Scomber colias. Next base: position 2,163 of record JAJDFG010001191.1, on the reverse strand, counting down.
AATATTCATTACACCGGCATGAATATTCAACACTGTCCTCTATCCTTGGAGCACTTGGATTATTGATAGGCTGCTCATTGGGGGATTTTATCTTTCTAACAGTGACAGCTTCATAACAGCCTTACCTGAGCTTTCTGATTGACAGAATAAAAAAAAACAGTGGTTCAGTTTGCCAGACTTGTGATGAAGTATAGACAGGAAGTAGTGCAACCTGTGCAGAGATCATCCTGTTAGCTAAATGTCACAGGTCCTGTCCCTCCTCTACACGAAATGCATCAACAGTCTCATTTTCATTTTCATTCTTTATTTTTAGATTTGCTAAATGTTGCCTCTCTGTAAAGAAATTCATCCTTACTTTCGCTGTGTAATTGATCCGCCTCAGGAGACATTTTTTTGCTGCAGTATTTAGCTCACATGATAAATTATGAATCAGCCGAGTGAAATGCCCTTTAAACAGTCTAATGATCTTTTATGATTATAAGAATTAACCTCATTCACTGCCAGTATGAATGAATTTTGGAGTATTGTCCACCTGTTGCCTCAGGCGGTGTCTTAACACGAAACCATTTGCTCATATTTTCAGTAGCACGTTGACTTTGAAGATTTCATGCTAGCTGGATAAGATTTTAAATCTATGACTGTTCCAGCTATGATTCACTTTCCGAGCTCTGGGGCATTTGAGTGGAAGCTGCGCATATGTGTCTGTGAGGGGTTGGTGTGTGTGTGTGTGTGTGTGTGTGTGTAACTAATGCCTGTGTTTATGCATGTGCATGCTTATGAATAGATTTGTGTGTTGATGTTTTTGTGTTGATGCGAACCTAAACAAGATCGTCTGTCACACAGCTTACATCTCACTCTGTAGTGCACACAAGCAGTGAATCATTGCTATACAGTAGTAATGATGGTGCTTGGTATGATATAGCTTGGCTCTTGTATAAAAAGCACATGCAATGAAAAAGAAATTCAGATCACACATTCACTCACGCCGTGTGTTTGGCAGAGATGAGGATATTGCCGAGATTGCTATTTGTTTATAACGCTGGAAACCAGAGATTGCCTCTAGATGTGTTAAGTATAGCCCATCCTGTGGTAAGCGTATGTCTTGGACATGAAAAGCAGCACACATGCATACAGTAACAACAACCTTACAGATGCATACACCTTGTAGGACTGGTGTTTGGTGTGTGAGTACATCTGAGAGAATGTAACATATTCGGATCTTGCATTGTAGAGAGGGTTAGATATGAATATGGATGGATGCCTACTGTTCTGTCATGGGGTTTACACTTTTGGATTTCAAAATAAAATTGGAAAATGATCCAGTTTAAAGGTTGTTTAATGGCATCTATACACCAGAGAAAAAGTCAGTGCATATGTGACCTTATTGAGCATGCCCTCGGATATGGCTCTATATTTTCATCTCTTCCCTGTTAAAAAAAAAAAAAAAAAAAAAAGGTAAAAGCTAACGTAGGTGTGTTTGAAGATGTATGATTTGGAGATACTTTTTTTTTTTTTACTGGACACTAAAATGTTCCTAGTTTGACAAGATGAAAAGAATCCCAGTTTTGTAATGAAGGCAGTGTCCAATGCAATGTTATGTCTCTTTTACTACTGTTAATAGCTATCAGACAGCCCATTCCTCTCTTCAGTGCACAGAGGCATAAGCTGAACAAGCTTTATCGGGTTACATATTATAGATAATATTTGCCGGCAGCAGAGAGGGCTTTGCTTTTTCATAGGATTTGTTTAAAGTAGTAAAAACATAAATTGATGCCAGTCTCATTCTTTAAGTGCCTCCTCAGGGATACACAGGAAAAGAACATTTCTTTAGGATATAAATCACTGTTAAATAATAATTATGTTTTATGGTGTGACAGTGTTCTGGTTAGGTTTAGGTTTGGGTTAAGGAAAGATTATGCTTCAGGTTAAAATCATCACTTGGTCGCCGTGGTTACTACTTTCTGAAAGTTAGGCAACTGTCATCGTCATGCCAACAGTACACACAACATTCCGGTTGAAAACATAACCCTTGCAGGTGGAAATGGGGAAGTGAACAGAGGCTGAAATATAACTAAAAATCTAAAAGTCTAAATAAAGCAGTCACCTTATTTTGATATCATCTGGACTTTTTCACTTCCTGGGTCATAATTATTAAGATGTTGT
>JAJDFG010001190.1:0-44220 GCA_021039105.1 Scomber colias | reverse complement strand
GGAAGGAAGGAAGAAGGAAGGAAAGATGGAAGGATGGAAGGAAGGAAGGAAAGGAGAGGAAGGAAGGAAGGAAGGACAGAGGAAAGAAGGAAGGAAGGAATGAAGGACAGAGGAAAGAAGGAAGGAAGGAAGGAAGGAAGGAAAGAAGGAACAGTCAAAACAGACGGGGTCAATTTGACCCGGGGAGGACGACAGGAAGGTTAAATAAGTCTAAAGTTAAGAGTTCCCATAAAACTGTCTTGAACTGGTCAAACAGGAATGTGCATGTTTCCAGAATGAGCGGTGATCAGACTTCCACCGACCGGGGTAACGCTCTAACAGCTGGTCTGCACCTTCACTGTCTTTCACCTCCAGATTACAAGTTTGCCGACATTACATATCAAAAAAAAAGAAAAAAAAAAAAAAAAGGGAAAAAAACCCCAGAAAAAAAGAAAACTGGCAAACTTGAAGCTCAGTCTCTCTAACTGCCTCCATCAATTGTTCCAGTGTCATCAAAAGCTTGTGAAAAATGTGCAAAATTGCAGGAGAGCTAACAAATACTTTTTCACGCACTGTAAATGTTTTTCAGGTGTTTGGAAGCGTCAGATTCTGATCCAGCATAATTACTGTGAAGTATTGTGTGAATTGATGCATTGGATTCTGGGGGGTTGATGGTCTGCGTAGAATCCAGATCTGACAAGTGTCAGTAAAATATTCTCAGTGATGTATAGCTGCTTAGAGAAGTTCTGGCTACAAGGAGACAGAAAGAGAAACCCTCCTGTTGTCCTCGAGTCAAGGAAAGAAAGAAGGAAGGAAGGAAGGAAGGAAGGAAGGAAGGAAGGAAGGAGGTTAGGAAGGAACCAAGAAGGAAGGAAAGGAGGAAGGAAGGGAGGAAGGAAGGTAGGAGGAAGGGAAGGAGGGAGGTAGGAAGGAGGGAGGGATGAAAGAAAGACAGAAGGAATGGAGGAAGGAAAGGGAGGAAGGAAGGAGGAAAGAGAGAAGGAGGGGGTGGGAGGAAAGGAAGGAAGGGAGGTAGGAGGGAGGGAGGAAAGGAAGGAAGGGAGGGAGGAAGTTAGGAAGGGACCAAGAAGGAAGGGAAGGAGGAAGGAAGGTAGGAAGGGAGGAGCAAGGGAGTGAGGAAGGAAGGAAGGAAGGGAGGAGCAAGGGAGTGAGGAAGGAAGGAAGGAAGGAACGGACCAAGAAGGAAGGAAAAGGAGGAAGGAAGGTAGGAGGGAGGGAGGAAAGAGAGAAGGAGGGCGTGGGACGGAGGTAGGAAGGAGGGAGGGATCAAAGACAGAAGCAATGGAGGAAGGAAAGGAAGGAAGGAGGGAGGGAAGGAAAGAAAGAAGGAAGGAATGAGAGAAGGAAGGAAAGAAGTTAGGAAGGGACCAAGAAGGAGGGAGAGAAGGAAGGGCAGAAAGAAGGAAGAAAGTAAGGAAAGTAATGAAGGAAGGAAGGAAGGAAGGAAGGAAGGAAGGACGGAGAGAAGGAAGGAAAGGAAGTTAGGAAGGGACCAAGAAGGAAGGAAATGAGGAAGGACGGGAGGAAGGAAGGTAGGAGGGAGGGAGGAAAGAGAGAAGGAGGGGGTGGGAGGAAAGGAAGGAAGGGAGAGAGGACGAGGGAAGGAAAGGAAAGAAGGAAGGAAGGTAGGTAGGAGGGAGGGAGGAAAGAGAGAAGGAGGGGGTGGGAGGAAAGGAAGGAAAGGAAAAGAGGAAGGAAGGTAGGAGGGAGGGAGGAAGGAGGGAGGGATGAAAGAAAGACAGAAGGAATGGAGGAAGAAAAGGAAGGAAGAAGGAAGGAAAGGAAAGGATGGAAGGAAGGAAGGAAGGAGGTTAGGAAGGGACCAAGAAGGAAGGAAAGGAGGAAGGAAGGAAGGAGAGAAGGAAGGAAGGAAGTTAGGAAGGGACCAAGAAGGAAGGAAAGGAGGAAGGAAGGGAGGAAGGAAGGTAGGAAGGAAGGAAGGAAGGAAGGGAGGAAGGAAGGGAGGAAGGAAGGTAGGAAGGAAGGAAGGAAGGAAGGAAGGAAGGAAGGAAGGAAGGAAGGAAGGAAGGAAGGAAGGAAGGAAGGAAGGAAGGAAGGAAGGAAGGAAGGAAGGAAGGACTGAAGGAAGGAAGGAAAGAAGGAAGGAAGGAAGAGTTGATCCAGCATAATTACTGTGAAGTATTGTGTGAATTGATGCATTGGATTCTGGGGGTTGATGGTCTGCGTAGAATCCAGATCTGACAAGTGTCAGTAAAATATTCTCAGTGATGTATAGCTGCTTAGAGAAGTTCTGGCTACAAGGAGACAGAAAGAGAAACCCTCCTGTTGTCCTCGAAGCAAGGAAGGAAGTTAGGAAGGGAGCAAGAAGGAAGGAAAGGAAGGAAGGAAGGAAGGAAGGAAGGAAGGAAGGAAGGAAGGAAGGAAGGGACCTAGAAGGAAGGAAAGGGAGGAAGGAAGGTAGGAGGGAGGGAGGAAAGAGAGAAGGAGGGGGTGGGAGGAAAGGAGGAAGGAAGGTAGGAGGGAGGGAGGAGAGAGAGAAGGAGGGAGGGAGGAAAGGAAGGAGGGAAAGAAAGAAAGGAGGAAGGAAGGAAGGAAGGAAGGAAGGAAGGAAGGAAGGTAGGAGGGAGGGAGGAAAGAGAGAAGGAGGAGGGGAGGAAGGAAAGGAAAGGAGGAAGGACGGTAGGAGGGAGGTAGGAAAGAGAGAAGGAGGGAGGGAGGACAGGAAGGAAGGAAGGAAAGTAATGAATGAAGGAAGGAGGGAAGGAATGAAAGAAGGACAGAAAGAAGGAAGGATGGTAGGAGGGAGGGAGGAAAGGAAGGAAGGAGGGAAGGAAAGAAGGAAGGAAGGAAGTAGAGATGAGTGACATCACAGTTCATGTTAAAAGCCTGAAGACATCAGATTAAATGATGCATGTGAACTTAATGAGTAACTTTTAACTCTCCTGTTGTCCTCGAGTCAAGGAAGGAAGTTAGGAAGGGAGCAAGGAGGAAGGAAAGGAGGAAGGAAGGTAGGCGAGAGGGAGGAAAGAGAGAAGGAGGGGGTGGGAGGAAAGGAAGGAAGGGAGGGAGGAAGAAGCAAGGAAAGGAAAGGAGGAAGGAAGGTAGGAGGGAGGGAGGAAAGAGAGAAGGAGGGAGGGAGGACAGGAAGGAAGGAAGAGGAAAGGAAAGGAGGAAGGAAGGTAGGAGGGAGGGAGGAAAGAGAGAAGGAGGGGGTGGGAGGAAAGGAAGGAAGGGAGGGAGGGAGGAAGAAGGAAGGAAAGGAAGAAAGGAAGGAAGGTAGGTGGGAGGGAGGAAAGGCAGGAAGGAAGGGGGGAAGGAAAGAAAGAAGGAAGGAAGGAAGGAATGAGAGAAGGAAGGAAGGAAGTTAGGAAGGGACCAAGAAGGAAGGAAAGGAAGATAGGAGGGAGGGAGGAAAGAGAGAAGGAGGGGGTGGGAGGAAAGGAAGGAAGGAAGGGAGGGAGGAAGAAGGAAGGAAAGGAAAGGAAAGGAAAGGAAAGGAAAGGAAGAAGGAAGGTGGGAGGGAGGAAAGAGAGAAGGAGAGAGGGAGGAAATGAAGGAAGGAAGGAAAGTAATGAATGAAGGATGGAGGGAAGGAAAGAAAGAAGGACAGAAAGAAGGAAGGGAGGAAGGAAAGTAATGAATGAAGGAAGGAGGGAAGGAAAGAAGAAACAGAAAGAAGGAAGGGAGGAAGGAAAGTAATGAATGAAGGAAGGGAGGAAGGAAAGAAGGACAGAAAGAAGGAAGGGAGGAAGGAAAGTAATGAATGAAGGAAGGGAGGAAGGAAAGAAGGACAGAAAGAAGGAAGGGAGGAAGGAAAGTAATGAATGAAGGAAGGAGGGAAGGAAAGAAGAAACAGAAAGAAACAGTTTTTTACTACTCACTGCAGATGTGATGTGATCAATGTTACGGAGATGAGTGACATCACAGTTTATGTTAAAAGCCTGAAGACATCAGATTAAATGATGCATGTGAACTTAATGAGTAACTTTTAACCCTCCTGTTGTCCTCGAGTCAAGCAAGGAAGTTAGGAAGGGAGCAAGAAGGAAGGAAAGGAGGAAGGAAGGAAGGAAGGAAGGAAGGAAGGAAGGAAGGAAGGAAGGAAGGAAGGAAGGAAGGGAGGAGGAAGGAAGGGAGGAAGGAAGGTTGGAGAGAGGGAGGAAAGAGAGAAGGAGGGGGGGGTGGGGAGGAAGAAGGAAGGAAAGGAAAGGAGGAAGGTAGGAGGGAGGGAGGAAAGAGAGAAGGAGGGAGGGAGGAAAGGAAGGAAGGAAGGAATGAAGGAAGGAAGTTAGGAAGGGACCAAGAAGGAAGGAAGGAATGTTAAAAGCCTGAAGACATCAGTTTAAATGATGCATGTGAACTTAATGAGGAAGTGTTTTTGATCCATTATGACATCGCAGGTTAAAAACGTATCTATCTATCTCACATCGCTGTCTCGTGCTATTAAAGGAGCTTTTAAGCCTCGGTGGAAATGTGGTTTTGATGTTCAGTGATGATGAAGAAGAAGAAGAGAGAGCTTCAGTATTTTTTTTTTTTTTTTTTTTGGCTTGGCTTAAAGTGGGATCATTTTCTTAAATATATGGCACTGAACTTGATTTAGTGGTTGGTTGGACATTAGAGAGATGAAATGAATGCAGGAAGAAAGTGAAGAAGAGAAGAAAAGAAGAAAAGAAGAAAAAAACCTGAGTAACTCCTCCAATTACAGTCCTGAAAGGAAGGAAGGAAAGAAGGAAGGAAGGAAGGAAGGAAGGAAGGAAGGAAGGAAGGAAGGAAGGAAGGAAGGGACCAAGAAAGAAGGAAAGGAGGAAGGAAGGTAGGACGGAGGGAGGAAAGAGAGAAAGAGGGGGTGGGAGGAAAGGAAGGAAGGGAGGGAGGAAGAAGGAAGGAAAGGAAAGGAGGAAGGAAGGTAGGAGGGAGGGAGGAAAGGAAGGAAGGAAGGAAGGGAGGAAGGAAGGAAGGAAGGGAGGGAGGTAGGAAGGAGGGACGGATGAAAGAAAGAGAGAAGGAATGGAGGAAGGAAAGGAAGGAAGGAGGGAAGGAAGGAAGGAAGGAAGGAAGTTAGGAAGGGACCAAGAAAGAAGGAAAGGAGGAAGGAAGGTAGGACGGAGGGAGGAAAGAGAGAAGGAGGGGGTGGGAGGAAAGGAAGGAAGGGAGGGAGGAAGAAGGAAGGAAAGGAAAGGAGGAAGGAAGGTAGGAGGGAGGGAGGAAAGAGAGAAGGAGGGAGGGAGGAAAGGAAGGAAGGAAGGGAGGGAGGTAGGAAGGAGGAAGGGATGAAAGAAAGACAGAAGGAATGGAGGAAGGAAAGAAGGAGAGGAGGAAGGAAGGAAGGAAGGAGAGAAAGAAAGAAGGAAAGAAGGAAGGAGAGAAAGAAGGAAAGAAGGAAGGAAGGAGAGATGACACAAACAAAGAAAGGATGGAGAGAAGGAAGGAAGGAAGGAAGGAAGGAAGGGAGGAAAGTAATGAATGAAGGAAGGAGGGAAGGAAGGACAGAAGAAAGAAAGGAAAAAGGAAGGAAGGAAGGAGGGAAGGAAGGAAGGAAAGTAATGAATGAAGGAAGGAGGGAAGGAAAGAAGGACGGAAGGACGGAAGGAAGGAAGGAAGGAAGGAGGGAGGGAAGGAAACAAGGACAGAAGGAAGGAAGGAGGGAAGGAAAGAAGGACGAAAGGAAGGAAGGAAGGAAGGAGGGAAGGAAGGAACAGTCAAAACAGACGGGGTCAATTTGACCCGGCAGGACGACAGGAAGTTTAAATCTCTTTAACACACAGTCAGAGAGACCAACCAACTTTTCAAGTCGATTGATTAAAACATCACGATCAATTTTTATCAAACGCTTCGCTTTGGTTCTAAATAAATAAGAACCAAGACCTTATTTTCATCATAGTTTAGTCTGAGGTCGCTGATTATTTTAGTAAGAGCCGTTTCAATGCTGCGGTTTGTGCTCGAGCCGGACTGAAATTCCACCAGGATATCGTTTATTTGCACTGAAACAATCTTTTTTTTTTTTTTTAAGTGTCTCACTGATGAATGGAAGGTTGGAGATCGGCCTGTAGCTTGTCAGAGCTTAACCAACTTGGATTTCTTTAGTAAAGGGAGTTATTTTAAAAAGCATCTGCATCTGGAAAGAAGGAAAGGAAAGGAGGAAGGAAGGTAGGAGGGAGGGAGGAAAGAGAGAAGGAGGGAGGGAGGGAGGTAGGAAGGAGGGAGGGAAGGTAGGAGGTAGGTAGGAAGGAGGGAGGGAGGGATGAAAGAAAGACAGAAGGAATGGAGGAAGGAAAGGAGAAGGAAGGAAAGAATGAGGGGGGGGAGGAAGGGAGGGAGGGAGGAAGAAGGAAGGAAAGGAGGAAGGAAGGTAGGAGGGAGGGAGGAAAGAGAGAAGGAGGGAGGGAGGGAGGAAAGGAAGGAAGAGAGGAAGGAAGGGAGGAAGGAGGAAGGGATGAAAGAAAGACAGAAGGAATGGAGGAAGGAAAGGACGGAAGGAAGGAAGGAAGGAGGGAAGGAAGGAAAGAATGGGGGGGAAGGAAGGGAGGGAGGAAGAAGGAAGGAAAGGAAAGGAGGAAGGAAGGTAGGAGGGAGGGAGGAAAGAGAGAAGGAGGGAGGGAGGGTGGAAAGGAAGGAAGAGAGGGAGGGAGGGAGCAAGGAGGAAGGGATGAAAGAAAGACAGAAGGAATGGAGGAAGGAAAGAAAGAAAGGAAGGAAGAGAGGGAGGAAAAAGGAAGGAAAGGAAAGGAGGAAGGAAGGTAGGAGGGAGGGAGGGAGGAAAGAGAGAAGGGGGGGAGGGAGGAAAGGAAGGAAGGAAACAATCTTTTTTTTTTTTTTTTAAGTGTCTCACTGATGAATGGAAGGTTGGAGATCGGCCTGTAGCTTGTCAGAGCTTTACCAACTTGGATTTCTTTAGTAAAGGGAGTTATTTTAAAAAGCATCTGCATCTGGAAAGAAGGAAAGGAAAGGAGGAAGAAAGGTAGGAGGGAGGGAGGGAGGAAAGAGAGAAGGGGGGGAGAGGAAGGAAGGTAGGAGGGAGGGAAGGAAGGAAGAGAGGGAGGGAGGTAGGAAGGAGGAAGGGATGAAAGAAAGACAGAAGGAATGGAGGAAGGAAAGAAAGGAAGGAAGGAAGAGAGGGAGGAAGAAGGAAGGAAAGGAAAGGAGGAAGGAAGGTAGGAGGGAGGGAGGAAAGAGAGAAGGGGGAGGGAGGGAGGGAGGGAGGGAGGGAGGGAGGGAGGGAGGAAGAAGGAAGGAAAGGAAAGGAGAAAGGAAGGTAGGAGGGAGGGAGGAAAGGAAGGAAGAGAGGGAGGGAGGGAGGAAGGAGGAAGGGATGAAAGAAAGACAGAAGGAATGGAGGAAGGAAAGAAAGGAAGGAAGGAAGAGAGGGAGGAAGAAGGAAGGAAAGGAAAGGAGGAAGGAAGGTAGGAGGGAGAGAGGAAAGAGAGAATGAGGGAGGGAGGAAAGGAAGGAAGGAAACAATCTTTTTTTTTTTTTTTAAGTGTCTCACTGATGAATGGAAGGTTGGAGATCGGCCTGTAGCTTGTCAGAGCTTTACCAACTTGGACTTCTTTAGTAAAGGGAGTTATTTAAAAAAGCATCTGCATCTGGAAAGATATTATTTGAAGAGATAATCTTTTAGACATGACTTGAAACACTGTTGAACACCCATTTCATCCTTACATAGTGTTCATATTCTACACTCTGGTAGGAGGAAGGAAGAAGAAAGGAAAGGAATTTAGGAGCGAAGGAAGGAAGAAAGGAAGGAGGAAGGAAGACAAGGAGTAAAGAGGGAGGGAGGAAAGGACGGAGGAAGGAAGGAAGGAAGGAAGGAAGGAAGGAAGGAAGGAAAGGACTAATGACGACAAGACGAAGGAAGGAATGAAGGAAGGAAAGAAAGGAGTAAGGAGGGAGGGAGGAAAGGAGGGGGGAAGGAAGGAAGGAAGGAAGGAAGGAAGGAAGGAAGGAAGGAAGGAAGGAAGGAAGGAAGGAAGAAAAGGAGTAAAGAGGGAGGGAGGAAAGGAGGGAGGAAGGAAGGAAAGGAGTAATGACGAAAAGAGGAAGGAAGGAAAGAAGGAAGGAAGGAAAGAAAGGAGTAAGGAGGCATGGAGGAAGGAAGGAAAGGTGGAAGGTGGAGGGAGCAAAGAAAAAGGGCAGGAGGGGAAGAAGGAAGGAAAACTTAAGGAAAGAGGGAAGAAGGAAGGAAAGAAGGAACAGTCAAAAGAGACGGGGTCAATTTGACCCGGGAGGTTAAGACCGTATTACTCTTTCTAACCTTTAGGAGCAGCAGTATTTAAAACAGACGATGTAAAGCTGTATGACTTAAATGATCTCATATTATTACAGAACTTGGCTTCAGCTTCACCATCTGGAAATCTCTCTACAACCAAAAAAAATCCCTTTCTTTAGTCTTTAAGATTAAAAATCACACTATGATGCTCAGAATGAAGATAATTCAGCGCTGAGCTCAAGAGAAGCAGAAGGTTGGATGAGAGTTAACAGATCCAGGCTGTATGATATATGACGTAGGTTGGCACTAAGTAGTCTGGGTCCCAGGATGTTTTGGGTGAACCCAATCAGGTTTAACCCTCCTGTTGTCCTCGAGTCAAAGAAGAAGGAGGGAGGAAGAAGGAAGGAAAGGAGAGAGGGAGGAAGGAGGGAAGGAAAGGAAAGGAAAGGAAGGAAAGACTGACGAAAGAAGGAAGGAAGGTAGGTAGGAAGGAAGGAAGGAAGGAAGGAAGGAAGGAAGGAAGGAAGGAAGGTAGGTAGGTAGGTAGGTAGGTAGGTAGGTAGGTAGGTAGGTAGGTAGGTAGGTAGGTAGAAGGAAGGAAGGAAGGAAGGAAGGAAGGAAGGAAGGAAGGAAGGAAGGAAGGAAGGAAGGAAGGAAGGAAATAAGGTAGGAGGGAGGAAAGAAGGAACAGTAAAAACAGACGGGGTCAATTTGACCCGGGAAGACGACAACACAAAGATAATTCGGCGCTGAGCTCAAGAGAAGCAGAAGGTTGGATGAGAGTTAACAGATCCAGGCTGTATGATATATGACGTAGGTTGGCACTAAGTAGTCTGGGTCCCAGGATGTTTTGGGTTCTTTACAGTTCCAAAATATATTGAGATTGTCAATAAACTTCACCCGAAGGGCGAGGCACACCAACATCAACCGTCTATCCAGGCCAACTCTGTTAAAGGATTTGATTCCCTTCTCCAAAGTTGGAATTGGGCCAGAAATGAATACGAATATGTTCCAGGTTTGCATCTCCATTACTTCCCATTTGAAGGTTTATCTTTAACCGATGACTTTGTCTTGAGTCAATGACGATGTTTGAAAAAGGCAGCAGGCTGTAATACATCATCATGGCTGTGACGAGCAGCTGTATAACGGTGGATAAACCCTTTTCATTTCCTATAAATTCTTAACAATAAAAATAAAAAAATCCCCCTATTATTTTGTTATTTAAAAGCTTTTAATATGAAGGGCATTTAAACTGGTAATGGAAACGCAACTCAACACAGAACAGTTTGACTCCAGCGCCAAATGGAAAAAACCCCAAAAAACCTTGTTGTCCACCATTTCTGAACAAGGTGTCTTTGGTACAACGCTACTCTGCAATGGTTCAAAGCAGTACAGCATGCAAAACAATCCAACTGTCACTTTATTTCCACAATGCAACACCTCTCTTAGTTAAATTATCTGCTCGAGTAGTTTTTCTATGCCGATGATATCCAGCTCTATGTGTCGGTACAGTGATGATCCTACTGTCTCTGCTTGGATTTCAAACTACTGTTGGAGATTTTTTAAATATGCAGCTCATTTGCAGTCAGTGTAGAGAGAGTAAACAGGAGTCCAGGATGTCTTAGGCTGAAAAGGTTTATTAGCTTAATCAAGGAGAAGTGAATGAATAATCAGCACATGTTCTGTCCTGATGCTCCCTTCAGTATTCAAGTTTCGCTGTAGTTTGAGCCATGCCGAAATATGGCCAGATCCAACACATCTACAGCTTATAGAATTTAGTCTACAGATAAAAACATTGCCTAGATGCAACCTACTAACCTCAGATCTGGATGATGTAATTTCAGATGATGTCAGATCAGAGGTTAGTAGGTCGACCTACAGACCCTGGATGTTGATAACATGCCACCACGGGCTCGGGAATAGCACTAACGTATCATAACTAAATATTGGTGAAATATAAATATACACTGGAGCTAATTCTGTCCGAACGACTCCAAATGACACCAAAGTTGTCTGGATGAGTAAATGATCGTATTTTAGGCTAGAAATAAGGTCAAGGTTGTAGAAAACGGCAATTATCCTTTAAGTTCATTAAGTCAGTCATGCATGCCTGTATAGTGGCTACTACAACCTGCCATAAACCCAGTACAATCATTTCAGTACAATCTGCAAATGACTGAATTAATGATGATGCAAAATTAGAAAATCTCAATCCAAACTCTTCTACTGTGCGGTGGAATGAGTTGGAATTGGTTTATGGTCGATTGGGATTGGTTAAAAGCTTTTGGTATGACATTTTTAAGCTGTATAGTGACATATACAACAGATAGCTAATCCCTGATGGCCTTTTTGTGATATTGGGTTGCTCTGATTGTTCTTTGACTCTTCCCTCTACATTACATTAAGCCCTCATGTTTGGTATAGTCATTCCAAAAAAGTGTTATCTTGATAGAGAGGCAATCTGTCTCCTCTCCCTGTCTAATTCCCAACACATCACTGGGATCTAATTCAATTGGACTCTCCAACCCTGCTCCTGGAGAGCTACTGCCCTGCATGTTTTAGGTATCTCCTCACTCTAAGCAGCTGAAACTTGTCAATGGGTTTGATAAGGAGTTCATTATTAGAATCAGGTGTGTTAGAATGAGGAGATACCTAAAACATACAGGGCAGTAGCTCTCCAGGAGCAGGGTTGGAGACCACTGGACCATACTGTATTATGTTGTATTGTATTGCATTGTAATATGCTGTAATCCTCCAGGTTGATTTTCTTCTCTCTGTCTTAGTCACACCGACTCGATTCCTGATGCTCAATTCACCGATGGACATTTTAGTCATTGCACGGATTGACAGGCATGTGCATCTATTCGTCTATTTTGTTCTTCATGTTGTGAAAAAGGAGGGCCTTCATAGTGTTGTATTCTATGACACAAATAGTTGCGTAATGAATGAAAAAAAAAAGGAGAGAGTTCAAGAAGAAAGTTCAAACCCCTGGCTCCATTTTCACCTCTGCACAGCTGCTGGCCGATCATTGTGTGATGTGGGTGTGAATGTTGGCTTCTTGGTCTCGTTAAATTACAGAAATTGCTCTGCACAGTCCGTCCTTGGATAAAGTATAAAGGGGGGGAAAGTGGGCTTCCAAAATCAATTCGACTATCCAACTAGCCACATCTGAAATAGTATACCAACTCAGAAGTCGGATCAATCCATCACTCCCTCCTTGTCCACATGTCAAAGCGTCCTTGGACAAAATGCTGAACCCTAAATTGCTCTTAATATAAGTAGACGAGCACTTTGCATGGTAGCTATCATCAAAACAGTTCGGGAGATCAAAGTAACTGTTGGTAGGAAACTAAATCATTTGCCTTTTTTGACCCAATCGTCCAACTGAGCATTTTACCTTCGCCTTCACCTTTGTGAGAGAATCACTAAAATTCCTGATGCTTTAGAGTCAATAGGGAAAGCTTTTCTTTGCAACCGCAGCCTACATCCCCAATCCTTCAATGTTATTGACCCTAAGACTTCTCCACTTTGTATTAAGTGTAAAAAAATATATATATGGGGTCTTACTTTCACTGTATCTGGCATATATGGGGTCTTACTTTCACTGTATCTGGCAGTGCAGCATCCCTTCATATCCAAATTCTGGGAAAAGGTAAGCAGCATAATGGTTGAATGTGGTTGGTTTTTGGCAAGAATATGTATTTTATTTCAGTGGATCAAGCCTTGGCCTCCTACTGTGAATCAGTGGCATGGGGAGATATTCAAAGTTATGCTGATGGAGAGACTATGTGCAATTTTGAAGGAGAATGAATGCTCCTTTGATAGACTGCGGTATTGCGGTATTGTGATTACAGCTCGAAAATGTTCCTAAAAGGAAGAAAAATAAAGACAGACATGTTAATTATAATTTAACCTGAATATACACTGTAATGACAGCGTGAGGGGTCGTGATACTCTACGCTGCAGCTGCACCACCTGAGGGATTTCTAACCAGCACTTTCTGTCTTTGACCAGACAAAAAACAGCTCATACCTTTAGGAACGGTATGACAGAAAATTTGGCGGTATCGGTTATCGTGACTTTTTCTTATCGTGGTATACCTTGAACACGGTTATCATCCAATGCCTAGATCAGACATACACACCAATCATCCGAGCCAGAACCAACAGACTCAAAAAACAGCTTCTTTCTCCTCAAACATAAACACACACACACACACACACACACACACACACACACACACACACACACACACACACACACACACACACACACACACACACACACACACACACACACATTACTCTCATTAAACACACATTCACTCAACTGATGAACAGTACAAGTGTGCTAGAGTTACAGTAGTGGTTTACTATAGTGTATGATAATAATGGTTCAGAATAAACAAATATGGGAAAAGACTATTTATGTTTTTAGAAAATAAAATATAATGATAATTTATTTATTTTTAGGGCTTAAAAAGGGTCTAAAATCACCCCTGAATCATTATTATCATTATCATCATATCTGTTTATGTCCGTATAAAACTCTATATCATATTTCATTGTCCATGTTCAAAGTTTAAAAGCAGGAAACAATTATTAAGGACAGCCAAGCATTACCTTCTTATTTCTTCTCAACTCTGCTGCTGAATTTGACAACATAATAGATATCACCATGAAAAAAAAAAAAAAGGGATTTTGTTGGGAGAAATAAAATTAATGATTCAGAAAGAATTATTGTTTCCGTCCCATTTTTTTTATCCTCTTACTTTTTGCTTTCTTCCCCTTTCATTCAATATAAAACATGTGGAAGAACACTATGCACAAATTATTACTGAGATAAAGAAAATGCAGATGGTCTTTTTTTTTTACCCATGTCGTCTGCATTAGCTCACATCTATCAATCTGATGGATTCACATATATCTATCTAACTGACTGATAGATAGGTAGGTTGCTTTTAGGCAGCTCCAGACTAGAATAGTGATGGTGTAACATCATTTGGATTCTTTATTTTTGGAGGAGGGCAATGCTGGAGTTCATGTTTTGCATCCAGAAACCAGGTGGGGAGTTCAGGTCCTCTGAAATGAGGCCAACGCGGAAGTAATTTAGAACTGCATTCTATCAAAAGGCCACCAGGGGGCGACCGTCTCTATACAAGTCAATGGAGAATTCACCAACTTCTCACTTGATTTCTAACCTCAGTAAACGTTTTCAAAATGTGTTTATGGTCTCAATCGCTAGTTTAAAGCCTTCTTCAATGCAGTATGATGTTCATTTGGGACATTTTGGCCTCCCTGATTTTATATTTGATGATAAAGCAGGGTATGCATTAGGGCGTGGCTACGTCCTGATTGACAGGTTGATTGACCAATGTCCTCGAGATCCAGCCCTTGCAACCATAGCAACCTCCCCGCTCCGCCCACGGCCCCGCCTCATGCCCATATAAGTAGAGTCCGTGTTTTTATTTTTCCCAGCATGCACCTGAAATTTTCAAGATGGCGCTGCCTAGATTCAAAACTATTGGCTTCCGAGCAGCAGTCCACAAACCAATGGGTGACATCACTGATGTTACGTCCATTTCTTTTATACAGTCTATGCCACAGACCAAGGCAGGAGTCTCAAACTGACAGGATTTTGATCTCAAGCCAGTTTCTCACATGATAGCCGCCGATGTAGCGGTGAAAACTTCCACGCTGGAGGCCGTGTTTGCAGATCTGCTTCTCACACGTTGCTACGAATGAATGTTTTGTTGTTTATCTCTCGTGTCAGAGGCCAAAGTGATGAGAGCGGGAAGGTTGAGCTCTGTGTGTTTACATCAGGGAAGGCTTGCAGTGCCACGCCATAATGCCCCGCTGTCATCTGCCCCTCATTAGTAATGAGAGACGGTCTTCAGAGATTGGGTTTTTAAATCCCCTCCTGTCTCCTCTCCTCATCCTCTTCTTGAAAACCAAATCAGCTCTTCCTCTACTTTTCCATCTACGTCTTCCATGCTTCCACCGCTCCTCTCCTCTCCTCTGCCATCCCCTCATTCCTGTAATCTGTCCTTCATTAGCGTTGCTGTCACAATGGCTTTGATTCTGGATGCAGCGCTGATGATTGGGAATTAAGACAGGCTGTCCTGAAATGCCTCTCTACTTTTTTTCTTTGTGTGTGTGTGTGTATATTTAAATTTACATATATTTACTGTACATATGCTCATCTTAACACATGCATGGACATACCTTACTATACATGTTGAAATGTCTTTATAATGGTTGGTTTTTGGGTTTTTTTTAAATCGATGCATTAATTTTTAACCCTCACATACTGTGTTCATATTCTGACTTCACATTTATAAATTCCCCATTAGTCATTAACCCTCGTGTCGTCCTGCCGGGTCAAATTGACCCCATCTCTTTTGACTGTTCCTTCTTTCCTTCCTTCCTTACTCCTTGCTTCCTTCCTTCCTCCCTCCCTCCTTCCTTCTTTCTTTCTTTCTTTCTTTCCTTCCTTCCTTCCTTCCCCTTTCTTTGCTCCCTCCTCCTTCCATCCTTCCTTGCTTCCTTCCTTCATCCTTTCCTTTCCTTTCCTTCCCTCCCTCCTTCCTTACTCCTTGCTTCCTTCCTTCCTCCCTATTTCCCTCCTTCCTTCCTCCCTTCCTGCTCACCTAAATTCCTTCCTCCCTCACTCCTTACTTCCTCCTTTTCCTTCCTCCTTTCCTTCCTCCTTTCCTACTCTCCTAAATTCCTTCCTCTTTCCGTCCTTACTCCTTTCCTTCCCTCCCTCCTGAGGACAACAGGAGGGTCAATGAAGAGTGTAGTCTAATTATTTATGGGGAAAAAAAGACATTTTTAAAATAACTGTAATAATATAAAGAATACAGCGACATGTTTGAATGGTAATTTTGTGTATCAGCTGCAGAAAAGTTTTAAAAAATGATGCATTTTATCTCAATTTTTGTATATTCAGGGCAACATCAGGAAAAGCCCACCAAGAGGAAATGAGTACTGGGTGTTTTTACAGCTCTTAAATGTAAATAAAACCAAAAAATTCAAATATAAATAAATTGGATTCGCCAATCATCGTTTGGTGCAAAATCTGTTTTAAATTCTAATTCAAGATCTAAACAAGACGATGACTCAACTCAAGTGATGTCCTGCTGCTTATATATCTGCAACTGGTCCCAATATGTTGCTGCATGGGTTGCCATAGCGACACAATTAGACCACATTGCCACTAATGCTAGCCTCTCCTCACTGGCTTCCACTGTGTAGAATTGATTTTAAGGGTCTTACTGCTTGTCTTCAACAATCTTTGGGAGCTAGTTTTTAGGTTTCATTCACATCTCGTTGGTTGTGTGACCTGAAGTGATTAGCTCTTCCACAGATTTACCCCTTGTTGTTGTTGTTACCACTCAACCTCCTCCTGTCCACCCTCCTCCTTCTCCTCTTGGCATCAGATTTGTCTCCACTATTGACTCCAAACCCATTTCTACCACTTAGCTTTCAGCTCTCTTTCTTTTCAAGTGTATAATAATTGCATTAGAAGTGAAAATCACCCTTCTGCTAAGAACCTCCATATGTGGTGGTTTTGCAAGCTTACATGCACCTCTGCAGGTTTAGAAAAGCTTTAAAAACACTTAACGTTGAGGGAAGGAGGGGGAAAAAAGCAAGACTGATTTTTGGAGTTTGTTAAAAGGTTCAGATATCATATATGTTAATCAGTGAAGTCAGATGAAGTGATGATGTAAAGAATTAGTAAATACCAGCGTGGTGAACTCATACAAACGTGAAATCCAAGCAAAGTCATTGCCAACCACAAGAATGCTAACAAACATGGTGGTGGCATAATAACCCTGGATTAAGACGCATTACTTTCCTTTGCTCTGATTTCGCTGGGTTTGAGGAAAATGGGGAAGCACAGCCTTTTTATATGCTACACTCAAGGTTTGGAGGGGTTGCTTTCTTTTCTTTCTTGATCTAATTAATAAGTACAGAGCAGGTGTGCAGGACAGCAGAAGTGTTAAAGCGTCATATGCACCATGAGGTCTATCTAATCACCACCTCAGCCCTTTTTTTCCCCATTTGGTTGCAAAATTGTGGAGTTAGAGCCATCAGCCGAATGGCTTAGTACAGGCGCTAACGGGACCACCAGCAGCTTTTCCACTTGTTTTTGGCTCTGCTTCTCTAAATAGCTGAACATCATATGTGACATCAAAACACTGAGGGTTAACGCACACTTAAAATGTCTAAAATTAGGGATGGAAATGGGCGTCTGCTTTTTGTTCTGCTGCCTACAGATGCAGCTGAAGAAGAGAAGAAGAAGAGTTCTGCTCCTGAACAAACGCTGAACTTCATCTCCAACCTCCAACAGGAACTTTATTTAGAATAAAGTATTATGAAGATATTAATTAAAGCAATGGTTCGGTGTAGTTTCGACCTAGCGTCATATGCACCATGAGATCTATCTAAACACTGCCTCAGCCCTTTTTATTCCCTTGGTAGCAAAATAGTGGAGTTAGCTTAGCACAGGCGCTAACGGGACCACCAGTGTATCTTGTAAATGACCCCACTAATAATGCCTGGACTGTTATCAAACTTCCTCAGTAGTACAAATAATGTCTTTACTCATAAATCAATGCATTGGCTGATGGCTCTAACTAGATAGAAGTCATGGTGCATATGACGCTAGCTTCAAATGACCCCGAATCATCACTTTAAGGTCTGAATGAGCGAGTAGAAAGCTGTATTAGCAATAAGCAGACAGAGAGAAGTTGCCCTGCAGGAGCCTCGAGGAGGTAACTGAAGGAAACAACCGAGCTTCTTATGAAAGCCTTCAACGCTGACACACCACTAAAACCAACACATGCACAAGGTCTGACTCTTCACTGAAACTGGTGTAGACTTTAGAAACCACCACTCACCACTCAGCACCCACAGTCAGCCAAAATGGACAATCGGCCTTTTTTTTTTTTGGTTACTCACACGAGGACTATTTTAACCGAAGAGAATATTAATACCAAGAAAACTGGTTTAAATAGTACATAGTTTTTTTGTTTTGTTTTCCTCCCTTCCTCTTTTCCTTTCTCCCTCCCTCCCTCCTTCCCTCTTTCCTCCATCCCTCCCTTCTTTCTCCCTTCTTTCCTCCCTCCCTTTCCTTCCTTCCATCCCTCCCTCCTTTCCTTCCTTCTCCCTCCCTTCCTTCCTTTCTCCCTCTCTCCTTTTCCTCCCTTCTTTCCTTCCTTCCATCCCTCCCTCCTTTCCTTCCTTCTTCCTCCCTCCCTTCTTTCCTTTCATAGATTTCCTTACTCCCTTCCTCTTTTCCTTTCTCCCTCCCTCCTTCCTTCCCTCTTTCCTCCCTTCCTTCTTTCCTTTCTTCCTTTCCTTCTTTCCTTCCTTCCTTCCTTCCTTCCCTCCCTCCCTTCATCCCTCTTTCCTTCCCTCCTTCCTTCCTTAACAGAAGAGAATATTATTACTGAGAAAACTGGTTTAAATAGTACATAGTTTTTTTTTGTTTTCCTCCCTTCCTTTCCTTCCTCCCTTCCTCCTTCCTTCCCTCCCTCCCTCCTTCCTTCCCTCCCATCTCTCCTTCCCTCCTCCCTTCACCGAAGAGAATATTATTACTGAGAAAACTGGTTTAAATAGTACACATAGTTTTTTTTTTCTTTGTATTTTGTGAGTGTGTGTAATAAAGTCATATTTCGGGGGGTGCTTTCGGTTAGAAGATATTAAGTCACACTTGAAACACACACACACACACACACACACACACACACACACACACACACACACACATAGAGCTGGTATGTCATGAGAGAAAACCATCCCTCAGCCATCTTAACTGAATCAAGCGCAGTGCTGGAAAACTGCCCCGCTCTCACCACATAACAACCTAACCTCAAGCAGACTACACACACACACACACACACACACACACACACACACACACACACACACACACACACACACACACACACACACACACACACACACATATACAGACACATGTGTAAACGGGCTCATCATGCATGTACACACGCAGTACTACAAATGTTGTCCTTGTGGCTATTCTGTTGAATTCCAGTTACTCTGTAAGACCGTAACACTGAGATGTGCGACCACATCACAAACTCAGGATTGGATGCACTCAGTGTTTGGAGGATTGTTCCAATGGTCAACTTCTCTGTTAAACAAAGAAAATAGACACCAAACTCTGACATGTGTTTCTAGTAGACTGCTGACCTGAGTGCTCCGAGCCAAAAGACATCAGCGTATATATCCCTTCTTTCCTCCTTTCCTTCCTTCTCTCCTTACTCATTTCCTTCCTTCCTTCCTTCCTTCCTTCCTTCCTTTCTTTCTTCCTGCCTTCCTTCCTTTCAAGTAGACTGTTGACCTGAGTGCTCCAATTCTTTACTCATTTCCTTCCTTCCTCCTTCCTTATTTCCTTCCTTCCTTCCTTCCTCCCTTCCTCTTTTCTTTCCTCCCTCCTTACTCCTTTCCTTCGTTCCTCCCTCCCTCCTTACTCCTTTCCTTCCTTCCCCCTTCCCTTCCTTCCTCCCTCCTTACTCCTTTCCTTCCTTACTCCTTCCCTTCCTTCCTCCCTCCTTACTCATTTCCTTCCTTCCTCCCTCCTTACTCATTTCCTTCCTTCCTCCTTCCTTACTCATTTCCCTCCCTCCTTACTCCTTTCCTCCTTTCCTTCCTTCCTTCTTTCCTCCCTTCCTTCCTCCCTTCTTTCCTTCCTTCCTCCCTACCTCCCTTCTCTCCTTCCTCTTTCCCTCCCTCCTTCCCTTCCTTCCTTCCTCCCTCCCTTCCTTCCTCTTTTCTTCTCTCCTTCCTTCCTCCATCCCTCCCTTCCTTCTCTCCTTCCTTCCTTCCTGCCTCATTTCCTCCCTCCCTCCTTACTCCTTTCCTTCCTTCTGTGAAATGCCAACATAACTATAAAGTAATGTTACGTTTAATTTGACATTGATATTATTTCCTTCCTCCCTTCTTTCCTCCTTTCCTTCCTCCCTCCCTTCCTTCTCTCCTTCCTCTTTTCCTCCCTCCCTCCTTACTCATTTCTTTCCTTCCTCCTTCCTTCCTCATTTCCTCCCTTCGTTCTCTCCTTCCTTCCTTCCTTCCTTCCTCATTTCCTCCCTCCCTCCCTCCCTTCCTTCTCTCCTTTCCTTCCTTCCTTCCTCTTTTCCTCCCTCCCTCTAAGATCTAAAAAAAGATGAAGTCAAGGTCTTTCTCTCTTTGGCTACATGAGACTCAGAGTATAAGCAGATGAATGATACTTGCATGGTTTTTGGATTTGGCTTTTTTAACAGACATTACTCCATAACTGAATGAGCTTAACACAGACCTTCAGGGGGGAAAGAAAGAAAGAAAAAAAAAAAGAAAAGAAAAGAAAAGAAAAACATAAGCGTTGTCAAGATTTATAAACAAAGACTTTGCTTCTAACGTGAGTGCCACGGGTGCTGACATGGTTCTCAGATATTTGAGCTTGTCTTCACTAGAAAGAACAACAGAATCAGTCATTTGTTCAAACACTTTAAACAAACTGCAGCAGACACAACATACTACTGTCCTCCCTTCCTCCCTCTCTCCCTTCCTGCCTTCTTTCCTTCCTTCTTTCCTCCCTCCCTCCTACCTTCCTTCCTGCCCTCTTTCCTCCATCCTTCCGTCTTTCCTTTCCTCCCTTCCTTCCCCTTTCTTTCCTCCCTCCTACCTTCCTCCCTCACTGCTTCCTGCCTTCCTCCCTCCCTCCTACCTTCCTTCCTGCATTCTTTCCTCTGTCCTTCCTTCTTTCCTTTCCTCCCTTCCTTACTTCTTTCCTTCCTTCCTTCCTCCCTCACTGCTTCCTTCTTTCCTCCCTCCCTCCTACCTTCCTTCCTGCCTTCTTTCCTCCATCCTTCCTTCTTTCCTTTCTCCCTTCCTTCCTGCATCTCTCCTTTCCTTCCTTGCTCCCTTCTTTCCTTCCTCCCTCCCTCCCTCCCTTCACGGGTGCTGACATGGTTCTGAGATATTTGAGCTTGTCTTCACTAGAAAGAACAACAGAATCAGTCATTTGTTCAAACACTTCCTTCTTTCCTTCCTTCCTCCCACTGTGTGTTTGCATTTCACTTTAATAAAACTGCTTCAGCACGACATTAGTAAACTATTTCAGCTCATTTTTTTGCTCTTTAACCTTCCTGTCGTCCTACTGGGTCAAATTGACCCCTTCTGTTTTGACTGTTCCTTCCTTCTTTCCTTCCTCTTCCTTTCCTCCCTCCCTCCGTCCCCCCTACCTTCCTCCCTCCCTCCTTCCTTCTTTCCTCCGTCCTTCCTGTCTTCTTTCCTCCGTCCTTCCTTCCTTCTGTCCTTTCCTTCCTTCCCTCCTACCTACCTTCTTTCCTTCCTACATCCCTTCCTGCCTCCCTCCTTTCCTTCCTTGAGCCCTTCTTCCTCCCTCCCTTCCTTCCCTTCCTTCCCTTCCTCTTTTCTTCCTTATTCATTTCCTCCCTCCCTCCTTACTCCTTTCCTCCCTCCCTCCTTACTCCTTTCCTTTCCTTCGTCCTTTCCTTCCTTCTTTCCTCCCTTCCTTCCTCCCTCCCTCCCTCCCTCCCTTCCTTCTCTCCATCATTCCTTCCTTCCTCTTTTCCTCCCTCCCTTCCTCCCTTCCTTCTCTCTCCTTTCTTTCCTTGCTCCCTCCTTTCCTTCCTTCTTCCTTCCTTCCATCCTTGACTCAAGGACAACAGGAGGGTTAAAAATGCAGTATCAGCAGCTTCTCATATTCATGCATATAGTAACTGCCCTCACTAAGAGTTACATGCTGCTCTTAAAAACCTCATAGCAACAAGATCGGAGTACGATGGGGTCAACTAAATGTTTGGGTTTCACACAGGTTTTTATTCAGTCTCCTACAAATATTCAAAATTGATTATCTTAACCATGACCACAAAGTTTCCCTAATCTTAACCGAAAAAGGATGTTTAGTTTTGGAAGATAATGGACAACCTATTTTGTCATTGGCTTTTTTTTTTTTTTTTTTTTTTTTAAGTGCTCCACAATCCTATTTCTGTTTGTTAGTAACATTTTCTTTGTATGGATGAATACCATTAAGGATAATTTAGAAAATATGTTCAGTTTTTTTTGTGGGATTTGACTGATCTGACCGTTTAAATCAAGATAATATCTGACCGAGAGATGGCCACGTCTCAGTGGGCAAAGATTTACGAGACCAAAGATTTTTTTTTTTTTTTTTTTAAATACCGGTATTAACCTCTTGAGCCTGAACTGACTCCTGGCACAACACACACTTACACTCAGAACCACATGTTGAGGTTGAAGAAAAAAAAACACTGTACATAAGCATAACGGATGATAAATCATCATGAAGTTATAAGCAGCATGGAGACATGTGGGCCAACGCACACACACACACACACACACACACACACACACACACACACACACACACACACACACACACACACACACACACACACACACACACACACACACACACACACACACACACACAGAAACAGTGAAACCAACTGCAGGGTCACAACCAAACATGCACCTTCAACAGCAAATGTATGGATAGAAAAAACAACTTCTACACTTCTGCAGGTTTTATAAGACTTATTTAACCCTCCATCTCTTTTCACTGTTCCTTCTTCCCTTCATTCTTCCCCTCCTTCTATACTTCTTTCCTCACTTCCTTCTCTCCTTCCTTCCTTCCTCTTTTTCTTCCTTCCTCCTTACTCCTTTCCTTCCTTCTTTCCTCCCTGCCTCCTTACTCCTTTCCTTCCTTCCTCCCTCCCTTCTTACTCCTCTTTTCCTCCTTACTCCTTTCCTTCCGCCTTTTCTTCCTTTTTTCCTCCCTCCCTCCTCCCTCCTTACTCCTTTCCTTCCTCCTTTCCTCTCCTCACTCCTTTCCTTACACATGCACCTTCAACAGCAAATGTATGGATAGAAAAAACAACTTCTACACTTCTGCAGGTTTTTTCCTTCTTTCCTTCATTCTTCCCCTCCTTCTATACTTCTTTCCTCACTTCCTTCCTTCCTTCCTCTTTTTCTTCCTTCCTCCTTACTCCTTTCCTTCCTTCTTTCCTCCCTGCCTCCTTACTCCGTTCCTTCCTTCCTACCTTCTCTCCTTCCTTCCTCTTTTCATCCTTACTCATTTCCTTCCTTCTTTCCTCCCTTCCTTCCTTCCTCCCTTCTTTTCTCCTTTCCTTCGTTCTCTCATTCCTTCCTTCCTTCCTCTTTTCCTCCCACCCTCCTTACTCCTTTCCTTCCTTCCTCCTTACTCCTTTCCTTCCTTCCTTCTCTCCTTCCTTCCTCTTTTCCTCCTTACTCATTTCCTTCTTTCCTCCCTGCCTCCTTACTCCTTTCCTTCCTTTCTTCCTTCCTTCTCTCCTTCCTTCCTCTTTTCATCCTTACTCCTTTCCTTCCTTCTTTCCTCTTTTCCTCCCACCCTCCTTACTCCTTTCCTTCCTTCCTCCTTCCTCCTTTCCTTCCTTCTCTCCTTCCTTCCTCTTTTCCTCCTTACTCATTTCCTTCATTCCTTCCTCCCTCCTTACTCCTCTTTCCCTCCTTTCCTCTCCTCACTCCTTTCCTTACACATGCACCTTCAACAGCAAATGTATGGATAGAAAAAACAACTTCTACACTTCTGCAGGTTTTTTCCTTCTTTCCTTCATTCTTCCCCTCCTTCTATACTTCTTTCCTCACTTCCTTCTCTCCTTCCTTCATTCCTCTTTTTCTTCCTTCCTCCTTACTCCTTTCCTTCCTTCTTTCCTCCCTGCCTCCTTACTCCGTTCCTTCCTTCCTTCCTTCTCTCCTTCCTCTTTTCATCCTTACTCCTTTCCTTCCTTCTTTCCTCCCTTCCTTCCTCCCTTCCTCCCTTCTTTTCTCCTTTCCTTCCTTCTCTCATTCCTTCCTTCCTCTTTTCCTCCCACCCTCCTTACTCCTTTCCTTCCTTCCTCTTTTCCTCCCTCTCTCCTTACTCCTTTCCTTCCTTCCTTCCTTCCTTCCTTCCTTCCTTCCTTCCTTCCTTCCTTCCTTCCTTCCTTCCTTCTTACTCCTCTTTTCCTCCTTACTCCTTTCTTTTCTTCCTTCCTCCATTCCTTCTTTCCTCTTTTCCTCCTTACTTCTTTCCTTCCGCCTTTTCTTCCTTTTTTCCTCCCTCCCTCCTCCCTCCTTACTCCTTTCCTTCCTTCTCTCATTCCTTCCTTCCTTCCTCTTTTCCTCCCACCCTCCTAACTCCTTTCCTTCCTTCCTCCTTACTCCTTTCCTTCCTTCTCTCCTTCCTTCCTCTTTTCCTCCCACCCTCCTAACTCCTTTCCTTCCTTCCTCCTTACTCCTTTCCTTCCTTCTCTCCTTCCTTTCTCTTTTACTCCTTACTCATTTCCTTCATTCCTTCCTCCTTTCCTCTCCTCACTCCTTTCCTTTCTACATGCACCTTCAACAGCAAATGTATGGATAACAAAAAAAAAAACAACTTCTACACTTCTGCAGGTTTTAATCCCGGTTAAAAATATCCACTCTGGAGGAAAATATTGTCTTCAGCTGCTGTGTGTGGATCTACTGGGCAGCTTCCAGCAGCCAACAGTAGCTGACTGGTTTTACTGGGCATCTTTGTACGAGCACAGGGCAAGATGGTGTTGAAAACGAGCATCTGTAGTCAATCACTCTCCTCAGAATAAAATACACACAGTTACATTCGGATAGACAAGGGAAGGAAATAACTCTTTGTTTCCCGTCTCTATCTCTTTAGAAGTCAGATTTAGAAATTGCCCATTTCAAAGTAAAAGGAAATTGGTCAGAGCTGCTTTTATTTTGAAGGATTGTATGGCAGATGATTATTAATTTAGATATTATTAATCCCTCCCTCCTTACTTCTTTCCTCACTTCCTTCCATCCTTCCTTCCTTGCTCCCTCCTTTCCTTCCTCTTTTCCTCCTTATCTCCCTCCCTCCTTACTCCTTTCCTTTCCATCCTTCCTCGCTTCCTCCTTTCCTCCCTCTTTTCCTTCCTTCCTCCCTTCTTTCCTCCTTTCCCTTCCTTCCTTCCTCCTCCCTTCTCTCCTTCCTTCCTCTTTTCCTCCCTCCCTCCTTTCCATTCCTTCCTTCCTTCCTTCCTCCCTCCTCCCTTCTCTCCTTCCTTCCTTCTTTCCTCCCTTCCTCCCTCCCTCTTTTTCTCCTTTCCTTCCTCTTTTCCTTCCTCCCTTCTTACTCCTTTCCTTCTTTCCTCTCTCCCTCCCTTCCTTCTCTCCTTCCTTCCTCTTTTCCTCCCTCCCTCCTTACTCCTTTCCTTCCTTTGAAGCTTTTTGCCTGATCAAAACTCACTCACAATGTATCACCCCCCCCCCCCCCCCCCCCCCCGGACAGAAATATTTTATGACTAAAGGAAAAATACAATATAATGTGCCGCGTTTGATCAATATCTCACCTTGCCTCACGTTTCCTTAACTCCTGAGTGAGAGTTGAGGAGAGTTTGGATATGTTTAGTCCGTTTTACAGCCTGGTGTGGCTCTCTGTGGGTTTAGCAGAGGGCACGCACACAGCTGGCTCACATTATTCAACTCATTATGAAACTAATAAGACTGTTTTATGATACGTATATATTTTACTATATAGTAAATGTATACAAAATCTTATTTAACATTCATCTTTTTTGACAGTTCCTTCTTTCCTCCCTTCCTTCTTTCCTTCCCTCCCTCCTTCATTCCTTTCCTTCCCTTCTTCCCTTCCTTCCCTCCTTCCTCCCTCCCTACTTCTCTCTTCCTTCTTTCCTTGCTTCCCTTCCTTCCTCCCCTCCTTCCTTCTCCCTCCTTTCCTTCCTTCTTTCCTTTCTTCCTCCCTTCCTTCTTTCTCCCCTTCCTTCTTTCCTCCCTTCTTTCCTTCCTCCCTCGTTTCCTTCCTTCCCTCCTTCCTTCCTCCCCTCTTTCCTTCCTCCCTCCTTTCCTTCCTTCCTTCTTCCTCCCTCCCTCCTTTCCTTCCTTCCTTCTTCCTCCCTCCCTCCCCTCCTTCCTTCCTCCCCTCTTTCCTTCCCTTCTTCCTTCCTCCCTCCTTTCCTTCCTTCTTCCTCCCTTCCTTCCTTGACTCGAGGGAGGGTTAAATACCTAAAATGCTGTTTCCTAGCCTCCTAGAAATGACTTTCAACTAAACTGCAGCAGCAAATATGTTTTGATTCAAACGTAATGCTGCTGTTTTTATGTTTCTCCACAAAAATATCCGATCTCACAGAACAATATCTGCTCGTAACTATGGCGATATTAAGTTTAATACATAAAAAAGTCTGCAGTCACTTGAAGCACAACATGTTTATTAAGCGAAACCACAATTTTTTATTACTCTCAGAGCGGTTCATAAATGTAGAGCTTCAGAGCTTGTGCCTGTGTTTGTTTATGCAGCGTAATTAAGAAAACATTTTTAGCTGTATATATGTATGATTGTAATTTCTGATTCTATTGTGAGGCATTACATGAAGCCAAAATCCTCAAAGGTATAAAAAGAAAAACTTCAATAATTAACTGGAACTGAATAAATTATGACATGATTCTGCTCAAAGTAAAATAAAGCTCTGTTCCTTCTTTCCTTCCTCCCTCTTTCTTTGATTTTTCCTTCATTCTTCCCCTCCTTCTATACTCCTTTCCTCACTTCCTTCCATCCTTCCTTGCTTACTGCTTTCTTCCCTCCCTCCTTACTCCTTTCTTCCCTCCCTCCTTACTCCTTTCCTTTCCTTTCCTCCCTTCCTTCCCTCCTTCCTTCCTCTTCTCCTCCATCCCTCCTTATTTCTTTCCTCACTCTTCCTTCCATCCTTCCTTGCTTCCTCCTTACCTTCCTCTTTTCCTCCTTACTCCTTTCCTCCCTCCCTCCTTACTCCTTTCCTTCCTTCCTTCTTTCCTCACTTCCTTCCATCCTTCCTTCCTCCTTTCCTTCCTTCCTTCCTTCCTTCTTTCCTTCCTTCCTTCCTCTTTTCCTTCCACCCTCCTTACTTCTTTCCTCACTTCCTTGCATCCTTCCTTCCTTCTTTACTCCTTTCCTCCCTCCCTCCTTACTTCTTTCCTCACTTCCTTCCATTCTTCCTTGCTTCGTCCTTTCCTTCCTCTTTTCCTCCTTACTCCTTTCCTCCCTCCTTCCTTACTCCTTTCCTCACTTCCTTCCATCCTTCCTTTCTCCTTTCCTTCCCTCCTTTATTCCTCTTTTCCTCCCTCTCTCCTTACTTCTTTCCTCACTTCCTTCCTCCCCCCTTCCTCCCTACTTTACTCCCTTCCTTCCTCCCCCCCTCCCTTCTTTCCTCCTTTCCTTCCTCCCTTCTTTCCTCCTTTCCTTCCTCCCTTCCTCCCTCCCTCCATCCCTCCCTTCCTTCCTTCCTCTTTTCCTCCCTCCTTCCTTAGATATAAATGGATTCCATATAAATAGTGCTTCTCGAGACACTTCAACATGTGGACAGAAGCTGCAGACTGAAAACACCAACGCTGCAAACTAACGGACAAGCCGCTATATTTCTTGAGCCACAGCTGTCCGAACGTAGCCGATATATCACCAATATCTTCACACACAAACAGGAACGTCAACATTCAGCGGTGTCGTAAGGTTACATCATACCTACACATCACACATGTGTTTACCAACTGGACCAAATGTTCCCTCGTACTTCAGTCCACATGGATACCAAAGGCATGAGGGAAGTAAAAGTAGCACAGGTGCAGAAGGAGTAAAATCTTCTCCGTCGTTATAAATATATATAAAGATACTTGAACTGTAGTCTACTTATTTAACCCTCCATCTCTTTTGACTATTCCTTCTTTCCTTCCTTCCTCCCTCTTTCTTTGATTTTTCCTTTGTTTTTCCCCTCTTTCCCTCTTTCTTTGCTCTCTTCTCCTTCCATACTTCTTTCCTCACTTCCTTCCATTCTTCCTTGCTTCATTTCTCCTTTCTTTCCTTCCTCTTTCCCTCCCTTCCTCCCTCCTTTCCTTCCTCTTTTCCTCCCTCCCTCCTTTCTAGTTTCCTTCTTTCCATCCTGCTTTCCTCCCTCCCTCCTTACTCCTTTCCTTCCTTCCTCTTTTCCTTCCTCCCTCCTTCCTTTCCTTCTTTCCTTCCTCTTTTCCTTCTCTCCTTCCTTCCTCCCGCCTTACTCCTTTCCTTCCTTCCTTCCTCTTTTCCTTCATCCCTCCCTCCCTCCTTACTCAATTCCTTCCTTCCTTCCTTTCCTTCCTTCCTTCCTTCCATCCTCCTTTCCTCCCTCCCTCCTTACTCCTTTCCTTCCTTCCTCCCTCCCTCCTTTCCTTCCTTCCTTCCTCTTTTCCTTCTCTCCTTCCTTCCTCCCTCCCTCCTTACTCCTTTCCTTCCTTCCTTCCTTCCTCCCTCCCTCCCTCCTTACTCAATTCCTTCCTTCCTTCCTTCCTTCCTTCCATCCTCCTTTCCTCCCTCCCTCCTTACTCCTTTCCTTCCTTCCTTCCTCTTTTCCTTCTCTCCTTCCTTCCTCCCTCCTTACTCATTTCCTTCCTTCCTTTCTTCCTTCCTTCCTCTCTCCCTCCTTACTCAATTCCTTCCTTCCATCCTCCTTTCCTCCCTCCCCTCCTTCCTTCTTTCCTTCCTTCCTTCCTTCCTTCCTTCCTTCCTTCCTTCCTCCCTCCCTCCCTCCCTCCCTCCCTCTCTACCTCCCTCTCTACCTCCCTTCCTCCCTCCCTTCCTTCCTCCCTTCCTTCCTCGGCCTTGAAGACAACAGGAGGGTTAATGAGCAGGGTAAATAAATCTTAATGACGTCTACTCTAAAGGTCGGTGGGTTGCTTCAACTTTCCGGCCCGCTGAGATAACAGCCGAGGGAGGTGTCGTGCAGAATAGCTCTACTAAGAAGAAGAGACGCCTGGGATTTGTAAAATAGGCATAGGACCAGAACGGAGGGGCATCTTTGATACATTCAGAACTTCAAAACAGAGTATACACAGACCACTTGTGGTGTGTATTGAATCTCTAAATTCTTGATGGTCTGATAAAGAATTTATAAAAGTACATTGAAATGGACTGAATCCAGCCAAATTGAATCAGTCACACTAACACGAAACCTCATGAAAACGCCTGGAATCCACCTAGAAACATACTTTTCTGATCTCTGCACACAATTCGAGAGGGTAGTCTCTCTCTGTGCAAGGAAACACAAATCTCATTGCTTTCACTTAGGCCCCTGCGCCTCTGAAATACATACATGAGCACATTCGAGGAGTGAAAGTGAGAATAAAAGTGAGGCCTGTGTGCAGCGAGCTCTGTGTTGTCTAATGAGTACCTGTTGTAGAGAGTTGAGTTGCCCCGAGGCTACGTCTGCACTGGGATCGCTGTGCATTAACGTAATGCATATGCTACTTGGGAAAATGCACTTTAGTACTCACTGTCTGTGTTGTGTTACAGTGTGAGCTTTACCCAGATCCATGTGTTGCTGGACATGAAGGACACCGAGTTCTGCACTTTAGAGAGAGGGCATGTTCAAGAAGCAAAGAAACAGTGTATGTAAAATAATAACTCCTTTTTTTATGTCTTTAACCTTTGGCTCAAAGTCATTTTTAAAGATGGATATGAATTTGGAAAAAGAAGAGGAAAGCTGAAACTTATTCACATAACATAGCGAAGAAAAGTGCATTATAGCGGTCAGGGAAATGTTCCCTCCTGTCGACTGAGGAATTAAACAAGATAAACCGAGTGCTTTATTCCACAATGGATAAAGTAAACCAGAATGCCACTCTTGATGTTTTACATGGATATCATGCCAGTTAAATGGCCAAGACATAAAGTGGATAATCCTGCAAAACAAAAAACAAAGGCTCCGACGGTCAAGTACTTGGTTCTGAATGAGACTGAATATAAATACCTGTCTGCTAAGTGTCATTTATCAGCATTTTGTTCAAGTATTGGTTTCTGCTAAAATGTCTGTTCTTTTTTAAATCTAATTTCAGATGTGGTTAGATCCTGGAAGCAAATATCTCTCGTTTTAAGTGATATGTTTGTCAGGATTTCACTTTGACCAACTTTGCTTCTACTTCACGACGACTCCTCTCCAGCAGACACATTCTTCGGGCTGGTCTCACTGCAGCCAAGAAAATGTTGGCCTTGAGGTGGCAACCGCCACATTCCTTGGCTTGGCAACAGTGGGCCAACTCTTGTCCTGATGGACTGGACCGTGTCCTGAATGCATGGGGCCAGCCTTAAGACTCTCCTAGCATGGGATGTGGCTTACAATCTAGTTAAAGAGAGAATGCAG
This sequence comes from Scomber colias, assembly GCA_021039105.1. Classification (NCBI taxonomy): domain Eukaryota; kingdom Metazoa; phylum Chordata; class Actinopteri; order Scombriformes; family Scombridae; genus Scomber; species Scomber colias. The sequence continues at coordinate 14,845 of JAJDFG010001190.1, read as the reverse complement.
CATGATTGACTTTAATCCCTTAAAAGCTTTTTGTTTTCAGGGGTGTGCATGGGGTCGCCATTGGATGGTGTGTTGGGGGGAATACAGAGGTTCGTTCTCCATGATAGCATCCGTTATATTAAAGTAAGGCTGCTCAATTAATCGAAATTTGATCATGATTGCGATTTTGGGGCCAAATGATCTCAAAACTAATAAAATCGAGGGGAATCAGGATTTTTTGTAATTTTCCGTTGTGCAACATTGTATAGAAACAAGCCCTTACTTTGCTTGTTAATTATAATGAGAAGCGCGCAATATCAAAGGTTTTATTTTGAAAAGCTCAGACAGGAAGCCGCCGCAGCTCCGTTACTTTGACAGACGCTGAAACACACGGTGAAATGTTTTAACTGTAAATAAAAGTGCAGAGTTTCCAGCCTGCGTCAGACGATGGTGAGTTTACTGACTAATTATTAAAAACCAGGAAGTGATGTGTGAACTATCGTCATGGTAACCAGCTCACTCACTAATATCTCTGCACATTTTCTGCTGTGTGTTGCGTTAAGCAGCAGATAAAAGGCTGCTGCTGGGAGAGAAAATGAATTATAAGCCGAATGGACAATAAATGCAGCATGTTTCTAAAGTTTAAAAAAAATTGTTTTAATAATCGTGATTTAAATTTTGACCCAAATAATCATGATTATGATTTTTTCCATAATCGAGCAGCCCTACTATTAAAGTGAAATGAGTTCACACAATGCTGATGAAGTATATCACTGCCATATAAATGTATTTCACTATTTCAAGGGTCACTATGTCAGGTTTGATATTTCCTGCGTCAGCCGGATGAATACATGAAAGCAGACTACGGCTACCTTCCGATTAGCTCTCTGCTAGCTAGCCGGGGGATAAAATAATTTAATCGTACTACTCTTCTAGACTTTCCAAATGTTATTGGACTGATCAGATTTTGATGGTGAAATTAGTCATTTTAGGGTGATTGTGTGACGCTCAAAACAATTTATCCATTGTTTTACAGCCGCCGATCTACTCCAGCAGTGATGGAGCAGATCATAATGGAGCCTTTGATGTTAGCATGTGTTGACTGTGTTTTTGTAATTACTTTCACAGCCTGAAGGGGGCGATAAAGGTCCCATAGTCAAGATTTTAAAAAGCGAAAAAGGTTAATTGAATTGTAAAACAGAACACTAAAATGTTGATATAACTAAAATAAGTATGAACAATGAAACCATAACATCATAAGACAGAATATAAATAGAGGAAATGGATTCATCTGTTTTTTAGCTTAAAATATCAATATGTTTTAGCTCCTCTGAAGGTTGTTCCAGCAGCTCGGAGCATAATGGCTGAATAATCTGCATCACTACAGGTTTCTGTTCTGCTTTGTGGATCAGCTAAAAGAGAAGAACCAGATGATCTGAGCAGCCTTCCTGGTTCTTAACCAAAAGAGCATTTCTCAGAGGTATTCTGGTGCAAGGCCATATAGTCTGTAATAAACTAATAAAATCAATATGAAAGCTAACAGGTAACCAGACTTCAAAACTAGGTGTCATATGTGCTCTTTTCTTAAGTCTTAGTCAGCACTTCTGCAGCAGATTTTCAATGAATTAGTAACTGATTCATTTTATTCTGTAGTAGACAACAAAGGAGAGTGTTATAGTACAATAGTCTAGCCTGTCAGTTATAATAATGTGTTGCTCAGAGAGAGAAATGGCCTCACTTAAATAAAATGCTGTTTTGTGTTATATTAAAATCTGAAGTCATTCCTGGATTACTTGCTTCTTCGTTGGTTCTGGTCAAACCATCACTCCATCTCTGATTCTGTCTGAAGTGATCGTAACATCATGTTTCACAATAAAACTACAACTAGCCTAGATCTAAACTGCTTTGTGTTTAGCCAGAGCCTTTTTATAAGACACGGTTGAGTCCTATCACATTGAGTTTGGGAGCTCCTAGCCACTGAACGAGTAATCGAAATAATTCAATACCAAGTCATATCAAAACGTCTCCATCAATCGATACCTGCAGTCGATCCTTTTTGCACCCAGAGCTAGAAAATGTTACTATTGGTATGGACTAACCGTCGTCTGTGATGGCATTTTATGCAATTTAATGCTTCTATTCACATGATGGAAATCGAATGAAGGACTCAGTTGGTATCTGTGTCACTTTAACCCATTCAAGCCAAAAATACCTGGAAAAAATGGCCGAATTTAAAATGACCCTCTAAAACCTGAAGTTCTTCTGGAAATTCAACAGAAATGTCAACGCCTACTAAATTGATTTCTACGTGTATATTCTGATGCATTTCATTGGCCAAGAGACAGGAAATAGGTGGAAAAAACTACAAATACTACAAAATGACGTATCTGCTTTCCCGGCTTTAATGGTAGAATTACTCAACAGCGGCCCCCCCGGTTTTAATGGTAGAAATACGGTCATGCTTTCCCGGCTTAAATGGGTTAAGCGCACTTGGATTGTTATAATGATACCCAGGCCTAGTGATTAGTACTTCTAAGTTTATCCTGATTGAGCTGTATAAAAATCATATGATATTCATGCATTTGTTTCTAAAGTCTAGTTAAAAAGGAGTCAATTGGCCGAGTGCCATTAGGAGACACTTAGCCATATACAGCTGTGTGTCGTCAGCATAGCGATAGAGAATAAGATGCTCTGCCTCCTGATGACACTGCCCAGGGGTTGCATGAACAAATTAGAAAAGTAATGGTCTTAAAAGTTATCCTTGTGGTACCCAACAGGTAAGATCATTGTGTTTGTGGTCATCTATACAAACACAATTTTCTTGCACAACTATACGAGGTAAACCATTTAAAACTATTTCCGACAGCCCAACATGGTATCAAAGGTAGGACCAGAAATTAAACTTGCTGTCAAGATTTGTCCTGATGTTGTTCCTGACTTTTAGCAAGGCTGTCTCTGTGCTGTGAAGAGTCATAATACCTGATTAAAACCAGGTGGGGAGCTCCGGTCCTCTGAAATGAGGCCAATGCGGAAGTAACTTAGAACTGCATTCTATCAAAAGGCCACCAGGGGGCGACCGTCTCTATACAAGTCAATGGAGAATTCACCAACTTCTCACTTGATTTCTAACCTCAGTAAACGTTTTCAAAATGTGTTTATGGTCTCAATCGCTAGTTTAAAGCCTTCTTCAATGCAGCATGATGTTCATTTGGGACATTTTGGCCTCCCTGATTTTATATTTGATGATAAAGCAGGGTATGCATTAGGACGTGGCTACGTCCTGGTCCGTCCAGGTTGATTGCCCAATATCCTCGAGATCCAGCCCTCGCAACCATAGCAACCTCCCCGCTCCGCCTCATGCCCATATAAGTAGAAGTAGTGTTTTTATTTTTCCCAGCATGCACCTGAAATTTTCAAGATGGCGTTGCCTAGATTCGATACTATTGGCTTCCGAGCAGCAGTCCACAAACCAATGGGTGACGTCACGGATGTTACGTCCATTTCTTTTATACAGTCTATGGTTAAAACATTTCTAATTTAGTGTTTGAGGTTTTTTTTTAGATTATTAAAAAACTAGTTTCTTTGAAATTGTGTTAAAAAAAAAGGGAGATTTAAGTTTCCCTTTCTTTAAAAGAGGTATCAGTGAGTGAGACACCAAGCTATAAGGAGTGATGTACTATATAGCAAGAATGTCTTCAGATACAGAATTAAAAATAGGTAGGAATTAAAGTGAATGGGAGCTTGTTCTCAGGCTTTTGGACCCCAAAGTATGTAAAAATTACCACTTAAAATACCGGCATAGCGTGTGTGAACGACCGATAGTACGTCTGAGAATTTCGTTTAAAAAGGAGGGGGATATATAATTTAGGAGATCTATACACTGTCACCGCAAGAAAGAGAGGTTGAGAATTTTAAAAAGAAGCATTATATATGCAAAGGCATGACTGGTGTCTACATCTCTGCAGCAGAAGGATGGTGGTCGGGGCTCAGCACCATAAAATGGTTTCCCAGCCTCGGCTCAGGATGAGATTGTAGAGGGCGGAAGATTTCCCTCTGTCTTCCCTGCCTGCCTCTGTCACGCAGCTGTTTCCACTGATGTTCCCTCGGGCATTGTGAGGAGCAGGAGCGCGTTGAGCATCCCACAGCTGGAGCTGCCATGTCGGCGGTCGGTGATGGAAAGAGCTCCTCGCCCAGTGTTTCCACACATGGCTCACTGGAGAGTTGATGTAAGGAGGAGTGCTGAGTTTTCTGTTCCCATGCCAGCTGATCCAATTAAAAAAACGGTGGAGTTAAAATGTCCTTAAGATTCGATGTGTCACTTTTAAAATAGTGTTTTAGCTCTGTCATTTCATGTGGAAATCAATTAGCATCTCCTGCAGTTCTTTTATCCTATTGAATTTGGTGCAGATGATATTTTCTGTGAAGTCCTCCACGCTGATTTGTTCACATTGATCCTCCATTTCTTAGGAAAGGTCCAGAGAAGCAACAGGTAGTCCTCTCACCTGGTGGGTTACTTGGAGATATATCCACAGAAGGCCTCATTTCACACAAAGAAAAGTTTTGATCTTTGGGTTTTTTGTTTTAAATTATACTAAAACCGGTTAAAAGTTTAAAACAAACTGGGGAAGCCATCTTGGTCCACTCATCCAATCAGATTAGCTCATTTCTCCAACTTTGCTTTCACACTTTCACTGAAACTTTTAATTTTTAATGCATCTGTGGATTCCTTTTTTCCAAATAGCTCATTTTGTTGAAGATTATTGACACAAATATATTTTAAACTAATGTAAAATCTGAGATGGCACTTTACAAGGTTGCACTTTAGTTGCTGTTTAGTTTTTAGTGATTCTTTTATATTTATATATTTATTTATTTTTAATTTAGCACCTGGACCTGAGCACTGTGTTTCGTATTTTTTCCATGTTCCTTGATGAAAGAAATTACAATAAAATGAGTCTGAGAAATATTTCAAATGTTAATATTTGAGAATCTGAAAAAAGCTCATGTTTGGCATTTGGATTTTAAACTTGAAATCATTTAAAAACACTAATCAGCTATTTAAAATTTAAAAAGATGCCAATTATTTTACCTTCAATCCACTACTTGCTCACTGCTCTTACCAATAGTTTTAAAGGGAGGGGGTGGAGGGGGGGGGGGTAGTGTGTTAATACAGACTTATTGTGTTTTTCCAGGCTTCAAAAAAGACTGCCTCTGCAACACTGCCAAGTACTGGATACAGAACGTGTTGTCAGTGCCTGAAAACCGGCGGTAGTGCTCGCAACTCAAAAGGAAAAAGGCAGCCAGGAGACAGTGTGTGAGAGATCACATTAAAACATTTACCTGCAGAGCCGTGCTTGCCGTGGTTCACCTGGCAGATAGTATCTTCCAGCTGACTCGAATGTGAAAAAGATGCATGAACTCTTCCGCCGTTAAAATGCTGAGCAGATCTCATACGCTTTGTATTATAGTGTATTCATGTATGACTTTAACTTGGCACTCGGAACGCCCATCAAAAGATGTGTGCAGCACCTGGGTTGAACTTCGATTGAAGCAAGAAGGACCCAGAACCTCCCAGGTGATGAAAAACGCAGAGAATCGGCCCTGTACTGTACCTCTCTTACACAAAGCAAAGAGGATGTAAATTCTATGCTAAATGCCGTGGAGGAAACTTTCACAATTGCATTTGATGTAACGTAAGAGTCGGGTGCTGCCAAAGTCACCCATTTCACAGGCCGACTATTCAATACAGCTGGACCAGTATGTTTTTGATGTTGTTCGCCAGCATGGCCACGGTCGGATTCAGAGAAAAACCTTTTTTTTTTTACAAGGTTGGAGAATCAAAAACAAGACAGGGGTAAGAAGAGGGTAACAATCTGATTGACACACTAAAAACTGAAATATTGAGATAAACTGAATATTTATAGTTGAAGACGTGTTTATCCTCTTGAGACCTGAGCTATTTTTCCTAGATATTTGGGATTAGTAGGACCTGATAAGTACCAGGGTTATTATAGTTACTGAAAACTACTGTAAGACTAAAACTAAAACTAGCAATGAAAAAATAATTTAGTAAACTGAAATTAAAATAAAAACTACAATGAACAATGTAAAACTAACTAAAACTAAACTGAACTGCAGATAAATTCTGTTTCGATTACTTCCTGTTCTGCAGCAGCCGCTATGCTTCGTGGTTAAAGAATGAAATTAAAAAGGACTTGATGATAAAACATATTTGGTGTCACACATTATTTCATCCTTTTCAGCTTCTACAAGTCAAGGCTTTCTTTTAATACCTGAAAAACTAAAACTAAGACTAAAACTAAATAAAAACTAAACTGAAACTAGTCAATTCCTTCAAAATAAAAGTTAAACTGAAACTACTAAATCACTTGTTGAACTGACTAAAACTAAACTGAAATAAAAAAGCAAACTGAAAAACTAAAGAAAAAGAAAAACTAAAGAAAATTTAAAAACTATAATAACCCTGGTGAGAACTGAGCTTTTTTTTCCTAGATATTTGGATTAGTCGGACCTGATAAGTACAAAAACTAAGGTTCATCTTTGATAAGGACTATTTTATACCTTTCCTTTGAACTAATGATAACAAAGTTGCCCGTGCTATTCCCCTCCAGTGTTGTGATACAGACGTTTATTGACACATCCAGACGCGTATCTCCTGGCCTCACATGCCACCCACGGGCTCGGAGGGGAATAGCACTAACGTATCATAACTAAATATTGGTGAAAATGAACTAGTTTGGCGGCAGATAAAGCGTTATATAGAGGCTGCGCTTCGGTGCCCTGTGTACTCGCATTATACGGATATACGCAGCGCAACACTGGAGCTAATTTCATCTGAACGACTCCAAATGACACCAAAGTTGTCTGCGTGAGTAAATGATCGTATTTTATGCTAGAAATAAGGTCCAGGTTGTAAAAAACTGTAATTATCCTTTAACCAGAATGAAGTAGAAGGTCCAGCAAACCCAAAATGTAATTTCCCCATAAGAGGACACAGGGTTGCAGGAGGTTAAAAGAGTTTTTGGACAACAAACGAGGTCTACAGCACAGATGAATAAGATAGATCAGGCTTTAGTAGATCAGTCCATTGCTGGTTTGTAAAAGCACATCAAACTACAAACTTTATAAAGCATAAATATACAAGTTTCAACCGTAAAACCTGGTCCACTTTTGAGTAGGGATCAGCTGTTTGATTGACTTGGCCAAGATGCCATCTGGTTTCTACACTGATTAATGCAATGTGCTTTTGTGACCACTAGGTGGCACAAAAAAACATACACGAACGAGGACAACAGGTCAAAGTTAAGCAGAATGAAGTAGAAGGTCCAGCAAACCCAAAATGTAATGTCCCCATATGAGGATTCAGGGTTGCAGGAGGTTAAAAGAGGTCTAACAGCACAGATGAGTAAGATACATCAAGCTTTGGCAATACTTCTTAGTAGATCAGTCCATTGCTGGTTTGACATCATCATCACATTTTATCTGTATTATTTATACAGTAAAGAGTGAATGGAAACATGAGGGTTAGGGAGAGTGGAAGGAATTATATGCATTAAGTGTCTCCAAGTCAGGTTCGAACTCAACATGACGGCCACAGCGGTGAAAAGACGCATACCGTACTGGGCCACCATGACGCTCCAGGCTATGCTTTTGTTTTGTCTTTACACCTAAATGAGCTGGATTTTTTGCTGCTGTGCTATCAGTGCCAGACCAGAAAATGAGCTCATATCCCCATAAAAACCGATCTGGTTAACATCACTGTGCCCCCCACCACCCCCTTCACCCCACCCCCCCCTCCAAAAAAAAGAAATACCACTGTTAAAGTCACACGTGGTCTCTATTCATTGGTAATGGAGCCACTCCAGAAAGTGTCGCTTGTTAACATCACAGACTAGTAAAATGGTTCTCTTGTGTTTCAGCAGTGGGATAAAAATTCTCATAAATAAATTATACAAATGTAGACATGATGACACTGGCAACGTACAAGGCTCTTTGGCCGACACACAATAGTCACCAGGCCTGTATTATATTCTGTTTGGGAAAGTTTAATCACTGTTGACACAAATTGATTCAGTTCTGTAGTATTTTTTTTTAAAGGCTGTTGTTTGTGGTGTTGATTTGCTGTAAAATGGTTCTAATATTTCGTGCTCCCTCCACATATTAAAAAGCAATGGAGAAAATTATTAGAAACAGATCGGGGTGGGTGGGGGGGGGGGGGGGGGGGGGAATATACCAAAGTGTAAAATGTCCATATTGTAAACAAGTGATTTTCAGTCGTGACCAAGCGGCAACTGAAGCTAACAATAGCTGCTACATGCTCCAACTGACTCCCATTCAAAAAGTGTCAACATCTCTCTAGAAAGACTCAGTCAAGCGGTGCCATTATAGTCTCAGCTGTTAAATTCAGGCCCCCTTTTATAAGAGTGCTGGCGGTCATTTTGGAAATTATTGCTGTGGTAATAAGATTTGTAGACTTAAAGTAGCTTAAATGTCTGCCATGTGGATGTTGACTGACAGCTGTGATCGACAGTTTGCTCGCCCGGTGCTTCTCCTCGGCTCTGGGACACACACTGAGTCAGACTATTAATGCAATATTTCACTAAGTTTAATGTTACTTGGTTATGATATCTGCCCTGTTAGCACAATTTAGGTAAAGTAGCACATGTTAAGTATAGTTAAGTGTTCCCAATAAGCTAGTGTTAGCTTTAGCTTTGGTCCGAAGTAGCAAGGGTTTGTTTCCAGAGTATAAAATGCAACATCCATGCACAAACACCAGATGGCGCCATTCAGAAGCTGCAACTCAATGCTTCAAACAGACTACAATGCAAACCAACAATGCACAATCATCTTTATATAAATGTATGGTCTGTAGTAGGCTGACCAAACGTCCTCTTTCCCCCAGACATGTCCACTTTTTACAGCGTCGGGGGGGTTTTATTAATTGATGATAATGTCCGGTTTTCCTTCTGTGTGTGTATATGTGTGTATATGTGTGTATATGTGTGTGCCCCCCCTCCCCCGGTTTGTCATTGTTTGGGTTAGCGTGTGTGACATAATCCCCGAGAGGCTGCCCTGTGGCCGGATCTCCAAACCTCACAACAAGAAATCAGCAGAGACGCAAACAGATGACTGCAACAAAAATTGACCGGTTTACCGACCCGGTCGGGACATATGGAAGGCTGAGTGCACCGTGTGCAAAGCTGGTACATCTGTGTTTGTGTCTAATAAGTTGATTTTTCTAACACAGAAGAGACATTATTTCTGTCATTATTTTATTCCAGAGATTTTACATTTTTCTTTTTTTACAATTGAGGCATAATAAAGAAAGTTCAGTAACCTCTGAGAAGCCTTTCTGAATTTCTGTCTTTGAGAGATATTATTTTGTAATATAACAAAATATTCTATCCATACATATAAACTTTAAATATATTAAAATTATAAAAGGAATCTGTGGCGGTGTTTAGCTCAGTGAGTAGAGCACCTCACTGCAGGCGACCCCGGTTCGAATCCCGCACCGTTTGGCCCTATCCTGCATGTCATTCTCCCCTCTCTGCCTCCAGTTTCCTGTCTCTCTCTACTTGTCCGTCCAATAAAGGCAAAAAGCCCCAAAAAAATAATTATAAGGAATCTTTGAGTAAACTGCGAATATCATTTAAGTAGCTATCTCGTGGCCAGGCCGAGTGTCCTCTTTTTTGGAAATCAAAATATGGGCACCCTAGTCTGTCGGCCTCTTACAGAAAAAATGTGGATCTTGGGATGAAAGTTTGAAATTGGCAATAGTCTGCTAGAATCGCAGTTTGATCGACAGCCTTACAAAATAAAAGTCTGTATTAACATGAATCTCCATGTGCATTTTCTGTAAGTGTCTATCAGTGCAGACTAATACTATTATAGGATATCAGTACGGACTCTATACACTCCCTGACTCTGTGATCCCAGTTGACGTTCCTGTTCTTTGTTATCTTCAGTCTCATATTGTGCTCTGAACTCGGATCTGGCTAGCTAGCCGTAGCGTGCAAAACCAAGACTGTGCTGTGGGACTGTACCAAGTCTGTGCTTGATTTGTATTGCGTTTAGTACATTAAACACTGAAGTACAGCTGCAGCAGGATTCTCTTCCCAAGAGGAATCGTTTGTACGCATTAAGGCTTTGCTTTGTTTTTTCCAGGCAACGAATGACCAGGCAACAAGCCACGAGGGACTTCAGTTTTGTATTATGACTAATGTCCACTCATTTCTACTTTATTTGAAAAAAAACAATACACTGCAGCACTGATGGAATAATAATGAAGGATGGACGTTTGACAGGGAGTTCAGCCTTGGTTTAGCATAGATGCAAGACAGAAGCATTGTGCTGGACTTCGCCCATACTGTATTCACCACTGCTTCCCCTCCAGTTTACATTTGTGTTGCACTGCATCATAAAACACTAGCTATGCAGCTTCTTTCAATTTTATAGCAGTGGAAATGCATTACGTCCTAAATAAGGGGCCGCACTGCTGCTCTCTCACTTTAAAAAGGGAGCGGAGTAAATCAGTCTATGGGAGATTATCACCGCCATAAATACAACTTAATAAGCTCGCGCTCTAACACTAAACATGTGCCTGGAGCCGCAAAAGTCATTTTACAAACATATATGCAGACCAAACTTTAGAAAGGGCTGTTTGATTTATCAACATGCGGCCAGATATGTATAATTACACAGTTTGTGATTGTTTTTTTTCCCCCCCAGTTATGCTGGCTAAACTTATAGCCAAGTGATTTGCGGTGGTCTAAACCCTTATGGGGGAAAAAATGTCAGGCTATTAGCATCTCTTTCGGGGTTGTTATGTCTACGTGCTGGATACATAACTACAGAGACACAAAAATAACTATTATTTTGGCTATTTTGACTTCTAGTTCTGGTTAAGTCAAGCTAAATTAAGCATCAACATAATCCACACATTATGGGGGCTTTGTTACCATACTGTGAGAGAGGTTGGTGGGCCCGCTCTTTAATTCAGCAATGACATGAACCAAATTGTCATCCTGGCCAGCCTCTGGAAATGCAAGACGTCCGCAGATTAAATTACGTCTTGTTGACGTCTGGACTTTGTGAATAATTGAGCTGAAATGCTGTAAAATCAAGTCCTTGAGACGACAGCTCTTAAGTTTTTACAATACTGTTTCTTTGTTTAAAAGTGGGACCGCAACAAATCAAAAAGACAGGAATGCTCCGACAGGATTTGGAAAACATGAAGCAGCTCAAGGCTGTAGGCAAAGTAGATTTATTACATTTAACACTTATATTTAATAAATGGGAAGGAGGGAGTCGTAATCCCAATAAAAGGCTTGTTTGTGATGGATGTCCTGCAACAGATCATTGACTGTTTTATGTTCAAATATTATTAACTCACATAGTAACTGGTTATTTCTTAATGTTTGGAAGTTACTAACAATGACAGGTTTACATTAGATTTAACCCTCCTGTTGTCCTCAGGTCAAGGAAGGACAGAAGGAGGGGAGGAAGGAAGGAAGGAAGGAAGGAAAGGAGGAAAAGAGGAAGGAAATAAGGAGAGAAGGAAGGGACGAAAGCATCAAGGAAGGAAGGAAAGAAAGGAGTAAGGAGAGAGGGAGGGAGAAAAGACGGAAGGAAGGAAGGAAGGAAGAAAAGGAGTGAGGATGAAAAGAGGAAGGAATTTAGGAGAGAAGGAAGGAAGGAAGGAAAGAAAGGAGTAAGGAGGGAGGAATGAAGGAAGGAAGGAAGGAAGGAAGGACAGAAGTGAGGACGAAAAGAGGAAGGAATTTAGGAGAGAAGGAAGGAACGAAGGCAGGAAGGAAGGAAGGAAGGAAGGAAGGAAGGAAAGGAGTGAGGACAAGAAGAGGAAGGAAGGAAAGAAAGAAAGGAGTAAGGAGGGAGGGAGAGAGGGAGAGAGGGAGGAAGGGAGGAAGGAAGGAAGGACGGAAGCAAGCAAGGAAGGAAGGAAGGAAGGAAGGAAGGAACAGTCAAAAGAGATGGGGTCGATTTGACTACATATCTATTTCATTATTTCTAAAAAAAATTAAACTTCTGGGAAGCACTGACATGACGTTAAATGTTACGAGTCTAACACCCACCTGTAAATCATTAAAAGCCTGAAGTGTGAATATTATATGACATCTGTTATGGAAGAAAGGAAGGAAGAAAAGAGGAAGGAATTTAGGAGAGAAGGAGGAAGGAAGGAAGGAAGGAAGGAAGGAAGGACAGAAGTGAGGAAGAAAAGAGGAAGGAATTTAGGAGAGAAGGAAGGAAGGAAGGAAGGAAGGAAGGAAGGAAGGAAGGACAGAAGTGAGGAAGAAAAGAGGAAGGAATTTAGGAGAGAAGGAAGGAAGGAAGGAAGGAAGGAAGGAAGGAAGGAAGAAAAGTAGTGAGGACGAGAAGAGGAAGGAAAGAAAGAAAGAAAGGAGTAAGGAGGGAGGAAGGAAGTAAGGAAGGAAGGAAGGAAGGAAGGAAGGAAGGAAGGAAGAAAAGGAGTGAGGACGAAAAGAGGAAGGAATTTAGGAGAGAAGGAAGGAAGGAAAGAAGAAAGGAAGGAAGGAAGGAAGGAAGGAAGGAAGGAAGGAAGGAAAGAAGAAAGGAAGGAAGAAAAGGAGTGAGGACGAAAAGAGGAAGGAATTTAGGAGAGAAGGAAGGAAGGAAGGAAGAAAGTAAGGAAGAAAAGGAGTGAGGACGAAAAGAGGAAGGAATTTAGGAGAGAAGGAAGGAAGGAAGGAAGAAAAGGAGTGAGGACGAAAAGAGGAAGGAATTTAGGAGAGAAGGAAGGAAGGAAGAAAAGGAGTGAGGACAAGAAGAGGAAGGAATTTAGGAGAGAATGAAGGAAGGAAGGAAAGAAGAAAGTAAGGAAGGAAGGAAGAAAAGGAGTGAGGACGAGAAGAGGAAGGAAGGAAGGAAAGAAAGGAGTAATACTTTTATCTGATTTTATAAGTCTTGTAATAATTCCCAGCTAAAAGTTCTCCCTCTTTGTTTTTTAGGTGTACTGATTTTTTTTTTTTTTTTTTTTAAATAGAGGCTACAGCAGTGGAGGTTTTGGTTGGAATGAAATCCTGACTCTCCTTAACTCGCCTTGATGGCTGATGGTTGAAAAACTATCCTCAGCGTGAGAAGCCTTGGACGGATCTGTGGGTGCACAAATTTTAGATTTCACAGTGATGTTATCGTTAACTTTGGAGCAGCGGCGAGGAGCTGAGGGAGTTTAGAGTTGAGTCTTTTAACCCTTCCTGTCGTCCTCCCGGGTCAAATTGACCCCGTCTGTTTTGACTGTTCCTTCCTTCCTTCTTTCCTCTTTTCCTTTTTTCCCTCCCTCCCTCCCTCCTTCCTTTTTACCCCCCTCCATCCTACCTTCCTTCCTTCCTTCCTTCTTCCTCCGTCTTCCTTCCTTCCTTCCTTCTATCTTCCCTCCCTCCTCCCTTCCTTCCGTCTGTCCTTCCTTCCTCCTTTCCTCCTCTCTTTCTTTCCTTCCCTCCTTCCTTCCTCCCTCCCTCATTCCTTCTTTCCTCCCTACCTCTTTTCCTTTCTCCCTCCTCCTTCCTTCTTTCATTCCCTCCTTTTCTTTCTTCCTTATTCCTTCCTCTTCCTTTCCTTCCTCCCTCCCTCCCTCCATTCCTCCTTCCTCCCTCCCTTCCTTCCTTCCTTCCTCCCTCCCTCCCTCCCTCCTTTCCTTCCTCCCTCCCTCCCTCCATTCCTCCTTCCTTCCTCCCTCCCTCCCTCCATTCCTTCCTTCCTCCCTTCATCCCTTCCTTCTTCCCCCCCGAGGACACCAGGAGGGTTAATGTCTCTTGTATGAATTTTCTGAGTCTATACATCAGTTTTTTTTCACTTGACCCGACTCGATCCACTGACCCTCCAGTTATAAGTCCGCTCCTCTAACGTACATATATCTGCGGAGAATGGCAGGACGGCAGGACGGTAGGACGGCTCCACCTGCAACAACTAAATCTTCACCTTTGAACATTTGACTGGGACTTGAACCTTGCCTCGGTCGCTCTGTCTAACAGCTGGGCCACCTCTGCTTTAGAAGTTACTGTCGATAAGATAATGTGGATACAAATGAAAATATATTTGCGTTGCCAAGACATTCCCCCCCTCCCTCCCTCCCCCTCCCCCCTCCCCCTCCCCCCCTCCCCCTCCCCCTCCCCCTCCCCCTCCCCCTCCCCTCCTATTGCCCAGTATAACATCTTAACTGTCTGTGTCAGATGTTGCTAAATTGCCAGGAAAACAAGCACAAAAACCCTCCGTTCGCCCATGACAGTTTTTTGCTGCCATCAGTAAAAGAGACGAGAGAGAGAGAGAGAGAGAGAAAAACAGAAGAGTTGGGGAATAGACGGGGGGGATGAGACCCGTGTCCTTCCTCATCATCTGAAAACAATAAGACAACAAGAGAGCAGGAATTAAAAGACTAGAGCCGTCTAATCTGGAACAACAGAGGAATGTCAGGGAGATGCCACAGCACCCTTTTATCCCAGATGTGTGCTATTAGGTCCACGGGCCCGATCCCCGCGCCAGACTCTGCTGGATCAGATTTCTTCTTCTCCTAATGCCACCGGACATACGATCTGACAATGATAATGATAATTACTTCAGATGACATGCCTTCCATTGTGGAAGAAGTGGAAAACACACAAGCATGCACACGCACACTCGAACACGTACGCACACACACTGAAACAAGACAATATTTGCAGAGGTTTAAAAGAGAAATTACTGTTGGCTTTCTCACCAATTTGGAAAAAAGTTAAACACAACACAGCTCTGTACATTCCTCTGCACTATTTAAATGTTTCACAGCTTCTTGTGCTGTTTGTCTAAGAGAGGAAAGAAAGAAAATATG